>JASFAT010000994.1:0-488637 GCA_031353405.1 Baronia brevicornis | reverse complement strand
TTAGCGTTTCTGCCCTGTCGAATGTGCTGTTAGGTGTGAGGCAACCTCACGGTCCTTCGTCTAAACTCTACTTCAAGGTGCAAAACTACTCTGAAGAAGGTTAAGGTTAAAGTGAAGGTTATAATTTCAGCGTTTCCGCTGTACAACTGACCTGTCGAATGTGCTGTTAGGTGTGTGGCAGCCCCACGCTCCTTCGTCCAAACTCTCCTTCACATCGGCGAGCTTGCTCACTATTTCGGGGAATAGCGGCCGCGCCTTTGCGTCATACTGAAGGATTGAAGAATTTAGAAGAATTAAAATTAAATAAAAAAAATAAAACGCGGCCGCTTCATATAATACGTAAAGCGGCCGCGCCGCTTAGCCACGCGGACGCATATAATCAGGCCTTAAAAGCAACGAAACACCAATAGATCGTTCGCAAAGAGAGATATAGAGACGAAGATTACATACGCCGCGTCTAAGGCTCGTGGGATAACTGCTATATTCTTAACAGAATAGTGAGGATGTGGTAGATCCAGGCTATTCGTACTACCATGGCTGTTACCTTTATATGAAGATGCATTACCACTTAGTGACTGACATGTTATTGAAGATACGGTAAGAGGTAGGTGGTAGGTTTGTTGGGAGAAAATGTTTGGGTGTGTGTGAGAAAATCTCGAGGCAGAGTAATTATGTGCAAACTTTGAGGATCATCAGATACTGCAAAAATGCATGGGGGTCGTTTACGAACGAAAAATTGTCACAAGTGCTAACCATTAAGTAGGAGGGAGGGAATTCGATTTGGCCGAAAACAAGATGGCCGCCATAGAAAGTGAAAATTGCCCTTTATGGCTCCCATCAACCGTCATTCCTTTAACTCTCCCATTGTCTAACATTCCAGGGAAGCAAGACATGTACATCTCCGGTATAACTAAAAAGCGTAAAACGTCCATGGCGATCGATAATTAATTACCAGATTACATGGAAATTGTTTGCCTTCCTCTTTAAAAAAAAATATATGTAACTTATGATAACAACTTAATTAATAACCGCGTGTTAAGTTGTTATTATAATGAGTCACATATATTTTTTTTTGAAAGAGGAAGGCAAACATTTCGCGGATGGTTGGTATTTTGCCTTCCTCTTAAAAAAATATGATGGAATTAAGGTTATTTATCAATGAATAACCTTAACTCCATTCAAAAGTAGATAAGTAAGAAGTAACTTACAATTTCTTTGCTTTTAAAAAAGTTTTAAGAGGCCACCGTACGCGGGTCGGAAAAGCTATTCGCTATAATACAGCGCCAAAGTAGATAAGTAAGAAGTAACTTACAATTTCTTTGCTTTTAAAAAAGTTTTAAGAGGCCACCCTACGCGGGTCGGAAAAGCTATTCGCTATAATACAGCGCCAAAGTAGATAAGTAAGAAGTAACTTACAATTTCTTTGCTTTTAAAAAAGCTTTGAGAGGCCACTGTACGCGGGCCGTAAAGCTACTCGCTATAATACAGCGCCCAGATAGATAAGTAAGAAGTAACTTACAATTTCTTTGCTTTTAAAAAAGCTTTAAGAGGCCACCGTAGGAGGGTCAGAAAAGCTACTCGCTATAATACAGCACCTAAGTAGATAAGTAAGAAGAAACTTACAATTTCTTTGCTTTTAAAAAAGTTTTAAGAGGCCACCGTACGCGGGTCGGAAAAGCTATTCGCTATAATACAGCGCCAAAGTAGATAAGTAAGAAGTAACTTACAATTTCTTTGCTTTTAAAAAAGCTTTGAGAGGCCACCGTAGGCGGGTCGGAAAAGCTATTCGCTATAATACAGCGCCAAAGTAGATAAGTAAGAAGTAACTTACAATTTCTTTGCTTTTAAAAAAGCTTTGAGAGGCCACTGTACGCGGGCCGTAAAGCTACTCGCTATAATACAGCGCCCAGATAGATAAGTAAGAAGTAACTTACAATTTCTTTGCTTTTAAAAAAGCTTTAAGAGGCCACCGTAGGAGGGTCAGAAAAGCTACTCGCTATAATACAGCACCTAAGTAAATAAGTAAGAAGAAACTTACAATATCTTTGCTTTTAAAAAAGTTTTAAGAGGCCACCGTACGCGGGTCGGAAAAGCTATTCGCTATAATACAGCGCCAAAGTAGATAAGTAAGAAGTAACTTACAATTTCTTTGCTTTTAAAAAAGCTTTGAGAGGCCACCGTAGGCGGGTCGGAAAAGCTACTTGCTATAACACATCGCCTAAGTAGATAAGTAAGACGTAACTTACAATGCAACAATTGAAGGCGAGACGAAGAAAGTCCGGCACGGTGGTCTCGTCGCATAGTTCCACGAACGCCATGTAGTTGAGACCGAAGTTGTCAGTACGCGGCAATACATCCGGATCGGCGTCCACCTGTAAATAGTGAGTTGCGCCAAAAATTACTAACAAGACAATGTGGACAGTTAGAACTTTTACTTAGCTAAGATCCGCGACAAACAAACAACAATAAAAAATTTATAATGTGTGTTTTCCTGCTCGATGAAGTGGATTTACAGGGAACTTACACAAAACCAAACACACACTAACACTTTTCCACCTTGTAAACGACACGTGTTTTGCCTCAACACGAGGCATCATCAGGTATAGTAGACTCTACAAAAGAGAACCGTTAAGTGTCACTTTAGCTAACTGTCCACATAGTAATGGATTTTCGCAAAGTAACGCCTGACTCAATTGACTATCTTAAAAAGACAATATAAACATAGATTCACGATCAGTTCTAATCAACGAAAAGAAATTACATAAACATTTTACGATATAGGAATGGAATGCGAAATAGTAGGATCTAACCAAAGAAGAATAACATATTTCAAGATCTTGTTCCGATTTTACCATGGGGAGTGGTCTGAGAAGTTGTTCGAATAGATTCCTGCCATTGATTTCCACTTTCGCATAACTCGTAACATAGAAAAATTTTATTTCCAATATCTGAATGAATGGCGATCCAGTACAGATTCTTTGCGAGTGTTGCAGATGTCTATGGCTGGCGTTGATTGCTTACCATCAGGTGACAAGTTACTCGTTTGCCTTTCTATTCCAATGAAATAAAAAGTTTAGTACTGTCCAGAATTAAGAATTATACTTTCCCTTCTATTCTTAATGTGCTGAAAAATTTGGTGTTTGTCTTCAATACAGTTCAATATGTTTTTATAAGCAAATTTCGACGACCTTTTTTTCAATTTATTAATTGCTAAATTGATCACATGTCAACAACTACCTTGCTTAGATCTACGCTAAAAGAAATCCGAAAAACCATATTGCGTGAATACGAACTAGTGTACTACACACAACACCACTTTTACGCGACACGCTTTTCGCAACCTCAGGTGTAATACAGTCTACTCTCGATTCATAAGGTGACGCCTAGTCAGGCGTCATGTAGTCGCATTAATTATAGCAATTTGATAAAGTCATCGTATTCATAAAGGATGTACTTGGCAGAATTGGGTTTTCAACCTCATATACTACTTTCAAACAAAGGATATTCGACCATATTTATATTAGGTTATAAGACGAATATTTCTGATTTGAAAGTAGTAATTAAGACTAAAGACGGCGACGTGGTTCGCCACCCGTCACGTCCTGATTCTCACGAGGGCGAGAAGCGACTAATGAAGAGCCGTTTCGCTGCGATGAATAGTAGCGGACAGAGCTCTGTGGTCTCTGCCAACCCCTGCGGGGGATAGGCGTGAATATATACAAAAAATTTAGACTTATTCTGCTATCGGGCACCCGTTATATGAGAGATGATGGCTCACCCTGGCAATCAGTTGGCACAATATGATCCCGTATGAGAAGATGTCGGAGCGATGGTCGTACCAGCGCCCGCGCAGGCACTCCGGGGACATCCACCATGGTGAACCGACGCTGGGTAGTCGGTATCCATTGCTGTGAAAAATTGAACTATCATGAATTCAACGTACAGTAAAAGTGTAAAAGACAAGATTAACAAAGACCATAAGTTCCAAAGCTTTTATGGACTACCTTAAAAGATACTTCAAGATAGACATTTTAGACGGTTAGATAAAATGTTTTATGATAAAAATAGAGGTATTTCATAACGTCCCCCCTATTTCCCTTTAGACCCGCTACCCCTCCCCCCCATGAAAAGCTCCAGCGCTCCATCAGGGCTTTATCTATTTCTGTATATCAGCCATATACTTCCTCCGCTTTGTACTAAATGGACAATCAAAGACACCCTTATACGTGGAGTAAATAGATGGCGCTGTTCTTAGCCGGCAGGCTTGCATTAGGAAAATAAAGAGTGTGGAGGAAGCAAGGAAAGTAAGTCGTAATCGTAGCAGATGGAGATCTGTGGTCTCTGCCTACCCCTACGGGAGACAGGCGTGACGATATGTATGTATGTATATTAATTCAGGTAATTAGAGGTATGGATTTAACGAAATATTTAAAGCTGTGTGAGACACATCTGTCAAATTAGCAGGATTTGTCTAAGCAGGTAATCATTGGAAAAGTCAGAAAATTAGTTTCATAGAGATTATTGAATTCTATAAATCCGGGTGGTTTAATAATTAGTTTAAGAATAGAAAAAGGAATCAATATAATTTCACAGAGCAAAAAAACAGTTACCTTGCTACAAATTGGTTTAAGTTTTTATTGGTATACACCAACACGGCACGCTAAATGAAAAAGCTAATCGCGTGTACAAAATAATAGAGCATTTCTGTATTCATACAGAGTGTCTGTCGTATTTCGCAAAGCACGGGGCGTAGCTTGGTCACAATAAAAGTGAAGGGTCACTATTTCGAAACGCCCGCCTTGATAAATTGACTGAACCTGACAAATGAGCCGTTCCGGGCGGCTATATCTGTTTGGGACATGCGAGCTCGCGTGCCAGCAACGGTACGTTCCGCGCGGCACTTGGGTACTTAATTGTCGACGAGTGCACTCACTGGAGAGCAACGCGTTATGCGTTACGTCCCTACGCGTGCCGAATTGGGCACGCACGACGAATGGCTGCGTACGTACCGTACGTACGCCTCTTCTGCGTAAAGAGCGCTGACAACTCAAAAATATAGGATGTTCAGTGGTAGGATTAGGTTGTAGGTTGTTGCACTCGGGACATGGACGGGTGAAATTCAGAGTCACTTCGAACAGACGGGTTTTTTTCCATGAGATAGAAAGGCAAACGAGCAGGCGTGTCTGATGGAAAGCAATCAACGCCGCCCATAAACATCCGCAGTGCCATAGGCAGTGCAGAAGCGTTGCCGGCCTATAAGGAAAGTGTCATTATGGGAGGAGGGAGGGGGACGGGGCAGCGTTGGGCCTCCAGAACTCTATCGCTCACCGGACAAAGCGCGATAGCTAAGCTACCACTCAGCAGTTTTTTGCGGGAGTGTGGTACTTCCCCGGACAAGGCGGCCCATTCATGCTACAGACAAATAATCTCTTGTCTTTCTACTCCTACAAAGGGATGATTTACCAATATCCACCACGCTGTGGTGACTGCATAGCAAACATCTCACACTTTTCTAGTCTGTTCTCTATTATTAGTCAGTAAAAATTTATGGGTAGCCTTGTTTCTTGATCAGTCGGTTGTCTGAACCAATTTTATCGTATAGTTCTTTATATTTTGACAGTATATCTAAATATTACATACAAGCAGCGAGTTAATACGAAGCATACGAACAGCGAATTAATTCTAGGTCGAAAAAAGCCGATTGTATTAGACTTACACTGAATTAGGTATTTTCGCCGCCAAACCGAAATCAGCAACGACCGCGGTGTACTCGCCATCACCGTGTTTTTTTAACAATACATTCTGTAAGTAAAATAAATAGAATAATTACATTGATTTATAATTAAATAAAAAAGCCCTCTATTTCTTGATTTAAAAAAATTTTAACATGTAAAAAAAATCGTTTTTAACTAAATTTTTAGCGAGCATTTCTCTCAAGGCATCCTCAAAGGATATCCATTGCTCTCTGGAGCGGGCTATTTGACACCAGTATGAGCCGGCCATATCCTTGATTTCGTCTTCTCATCTCGAGTGGTATCTTATATTATATTAAAATTATTTATTAACGTAATATTAGTAGCGGTAGACTCATCGGACCATGAATGGGTCAGCTCGACCGAGGAAGATCCACCTTCTGTCAGTCTTAAGTTCTACTAATTTCAGCGTTAAGTGGTAGCGAGACATTCGCAGTAACATACTCGTTCGGTGAGCGCAGGGGATTCGGAGGTCCAATTCCTTCTCTTCCCTTCACTTCCTTTTTCCTCTCCCTTTATTCTCCTAAGATTGGCAACATACCCACAAGATTGCGGATATATCACTAGAATTGCGAATGTCTATCTATAGGCGGCCATGTTTACTCATCGGTGATTTATTTCCTCATTTCCCTATTTATACCGTAAAAAAATGTATAATATTACACAATAATTTAGACTAATCATGCATGCTAAAGTGCAAGACGTCACAATAAACGTCAAAATACACGTCAACAAGTTTATTGTGCCAAATGAAGAGACGATCTGCGTAGAGCGCCTGGCAAAAAACAGGATACGGTAAGGTGGGACCGAAGATCGCGCTTGGTGGAGCATCTTGGATCAGACTTATGTCACAATACTTAGAGAAATTTGTATAAAATAACTATCCACCTTGGATGAGCGTGGTGAGTTTAAAAATGTTCATTCCTTCCGAAATGGGTAGAACCCAAGTCCAGTGCGTGTATAAAAAATTTGTCATAGCTGTAAAAAAGTATATCTCTACAACTGATACACAAAAACAAGATGAAGACGCTTAATGAAATTGAATTTTGCTCTGACCTTAGCAGTAAGGTCTCTATGAAAGACACCAAGGGAGTGCAGGTACATCATGCCCGCGGCCACGTCAGCAGCGAGCGACACACGAAGGCTGTTGGGTAGCGGGTCGGGGGGGAGGCCCAGGATTAACTGCTCTAGGGAGCCGCCCGACATGTACTCCGTCAGCGCGTGCAGCTGGCCCTCGTGCACGCAAACACCCATGAAACTGAAAAGACGAATATTTTAGTTTAATTTTTTTATATGTTCACGCCTATCCCTCGCAGGGGTTAGCAGAGACCACAGAGCTCCATCCGCTACCCATTCGTCGCAGCGAAACGGCTCTCCATTCGTCGCTTCTCGGCCTCGCGAGAATCAGGACGTGACGAATGGTGAACCTCGTGGGCGTCATTTTTTCAACAAATTAGGTATATTAAATTCGTCTTAGTGAGTCCCACAAGCCGCAAGGGAGGATGGAGGTCAGCCCCAGCAGAGCCCTGCATGCTGAGGTAAGGCACCATAGTACCCGGGGGAGCCTAATCCCGGGACGGTCGTCACGCTTGCGACTAAGTTTGCTCTTAGCCTCGCATCTATTGGCGCGGCAGACCTTGGATTAGCGGAAGGGAAGGGAAAGGATAGGGCAGGAAAGGAAATGCGGATTGGAGGGGTTACCAGACTAAGAATAAATATTTATAAATCCATACATATATTTATTCCGATGCGGGGATCGAACCCGCGACTATTGACTCAGCGGGCGGAGGGCCCCGCCACTGAGCCAATCGGTCGTTGTAGATTAATAACCCACAATATATTTTTTAATGTAAGGGACTATCCATAAATTACGTAACATGAATAGCACGATTTTGAACCACCCCCTTTTGTCACACGTGAAGCTCCGAGTTTATGTTAAGACTCATACCTCTATTGTCACTGTATTTCACACTATATTGATAAATACCCTCCCTCCTCTTTAAAGTGTGACGTAATTTGTGAATGATCTCTAATAATCTTAAATAATATAATAATAATTAAATAATATAATCAATCTCGCTAATTTTATAGGTATCTGCGTTTTTTTACGTAGGCAAACGAACAAGAGTGTCTATATGGGCAGACTTGATAGATTTCCATCAGGTGACACACCTGTTCTTTTATTTTCATTTATTACAGTAATAGGGAAGTATTTTTACAGTAACATAAATTATTCAGTACTGTATTCTGCTGGCGGTTGCCAATAACATCGATACGCGGCGATCGGCAATCGGGTGAAAGCGTAATGGTACGGTAGATCACGCGTTCAGATATGCCAGCGACAGTGACAAGCCAAAAGGAAAACTGAGGAAAGCATCGCGTTAACATGTACATACATGGTATTCACTTGGATAAACGCCATTAGTTAAATTAAAGCCAACTGAAAAATTCATAGATAATTTGTCACAAATAAAGTCGTGGTTAATTTAAAATACGTATTTTTTGTAACAGCCTATATATGTCTCACTGCTGAGCACGGGCCTCTTCATTTCTGGAGGAACGGACGTTAACCCACCACGCTTGTCCAATGCGGATTGGCGAGGTTACCAGACTCGGAATAAATATTTGTAATCCATACATATATTTATTCCGATGCGGGGATCGAACCCGCGACCGTTGACTCCGCGGGCGGAGGGCCTCGCTTCTGTGCTCATTTGGTCGTCGCGTAAAATACCTATAAAAAGTTTAAATTAATGAAAAATAAAGATAGAATTTAAATAAATAGAAAACTACGAACTTATGACTAAAATCAAAGATATCATCATAAGTAAGTATGTAGTCAAGTCTATAAAAATATATTAATGAACGCGTTAAATTAAAGCTGATGAGAAAGAAAATCTGATCGAGAGTAAAATGCAGCCGATCCCACGGTGTATTTTGATAACAAGGAAGATACACAAGCAATAAGACATTATCTCGAAGTCGGCACGCAACGCGATTGATGGCGGAGGCTGTCAGCTCATCGCGATGCAATCAATGCAAATTGCCAATTAAACTCTTTGCGTGCAAACATGTATCTGTAGAGGACACAATTATAAAGTAACCGCCGTGAAAAATAATATAAAAGCGTCGTACGATGAGCACGCACGCAACGGTGCTAGTGCTAGTTAGTGAAAGTGGAATCCTTCCTAGGAAGTTCACTTGGGCTATTTATCTAGCTATTCTTGTAATTGTTGAGAGACTTTTCACAAATAGTTACGACTACGATATGCAAGGCTGATGTATAGTATACATATTGTACAAAAAAATTATATGCCTTGAAAATATGAAATATGTTTGTATTATGGTCAATTAAAATATCATTTCAGATTGGTAGACATCTACTGGGAAGGAAGCTGTTGATATAACTGAAAATGAATATACTATAGTTCTTGTTTCCTTTTTCTAGCGGATTACTCGTAAATACAACAAGTTTTTGTAACACTAGATGAAACATTACGAGACGTGTGTACGTAATACTAAAATGTGAATAACGACTGTTAGACGTAACAAGAACATTGAATTAGAAGAAGCACATCATGCCGACGTGGGACAATGAGAAAGCCACGAGACGAAAGTACCGGGGACGACGCTGGCTGAATAAGATGTGTATTACTTAACAATCGGAACAGAAGCGCATTGTGTTTTTATTTCCGAAGACAACCGAGCAGGAAATGAACCGAAACACGGGACAGTGCCGGCATTGTGTGCGGCGGACTCGCGAGGCGATTTCGCAACGAATTATGCAAAGGCGACAGTTCAGGATAGGAAGTGTAAGCCGTGTTATTCTGCGACCTGGGAGTTTCAAAAACAAAGGTTACGAGGGAGCACAACAATGCTTGTGAATATGAAAGTTATGTAACGCGCTCGAGAATTCGTACGTTGTTGAACAATTTAGCGTTGTTTTTCATTTAGAAAGGAAGATAGATTTTAGGTTAATTATGCATTAATATAGTTGAGCTACTATATTCATGTGTATAGTTCGTTTAAGTCCTTTTTTATTGGATAAGAAGGCAAATGAGTAAGCGTGTCACCCGATGGAAAGCAATCAACACCATCCATAGACATCCGCAGTGCTGTAGGCATTGGAGAAGCTTTGCCGGGCTTTAAGAGATGTATAGGCTTGTTTTTTACAGGTTTCAGTAATATCTTCACATGGAAAGAATAAATTACATTGAATTATTATAATTCATAGCTGTTATACCTCGCGCTGTCCGGACTATCTCTATAACAACTGTTGCTATGATCAACGATCTCTATAGCAACCGTTGCTTTGGCACAACCTTCATAAAAACCATGTGTTAATGCGTGAGTAGACGTAGACGTTGATGGTACTATGTCAGAAACTACATTCAGGCGCCAGTAATATTATAACTTAACGAATGTTCGAAATCAAAATCCTTTTTTTTATGGAATAGGGGGGCAAACGAGCTAGCGTGTCGCCTGATGGAAAGCAATCAACGCCGCCCATAGACAACCGCGACACCGCAGGAGTTGCGGAACCGTTGCCGGCTTTTTAGGTATGTATAGGCTTGTTTTTTGAAGGTTCCAATGTCGTATCGGTTCGGAAAGACCGCCGAGGGTAGCTGCTTCCACAGACTGGTGGTGCGTGGAAAGAAGTTACGAGAGAAACGCACCGTAGTAGATCGCCACTCATCCAGATGGTGGGGATGAAATTTTCCTTTACGATGAATTGTGCGGTTGTGGAATTCGGAATCATCTCGAATCTTCATCGCAATCGAATAAACGATGGGCAAAAGCATAGGGAACGAACACATACACACACAAAACATTCATTTTATTATATAAGATTAACGATCTACAGACATCAGGTATAAATATCTAATATTAATGGCGTCATGGCCATTTATATGAAAACACATGAAAGATAAATGAGAAATGAATATACGACAATACTCGCTTACCCGAGAATGTTTGGATGCTTCAGTTTGTTCATGAGCTGAACCTCACGGAGCATGTTGGGCCGGTTGGCTCTCTGTTGGTTCATTTTCAGTACCATAACCTTCCCTGATGTTTTGTGGGTGACCTGCGAAACAAAGAGAACATATTTAAAATCAATGTATTAATAGTTAGTATATAAAGATGTTAAACTAATGGGCGCTGTCACCAAAGATCTCGGAAGCGGCGAAAAGATTATAGAAGATATAAATTTGTATAAAGAATGTAACATTTTGGCGAAGGGTAGTGAGAGTCAGCGCGAATTGGAGAAGAATCGCAATGAACCCACAATGGGTTGTAGCACCAAAGGAAGTAAGCGCATATAGGATGATAAGTGTCTTATTTTACCTCTTTTGATACTTACTCACAGTCGGCATACTGACTAGAAACTAGCTCGGAACGATTCCACCATTAGCCTTAATTCTCTCGCGACAAACATGTATCCAATTAATAATACACAAATGTGAATGGAGATTTACGAAGACTTTAATGTGAATGAAGATCTACTAGCTGATTAGGGCCACACTGATATCTTCTCGGAATCAGTGGTATTCGAGAAAGATGTACCATTATTAATTCGACCTAAATGTATATTGGCTATATATATGTATACCTTTTCTATTTCAATAGAAACTACATAACAAGAGAGATATGTTTCGTTGCAATTTTTTCTTCACCTATATACGCCTGAAGAAGAAAATCGTAAAACAGTAGTCCTAACCTTTAATGTTGCTAGTTCAAAATTGCTAAAAGGACTACAGAGAGGGTTATAATGAAAATTTCTCTATCAGATATTTATTTATTCAATATAAAATCTACAGTATATCGTATGGTAATATATTGTAAATTTACAATTCATTGAAAATTTTGGAAGCCAATTACAGATTTATATTTTAATTATGATAATTAATAGTAAAATATATGCATTTTCGTTGGTCAAGACGGTTATTTTTTTATATATTCACGCCTATCCCCCGCAGGGGTTGGCAGAGACCACAGAGCCCCATCCGCTACCATTCATCGCAGCGAAACGGCTCCATTGATCGCTTCTTGCCCTCGTGAGAATCAGGACGTGACGTGTGACGAACCATGTCGCCGTCATTTTTCAACAAATTAGGTACATTAAATTCGTTTAATGAATCCCACGAGCCGCAAAGGAGGATAGAGGTGAGCCCCAGCAGAGCCCTGCATGCTGAGGTAAGGCACCATAGTACCCAGGGGAGCCTGATCCCGGGATGGTCGGCACGCTTGCGACTAAGCTCGCCCTTAGCCACGAATCCTTCGGCACGGCAGACCGTGGATTGGCGGAGAGGAAGGGAAAGAATAGAGAATAAAGGCAAAGGGCAGGAACGAAAAATGCGGATTAGGGGGGTTACCTACCCCCTACCTAAATATTTATAAATCCACACACACACATATATATATATATATTATATATATATATATATATATATATATATATATATATATATATATATATATATATATATATATATATATATATATATATATATATATATATATATATATATATATATATATATATATATATATATATATATATATATATATATATATATATATATATATAAATATTTATTGCGATGCGGGGATCGAACACGCGACCATAGACTCCGTGGGCGGAGTGCCTCGCCACTGAGCTAATCGGTCGTCCGACGACTTACTCAAAAACATTTTATATGTATATGTATTACGTTGTGTGCGTATGTGAGTAATGTGTGTGTGCGTGTGCATGTGGGAAAATAAAATTTATCAGACAAATGAAATAAAAACACAACGTGTAAATGTACTGATGTAAATTGGCGGGAAAATTCAAGCATATTTTACTCTTGGCTTGTATTAAAGAGAGGATTTGTGAAATTTTACCACAAAGGATGTAAAGAGAACTATAGAAATTCTTTATGTATCATCACATGCGCTACCTTTCAGGTGCAATCTAATGAAGTGTATTTCAAGCTGTATCGCGCAGCAGTGTGGTGGCGTACCTTTATGCAACCACTGAGTATTTCCACTAGCTTTCAGACGCATTACTTTTGTTTCGCTCTCCCTCAAAAGTCGTTACGCACTCGTTTTCGAGTGCGCCTTCACTGTGGTTTCCATACAATAGTTCGGGCCGACCCTTTCACCTTTGCCACTCATAGAATCGGTTCACCCTTTCCTATCCTTTCATTTGGTCTCTCTTAAAACATATTTCTCGTAGAATTTATCTTCAGGTTGTTAAATTAAATTGTACATGGATGAATGGAAATTCTCCGCCTTACCGACTATTATTAATTTATACTAGTTGCCTTTAGTTCAAGTAGTAGAACTCAATCGTAATTTTTTAATTTTTAATTAAATTTTTGTTTATTTGAATTTTGTGCAGTCTACCATATGAAATTACACTCCTCCGTGCTTAAAAATAGGTACAAAGTTTTTTCTTTCCATTTAAATATATTTATATTATAAAATTAATAATTTATATTAAAACAAACCCGCGTAATAATAATACAGATAAAGATAAAAGATTATTATTAATATTAATATCTCTATTTTCAGAAGTTTACATATAGACAGATAGATAGATAAATTTATTTCCTTTTGTAGTAGGTATATATTTTAAACAATTACGTATCACATATGAATTCACATTACAAACAGATGGAAATGGGCGAATGGCTCTGTCAAAACATTCTCTCTTCTTTTCCCCACTTCCTCAATCCCTTCCATTATTCCTTTACTATTATCCTACATCATTTTCAAAGATACGAAACACATCCCGCACTGCCTTTGGTTACACAGATATCCACCATGGGCGGTTTTGATCACTTACCAACACGTGAGCCGTTTGCGCTTTCAAAACAGCCAATTGCAAAAAAATGATTCAAATGAAAAACCTTTGATAAATGAGATTAAACGCACTGTGTTTATTATTACTACATAGCTTGGGGTCAAGGCTGCCAAAGTGCAAAAGATGCAATTGAAACACTGGTGCTGTTTATTTGTAGTTATGCACGTCCTAGACTTCGTGACGATAATATGATTTGCCTGTAGACTTTCATAACACTAGCGAGTTTAGTTGGTTGCGGAAACACAAAATCGCGTTAGGCAATTTTCTATATTTTTTTTTAACAGCCCATAATACGTACACTGTTGTGAACAGGCCTCCCCTAATTCTGGAGGAATGGAAATTAGCCCACCACGCTTATCCTATGCAGATTGACGAGGGAACCAGACGCGGAATAAATATCTGCAGGCCATATATATATTTATATGCGTATGTATGTGTGTGTGTGTGTATGTGTGTGTACTGTAGTGATACAGTCATAAATGTATCACTAATGCATTAAAACCTTTTATATTATATTACTTTTTTTACATTCGTAATATTCCAATTTAAAATGAAAAAGAAATAAAATTGTTATAAAACAAAATGCATTAGTTCGTCTAACGTCTTTTAAATAGACATGTCACCCGTCCGGCACAAAACATTGAAATTATAATATGTATATATATATATATATATATATATATATATATATATATATATATATATATATATATATATATATATATATATATATATATATAGTATTAATAAAGTATAAGATATTATATAAATGTACAATGAAACGCCAGAATAAATTGGTTGGAAAAAAATGCATTAGTTCGTCTAACGTCTTTTAAATAGACATGTCACCCGTCCGGCACAAAACATTGAAATTATAATATATATATGTATATATATATATATATATATATATATATATATATTAATAAAGTATAAGATATTATATAAATGTACAATGAAACGCCAGAACATTTGGAAGAATTTCATTTATAGAAGATAAAAACCCCCTAAAGATCGCTGTAAGCAGTACGGTAGGCACGCCACAGTACATATGTGTGGCTTGCTTGATCTGGCTTGATATGAAATAAATTATATTATTTGGTCTACGTAAAAAGATGCTTCTTATATTCCGAAAAATACGATAGTCTGTATATAGAATCATAGTTGCAGTGTTTTTTACCATCTGTGATTTGTAAAGTGCCAATTGGTATCAATCGACGGGTTGTGGGCACGTGCCGTGGGCGTCGATTCGGCATCTTGTTTATGTAACTGGAAGAGTTACTCCATCCGAATAAAATACACCTACGTACGACTACCACTATAAGGGTTTGTACAGTATAATAATCTTTCCAGCTATACGCTTTCCAAGTATGAATGGTATTATGGTAGTAAAAAAAATCAAATTATAATAATCAACGCAATTTTGATTTGATTTCACTACCGCACAACCCGCCACATAGAAAAAAAAATGTAATCCCTATCATCTGGATGAGTGAGGCGATTAAGTACGGTGCGTTTTTCCTGAAACTTTTTTCCAAGCATGATTACTCTGTGGAACTAGCTACCGTCAGCGGTTATTCCAAACCGATACGAACTCGGAGCCTTCAAATAACATACTCACACACTTCTAAAAGGACGGAAGTACTTCTGTCATGTTTTTTTAATTATTATTTATTATTATAGCTTTATTTCCCACACATTTTATGGTGTTGCTAGATTTGTCTTTATTATGTCCTTTTGTGTGGTCTCTTTTGGGTGAAAGTCAAACTGTCTTTATCCATTTCTCTCTGTCTAGGTGTAGGCTCATACAAACTTACCAACTATTTCTACAATGTCGTTTGCCCAAATTTTCCTCCGTCTCCATACACTGCTTTTCTGTTGGGCCAGTTTAATTATTTATTTGATTCAATTACAAATATAGTATACGGACTATTTACGCCAACTTACATCAGTAACGTGGTGTTTTTATTTCATTTCCATAATATTATTTTATTAACAGTTATATTGTTGTGGCATATTGTATAATACAATATAGTTCGTTTAAGGCGTATGTGAAGTTATATGAAATAAATGAGTGTATCGTGACTTTTTTAAGTTGACTGTAAAAGTCCATACAAGATTTTTAGTAGAATAGCCACTATTTTATCAAAACGTAACACGACGAGCTGACAAGTATATTTCAAAATACTTGATATTATTGTATTTTACTTTACATTGGCATAATAGATATAAATAAATGCCATTAAAGAAAAAAATATAGTATACGGTTCCAGCTTTCAAATATTTTTTTATTAAGATGATTAATGGAGTCAGGCGTTAATTTGCGGAAATCCATTACTATGTGTGACTCTGAGTGACTGAGAGTCACTTAATTGTTGTCTTCCTTAGCGTCTACTATACCTGATGATGCCTCGTGTTGAGGCAAAACACGTGTCGTTTGGAAGGTGAGAAGTGGTAGTGTGTGTTTGGTGTACAGTGGTTGGTACGTGAAGAGTTGCTGACAGCCGCTTTTCGGTAAGATTTAGTTTAAGATTTTTGTAAATCCACTTTCTCCAGTAGGAAAAAACACATTATTAATTTTCTATTGTTGTTTGCTTGTCGCGGATCTTAGTTAAGTAAAAGTTCTAACTGTCCACATAATTTTTTATTGTTTGTTTAATGAATAGATAAACTTTATGTATTTTAACACGAAAAAATACAAATATTAATTTTTTCCGATGCTTTTTGCTGCATACATCTTTATCGTCGGCGCATGAAAAGATATTCGGGCACAGGTGAGTGTAATAAACATCAGAGCCCACTCGTCTATAAATTAACATGCACTCGCACGCCCCACGTGCGTACGGTAATGATAAACAATGAACGATTTACGGGATGTCTACAAACTGGGTCACAGTCTAGATCAGATTTCTAGATAGAAGACAGTCGCTCGAGTTAACCGTTCTCGGAGGTACAATAAAATATTGTAATCTCCTTTTCGGCGCGTGGGATTTTGTACAATCCAAATATATCATCACTATTAGTCCATAACCCAGCGTGAGACAAGGGCCTTACCAAGTTTTGACGGCAAAACCAGTCCTCTTATATTTTATGTGATATTGAAATTGTCTATTGACTTGACGTAATAAAATTTAATTTTGGCATATGACCAATAAAGGTTTTCATCAGTGTGTTACTACTACATGAAGTTCTAATACTGTTCTGTAGTGATGTTCCACTGAAAAGAGGAGAAATTTCGTCCGCCGTTTCTTCTCCATCTTGAAGATTCTGATTTCGAAATGGTGTAAGAAGCTTGATTGGTGTTGTACTATCGTTTAAAAAAAATAATATAATTGACGATTCAAACGTAGGAGGTACTTTTGAGGAATCTATTTGAATAAAGTAAATTTTGATTTGATAATCACTCTTCAATCTCCATATTTGACCTCACCATATATAACAGTAGCCGAGACCCGCGTATTGCGAGCCTCGTTACAAATTATTGTTCACTAAAGGTTAAGCCCATTAACAATATCTATATGATTGCATCTTGGCTCAATGTTTGTTACCAAATGTTTGTCAATTACGAAATTATAAAGAACTAGCTTTTGCCCGCGGCTTCGCTCGCGTAGAATTTGGCCTGCCACATTGTTTCGTGACAGATCATTTTAAATAAATATAATTTTTTTACTTAATAGTAAAATTATTATACATAAAATAATTACAAATTGTAGCCTATATGTTATTTCGATGTATAACCTATATTACTTCAAAGTTTCATCCAAATCCGTTTAGTAGTTTTTTCGTGAAAGAGTAACAAACATACATCACAAACTTTCGCATTTATAATATTAGTAGGATGTATGGCGAAGATTTGGGTAATGTAAGATTCATGTAAGCGAACCTTCGCCGAATATTGGACCCACAAATTCCCTATTCAAGCCAAGTTTCGTTTTGTAACAGTACCGTACGCCTACGTCGCTTCACCATTGCGCGTAGGGCGACATAGATCGTTATCAGACAAACGTTAATGTGTATGCTATAAACGTATTTATTGCGATAGAGTTTCGGCCCGAGATGGCTCAATGGATTGTTTTATCTGATGCGAACCATATTGCGATACTCGGCGGCTACTTGACGCGGGTAACGAACCGATGATGCTGCATTGTTTCGATCCGAGATGATGGATGATTTAACTGATTATGTGGAAAATGCGTTAGATGTTCGTGAGTCACCGTCCGATTGAGACACATTTCATAAACAACCGTAGTTGTAATAATACGACAATATTCATTTATTTTATACAGTGTGTCCCAGAACTCAACGTCAAGCCGGAACGGGGTGAAAGGATTGATTGTAACCATCATGAGAAAAATCAGAAAAAAAAATCTATCTGAAGATTTTAAAATTAAGGGTTAGCAAAAATCGGGTTACTAGAGGTTTTTATTTTTTTACTCAACAAGTATTGTACCATTTTACAATCCTGATTAAATGCGCCAACTTTTAATGGCACTTGCCAAGACACTCTGGTACTTTTTTTTAAAGGAGGGTCTTTCAAAGTCGACAAATTTTAAATTCATAGTTTAACAAAAAGTCTTAATTCTAGGAAACTTGGGGCAATTGTGTCATTATTTTTACTGTGATTCTAGAAATGTTATTTAGGGTTACGGTCCGAAAGTTTAAATGAACAAAAATAATAAAAATTAACCACAATAACCGAATAATGGTTACAGTTTGACCAAATTTCTAGGTTTTCCTTAAATGCCCATAATTTTCAAACTGCATAGGATAGATTTTTTTTCTGATTTTCCTCATGATGGTTACAATAAATCCTGTCACCCCGTTTCGGCTTGACGTTGAGTTCTGGTACATTCTGTATAGATTAGTAGATGAAGGAAAGTCGCTATTCTATAAAAGGCTGCAACGCATCTGCGACGCCTCCGGCACACGCCAGTTGATACGCTTTTTAAAGGCTAGTAATATTCTAAAAAGTGTTTTTTTTTTTAATGTGAGGTTTGCTCAATACTTGAAAAAGTTTCTATTAGGAAGAGGTTAATATATAATGTTAATGTATGTATTTAACTATATAGTCTTTGTATCTACTTTTATCTATCTTTTTCCATCGACCTAGGTTGACAGGCAGAAAATGCTTTCCGGCATTAAATCCGCCTTTGTACTAATAATGTACATTAAGAATAACTAAAACAATAAATATGAACGATAAATTTATTCAAAACCTAGCCGCTTGTCCAGTATTTATGGTATTGGTACACGGATACGCGACCCCGACCTCCCGAGCTACTACCGTATCATTCCTGGTCTTCCGTTGCGGTAGCATCATATCATCCTGTCTAAATCCATCTTTTCTTTCCCCTGCCTTTTTCTTACTTCGCTATTCTTTTCCGCCAATCCACGGTCTGTCGTGCCACAGGATGCGTAGCTAGGGGCGAGCTTAGTCGCAAGTGTGCCGACCGTCCAGGGATCGGGCTCCCCCGGGTACTAAATTTTGCAAATTTAGTATTACTGCATAATAATTCTTAAAATAATATTTATATGAATTTTAGATAAGTCTAAATAATTTATATTATTATATATAAATTACAATCATTCTAATTATTTTTTATAAATCAACATTATTCTTACATCATCTGCCAACAGATACCTTAAGACATATGGAATTAACTTTCGTCTATTGTATAAAATAACTAAAAAATGATAATAATTCTAATATGTCGATGATCTTCAGAATTTTATATTAAATGAAGGTTAATCAGCTCGATGAAACAAACAAACTCAAACAACGAACCTTTTATATATGGCTCTTTTACCAAGAGATATTAGTCTAGCCGAAATAAATCTTCAGTAAGATGATACCATACCACAAAGGGTAAATACAGCGTGTACCTAAAATATAAAATACATGCAGTAATGAATGAATTAGAAAATATAATGTCTAGACGGATCACTGCGGTAAAAGATTTTTATATTAAACTTTGCATTTTATGTCTACATTTATTTTAACAATGAAATACCATGCGGGGAATGTATGTATGGATAATATTTTAATGTATTAACACAATCTAAATCTTACAATTCAACGTATGTGATAGAATCACAGATATAGGCAAAATTGTTTAAAATTTAAAAATAATTCGGCAAATATTGGTCCACAGCGTAAATCCTTGCACCGACTAAATAGCAAAATCATATATAAAACGTTTTTTATATTATAAAATTATATTACGTAAATTACAATAATCATTATTAATAAATAACTGTAACAGTTAGCATTATCAAGTTACTTGTTAACTCGACTTCATTTTGTCTGAAGTTTTGAAGTCGCCAAATGGTCTCTGATATTTAACATAATTTAGGAAGGACGAAAAATGGTTCAGTTAGTCTTGGAACAGGTCATCCTCCAAAAGTTGGCCACCTCGGATGTTTTTTAACTTTTTTTTAATCGGATAGAAGGGCAAACGAGCAAGCAACTCGCCTGATGGTTTAGTGCTTTCCATAGATATCCGCCGACACCATAGGTATTACGGAAGCGTTGCCGGCCTACAAGGTATGTGTAGGCTTGTTTTTTGAAGGTTCCTATGTCATATCGCTCCACTTTGGTTTTCGTTTTCCAACAAACAAAACGATTCGAATATAATATATTTCTTGTATAGATAATATATCGTATGAGATACTTTAGTGCTGAAAACAGAGGTTAAATAAGTCACACTAATACTCTTCACGGTCATTAGGGTCTTGCCACAGGACCATTCAATGACAAAATGTGTGATATTTTCAAACAATACTCTGTTTGTGTATTATAAAGTGGGATTTGTCGAAAGTGTGCACAGGCTGAAACTGTGCAATTTGATAAGATAAATGTATCCGGATGGTGACGCGGGGCATATACAAATAATATTATCTGTGGGCATGCGAATATTTTACTTGTATACAAAAAATGTGCATATATATACATATGTTCACGCCTATCTTCCGTAGGGGTTGGCAGAAACCACAGAAGTTCATCCGCTACGATTCCAGCACACCCTCCTTGCTTCCTCTACACTCATCCATCCTTCCTCCCACATTCATCGCAGCGAAACGGCTCTCCGTAAGTTGCTTCTCGCCGTAGTGGGTATCAGGATGTGACGAGGGGCGAAGCACGTCGCCGTCATTTAATAATAATTTTTTAATATACCTACCTATATTAAAATTCAAAAAATGTGGGTATATAAAAAATAAACCTTTCGCTACGCGCGGACCTCGTCGGGGACTACATCGTCGAGAACGGAGCGCCAAGACATTTGTTTCAAATACGACTATGCGACATTATTTATACCTTTTTTTGGAGCGGGTATCTATAGTCACCCGTCATGTATAGCAGGCATCTTGTGGCCTATGACCATAGCCATCGGTAATAGCGACAGGGTTGGTGGGGCGCATTAAAACAAACTAAGGACGGCCATACACGGGCAGCTTGAAGCAGCTAGTATCGACTGCTTCAAATGCACCCTTCCTGCAAATACTTCTGTATTCAATCTGACGAATTATTCGATGTAATGGAAGTAGAAAACGAATGCGATATTTTAAAAACAAAAATGAACATTGAATTGATCTATTTAATAATGTAACAAACTGAAAAATATATTTTGTCTGTTAAGCGAATTTAAGTTTTGATTAGGATTCGAAACTGTAACTTGTAACTCAAAAGTATGCCTGCCTATTAAGTGTAAATATATATGATACTACCCTCAATCATGTTTATTTCTGTTTACATCTGTATGTGAAAAGCGCAAGACCGTACATTGTGGAAAATTCTTGGGGAGGCCTATGCTGATGAAAGCAAGATAATCTTACCGGTGTCGAAAAAAAAAGAAAAAAAATTGGGCCATTTACTAATGGCCTTTATTAACAACCTTATTTATACTATATACGATATACGATAATACTTTATAAATAAGATTGTTAATAAAGGTTATTATTATTATAATAACACAAGGATTAACTAAAAGGATGGTCGCACGACAAAATTATTTTTTCAGTAGCGAAATTACCGCTTTCGAAGTTAATTTATGGTCATGAGTTAAATTCCGGAATAATCGCCTACAGGTATTATTTTCCGGAATAAATACCTAGAGGTATTTATTCCGGAATATATATGGATGTCCCGCCGATCCACCTAAATCTGGTTAAATTCGATTACATTCCTTCAGAAATACGGAGACCCCGTACAAAACTTGTTCCATATAAAAATTATTGGCCCGTTTCCAGCCGTCTTTGGATGCGCTGTTGCACTTATATTTCAGACGAAGGCATGCATTTAAAAATGAGGCCAGTCGTCTCGACGACTCCGAGGTGGACTGTTGTAGATGAAAAGACTAATAGGACGTTTTGTCAAGAAACCCGTGAAGAAATGTGACACGAGCAATTTCTTCCTCTTTAAAATTTTTCTTAATACTAACCAACCTAAACTAAAGAATAAGTACATACTATTATTATTATTCATTCTATCAGTATATATTTTTCAGTTATATACAGATACAGCTAAAATTTTAAAGGGATACACAGATAAACGAGCAGACGTGTAACCTGAATGAAAGCAATCAACGCCAACCATAGACATCTACAACACCATAGTTAGTAGTTTGTATAGTTGCAAAATTGGTTGCTGGTCTTCTAGAGAAGAGGCTTAGGTTTTTGAAGGTTCCAATGACGCATCGGTTCACAAACATCGCTGAAGGTAGCTGGTTCTATAGAGTGGTGGGTGCGTGGAATGAATTTTCGGGAAAAAACGCACCGTACCGAATCGACATTCATCTATATGGGTGGAATGAAACATGTGGCAGCATTCTAATGTGTTGCCCCTTTTCGTACGGTGGTGAGCAGGGATCCGGAAGCCATATCCATCTTTTCTCCCTCGTTTATTTCCTTCTCCCTTTTCCATTACTTCCTTCTAAGTGCCATCACATTTTATATATCGACGCGAAAAAGCGAAAACGCTGCAATTGATACAGATGTCAAAATTTTTATTGCATATTCGGATCAGACAAAAATAGTGCGTCGAATGGTCTGAAGCTCACAGCTCTGTGACCGATAGAAAATTTTGTACAGCGTTGAAAGTTTTGTGAAGAAGAAAGAAGAAAGAAACTGTTTGTGAGTGATCAGATACAATTTTTTAAGAAATCTTATAAGTTTTTTTTGGGTCTGTTTGTAAATTTGCATTTTGCGGTTTACAACCTTTTCCCTTTTTTGCGTCGATATGTATATATCATGGGAAATGACAAATAAGGCAGAGTTGTGACATTTGGTGAGGCAAATCGCTTATCTGGCTAGACCGTACCGACCGTAGTTTGGATATCTAGACGGGAACCGCTCTCTGCCTATGTTGGGCTATCACGTGTCTATCGCCTGGCGTTGGAACAACGCATTCGTGACGTTGGAATGCCGTCGATAAAATTACTTAGTGACCTTTAAGCAGTACCTTTGAGCTGAGCCGAAGAATTATTTTCCCTTCTTTTCTATCCTCACCACGACGTAGGCAAACACATCCGCAACGCTCTTAGTATTGCGGATGTTCATGGGCGGCAGTTAAATCAGAATTGTCGATTTAACGTTCTACCTATTTTTATTTAAATTGACACAGACCGGTGAAAAATTTGAATTCAGACGTACAATCTTGAATTCTCGATGGTACCGATTAATCTCCTTCGTGTCTTCTCCATTCTATTTCATTGTTACCTTGACCGCACCGTTCAATCTCATAAGTGTCCTGTGCATTCTTTTCCTTCCTTATCTCAACCGCATTGATTAAACTCCTTCGTCTCTTCTCCCTTCTACGTGATATTGGCGAAATCATACGTATTATTTTGGCACTATTAAAAGCCATTAATTCAAATGAATGAATGAATACAATCTTGAGTTTTCCCGCCAATTTACATCGGTGACGTTGCGTTTTTATTCAATTATCTTACGGTATTTTCAGTTATATTGTTTATTTTGGCGTTGTTCAATATATAATTCGATTAAGGCGTATAAATGGAATGAAATGAAATAAACGTGTGTCGTGAGGTTGACAGCAAAAGTCCATAAAAGGTAGAATGGCTGTCAGATTTAACGATTTAAAGACGTAACGTGACAAGCTGAATAGTAAATTTCAAGATATTTATTATTATATTTTATTACCAATGGTATGATAATTATACCTTAATGCCATTGAAAAGAAGAACATATAAACTTAAAGTTCAACTGTTTGACTATCAATTGTCTTACTGATAAATTTATTAATAGCATATAAAGCATTTTTAATTAATATAATTTTTTAAATATCTTTAAAAGTAAACACGTTCGAATGTCCGTAAAATTTCCAAATAAAAACATAAATGTTATTCATACATTTGCATCTAAAAGCGTATTCTTTTTTGCGAAAAAAAAACGGAAGCATTAGTAGAATGCCGCCTGAGGTTTATACGAGAGTTGCATTCATAGCAATGAAATAAAAAAATTGCTAACGCACCGTTGATCTCCGCTTTTTTAAGTCTGCTCACGCTAAAAAGTGATCGGGATGTACGAATAAATAGATATGAAGTACGTTAAATACAAATAAATCGTACGAAAAAAGATATAAGAAAACAACCCGGAAAGTTTTAAAAAATAATAACCGAAACCCTTCGAGTATTTGCCCGATCCTACTCATTGTGTAAATAATAGCTCTACGAATTGATAAATATTCGAACAGAGCTATGTATTTTAAATAAATCAATATAGCTGTTAAGTCCACATTTGGATATTGGCCTCATTAAAAAACGAAGGCTAAGATTGGTCCAGGTAATTCCTGGACCAATCTTAGCCATCCAGGCACCCCGGGCGAGTCATTATTTTATAAATACGTAAGAAATAAGCGTAATAATAAAATTATTTTGTTTTGTTTATTTATATTTTATAATATTATTGGTTTTTATTTTAGCTTTTGTAAAAAAAATGCGTCATAAATAGTTTATTTTCTATTCTATTCCATTTCTATTCTATGTAGGTATTCGTTAATCGCAACGCATCTGCGACGCCTTTGGCATTGCGGATGTCTATGGGCGGCGGTGATCCCTAACCACCAGGTGACCCGCATGCTCGTTTGCCTGCTACTATAAAAAATAATGAATAACAACTTGAACTGAGCACCAATTTTTTTTTATTGATTTTAATATAACTCTTAAGTATTAACTAATTAGCCTATATTATCTGTAAAATGGTTGACCGAAACATTAAATGAAAAATAAATATAAAAAAACATCTGTAACTTTTATTTTCAAGTTTTTTTCTTTCAGAGTTTTTGTTAATTATCGTAGTTAATTTTAGACTTAATGTTGTTTATCTCAAGTGTTTCTTAAATGTACGTTAGGGCGCGCGGAGCCCTTGGGCGATCGCCTGGATCGCTCCCCTCCCCACTAGATGATGGAGCTGAAACTTTTCCTTGTAGCGAGTTGTGCGGTAATGGCATTCAGGCGGCTGAAATAATTCCGAACAATTCCTAGGAGCACTCCCTATGATAAAATAGATAAAAGATGCTGAGGAATGAGATATTCCACCACTGTTCTAAAAACTGGGGTGACCCTAGCTGGGAACCACATGGTATACGTAGTCTAAATATCGTCTATTTATCGCAAGCCTAAATTAGGTGTAAACATTGCTTACCTCTGTATCAATATGGTAAAGAAACCTTCGTGCAATCACGGGGCCTCGCTTATATGGCCACCGTATCGGTCAGGCGTGTTCGCATCGACTAATCTGACGCCTCGAGATATTTTCGTTCGTTCGAATACCAAACGCGGTTTTGTATTTTTAGTTCATTTTTTTACATTCCTATAAACAAGCATATTTTGGTGTCGCTGCGTTGTTTATTAAAGGATACTGATAATTTCTCCCGGTAATTTGTTTAGTTTATGCTATTGTTATAATTATTTCCTTAAAAAATTAGTGTCTTAGCTTACTTATACTCTTACTCGTAGCTAGAATGCAATATGACAGTTGTTGTGATATATATGAAGGCAAATAATGAACGCTTATGTGTGTATATATATATATATTTATATATATATATATATATATATATATATATATATATATATATATATATATATATATATATATATATATATATATTAAAAAACGACTTATTTGGCTTCGTGATGAAGTTAGCGTTTTCGTCGAAAAAGGTCGCGGGCTGTATTCCCGCCTTGGGATAGATATATACTTTTTTACCACGAACTACAGGTATTTATTCCAAGCGTAAGTGAAGCTTGGGAAGAGTGGTGAGTTAATGTCAGCTCTTCCATAAATGGTGAGGTCCCGTGCCCAACTACGGGGTATATTAACGCAAAAAAGAGGACGTAGTAAACCGCAAAATAAAACCTTACCTAACTTAATTCAATACAAATTGCGCGGCAGTCCACTGCTGGACATAGGCCTCACTCAAGGCGCGCTACCTGGCTCGATCTTCGGCTACACGCATTCAGTCTCTGCCAGCCGCCTTACCCAGATCGTTGCTCCATCTAGCAGGGCGTCCTACACCACTTTTGCCGAGTCGCAGTCTCCACTCCAGCACTCGATGCAGTATATTTTTCTTTATTTTTTTGGTACCTGTGTCATTTACAACGTTATCGCTTTTTTTGCATCTATATATTGTTGTTTAAAAAACCTCACTTTATGAAATCAGAAAAGTCGTCTCTGTTATTTTCAAGGCACAGTTTATCATTGTTCCTACCAGCTTGCTCCGCTATCGGCATACAATGTGATAACGTTATCAAATTGTTTGCTTTACCTGTTTTCGTAACTACGCTAATTCCCACTGTCGTCTACATGCAGCTTCCAGTTGCACGAGATCCGAGAATTATATCTCTACGCCACGTGCACAAAGATCAACGTATCTTTGCTTTCGCAGTGAATTAAGTAAACATCGACGTGTGAATTTAATATAATGCAATACAAGAGTAGAGGACGTTTCATTAGAGATGTCGTAACATTTTGTAATAAGCGCGCATTAACGAACTAAAAAAGCGTATAACCAGCTTCGGAATAAATATCTACAGGCCAGAAATAATATTTATCCCGATGCGTGGATCGAACCCGCGACCATCGATTATATAGGCGGTAACCACGGCACTGATCCAATTAGTACATCAAGAAGCAAAATATTAACAAAAATTAATAAGTACAAATATGAGTTTTTGAGAGTCGGAAGTCTAGGTTCCTCTCTACTTCTTGTCTCCAGTCGTATTATTATCTTAAACGTTACTCAAATGCCAGTAACGCATCTTTAGTTTAGTGTTGCAGGTGTCAATGGTATTGATGGGTGATACTACTGGGTGATAAACAAGCCTTCCTATCAACTTCACCTTGCTGGTATCCTACCATGTAGACATTTGGTTGCCACAAAATTTCGTTTAACAGACGGTGGTTAGCGACCATCCTCCCACCAAGGTGACCTCTGTAGGATGTCGGTTTCCATCCGTGTATATGTCGCGTTACCATCGATTAATTAACACACTTGCTCATTTGTCATACATGATTGTCAAATCAGACAATCGGAGATATCAGAATTTTATTGCCAACGACTAAATTCCTTTTTAGCAATAATATATTATAAAATAGATAGATATATTCTTTAGTATACACCAAAAACAAATTTATACTATTATTGACATTTATAAACAAATGGCGGTCTTATCGCTAATAGCGATTTCTTCCAGACAACCGTAGGATGGGCACAATGTTAGATCATAACTACATTACAACAATACGAAATTGTAAATATTAATGGCCTTGTTGTTCTGACCAACAATAACTAACGAAAAAAAAATTGAAACAATGCTACGTGAAGAATAATGGACTTACAAGAACCTACCGTTCATTATCACGATCGTCGTGCCTCTCGTGTGGGAAGTGGCGTACGTGATACGAAACTTTATTTTGTTGGTTTTAGTATATATTTGGAGTTGGCGCCGAATGTCGTGTCTACATGTCATGTTACACGGTGGTTGCGTATGTAACTGAGGTTGGGTGCACATGCACTAGATTGTGAACATTGACTTATCTTAATGAAGCTTATCATCATCATCATCAACAGCCTGCGGCAGTCGTCTGCTGGACATAGGCCTTCTCCATGAAGCGCCACCTAGCCCGATCTTCGGCTTCAGGCATCGTTTGTGCCACCCGCCCTGCGCACATGGTCGCACCATCTAGCCGGCGGGCGTCCCAAACTACGTTTACCGAGACGTGGTCTCCACTTCAGCACTCGTCTACTCCAACGAATGTCGGTTCTCCGATAAACGTGTCCAGCCCATTGCCAGTCTGCTAACTTGAAGAGCTATGTCGGTGACTCTGGTGCTCCGGCGAATTTCTTCATTTCGAATTTTATCCACCAAGAGAAACTCCGAGCATAGCCCTCGTATATAGTATATCCACCATAGTAGGTACACTAACTTCTAAATAATATAGTATTAATGTATATTGTGGACTCAATACTCTAGGTCGAAGCCAGCGTCGTTTGACCGATATTAATAGGAAAATCCAATTAGGTCCAGTCAAAGCTGAAGGCAATAGACTATTACTAGACGAGCGGTCTCGCCGTGCCGCCCTCATTGACACGTGCTAGAGGAGATTCAGGTCAACAGTACATACCCTTTTTTTTCTTTATTGTATCAATTGGCATAGTAGGCGTTAAATAGCCTTAGAAATTAAGATTATTAATGGAGTCAGGCGTTACTTTGCGGAAATCCATCACTATATGGACAGTCAAAAGTTTTACTTAGCTAAGATCCGCGACAAGACAAGATTTCTACGGAAGACAACCGAAAAAAGTTTTTTCAACCGAAGAAAGGTGGAGAGTTGATGGCCGATTTTCGGTAAGTTTTTGGTTTAAGTTCCAAATAAATCCACTAAACCCAACGGAAAAACACACATTATTAATTTTCTGTTATTGTTTTGCTTGTCGCGGATCTTAGCTAAGTAAAACTTTTGACTGTCCACTTAGAAATTAATCGAACGAACACCGTGGACCCGAAAGATGCAGATTATGTTTTATATAAAACAAAAAATTGTATTTCAGTCTGTACCCAGTTTTTTCTTCTTCTTTGATAGCAATGGGATATAACTATTATGTCAGTGTAAAATAAAAATATAATAACAAAAAGTATCTTGAAAAGTATTTTTTTTATTTATATATTCACGCCTATCCCCCGCAGGGGTTGGCAGAGACCACAGAGCTCCATCCGCTACCATTCATCGCAGCGAAACGGCTCTCCATTGGTCGCTTCTCGCCCTCGTGAGAATCAGGACGTGACGGGTGGCGAACCACGTTGCCGTCATTTTTTCAACAAAATAGGTATATGAAATTCGTCTTAATGAATCCCACGAGCCGCAAGGGAGGATGGAGGTCAGCCCCAGCAGAGCCCTGCATGGTGAGGTAAGGCACCATAGTACCCGGGGGAGCCCGATCTCGGGACGGTTGGCACACTTGCGAAGTACTAGCAAGTGAAAGTATTTTGAAAAGTACTAGCAAGCTTGTCATGTTACGTCTTGATAAAAGAGTGGCCATTCTACCAAAACCTATGGACTTTTTAAAAGTCGACGGCAAAAGTCACGATACACGATATTTCATATCACTCCACTTATATGCCTTAATCGAACTGTATTGTTAAAAACGCCACCACAATTAAACAATATAACTGATAATGACATAAGATTACGAAAATAAAATAAAAACAAAACGTCACTGATGGAAGTTGGCGGGAAAAGTCCAAACCAGTTTTTTATTCTTAAATATAGAATAGATATGTATATGTAGTATCCTTTTTTCTATATGAAGAACTCTGCCGGCGGGACAAAGTCACGGAACATAGCCTTTAGAGTTAGCGGTCACGTTTGTCGGAGAACCGACAATCGTTGAAACAGATCAGTGCTAAAGTGGTAAAAGCGTCTTGGCAAACATAGTACGGGACGCACCCCGGCTGGATGAAGCGTCAGTACAACGCAGCTGGCAGAAACTGGGAACGTGAAGCCGAAGAGGGCTAAGTGGCGTACCTTGTGGAAGGCATATGCCCAGCAGTTGACAGTCTAAATCAGATGATAATAATACATTTGATTAGTATATATACCCATAGAGCAGGCGTCAAACAAAGGTGATTAGAAAGTTCTGGAGATCTATACCCGAAGAGGGTCCTTTATTAGAGGATTTAATGGAGCAGATGGACAGTCAGAGACCACGTTTCGGCACCGTAAGAAACTACAGGCAGGACGCACTGGACATCCTAACCCACCGGTTCTCAACCTTTTTTACTCAACGACGTACTTACATATTATATTATTTTACAAAGACACCCTTACATACTGAAATGCAAAATTTTTATAAGTTGAAGTAAGAGTAGCAGGTAGGGTATCGTTTATAAAATTGTACATCATCAATATATTAAAATATTTTTTTATTGTTTAAGAACATGATGAACTGGAGCGAAGTGAAGCGTTTGGCCTCCGACAGGTCGAGATGGAGAAACGTCGTGTCTGCCCTATGCCCCATCAGGGGCTAAGTCCCCCTAGAGCTAGTACTCAGTGAGAGAGAGAGAGAGAGAGAGAGAGAGAGAGTGAAGAACATGAAATACAAACACGTAAAACAAAAAATAGATGCAAATATGTTTGTATACACATTTGTGTGTCGCAAGCCTCTGTCAGGTGTGTCGCGAAATTGACAAATTTTATTAAAAGATATTTGCACTATTTTCGTTTTCAACTGTGACATCATTATACGAGTATTTTGTATAATTAGTCTCGGACTAAAAACTAATTATTAGCATACAAATTACGAATCCCAGAATTTCTCAAATAGGTAATACCTAACTAGTTACATACAAGTCGCTGGCCGGCCAAGGCAAGCGTGTGCGCGATGCCGCTGTATAAATTGCAACATGGTGATCATCTCGACTTCACCCTTGAGACAAACGTATGGTCCGATTCGATTGGCAAATGCTTGACGAGCCCGATCAATTAATTTCACAAATACAATTTATGTGTTTTACAATTTTCGCTAGAAACATGTTACATCTTGTATCTATACAGAATGTCCCAGAACTCAACGTCAAGCCGAAACGGGGTGACAGGATTGATTGTAACCATCATGAGAAAAATCAGAAAAAAATCTATCCCATGCAGTTTGAAAATTATGGGCATTTAAGAAAAACCTTATTTTATTCGCACAAGCTCTTGGTAGGTTCTAGGTAAAATTTTTTTTGATTATATGTTCATTTTGTTCTTTTGTGGTAAGTTTAATTTACTTTATAATTGTTAGTAAGATATATTGTTTGCTTTACAAATAAATATTTTTCTGCGTTTATGATTGTCATTCAATTCATAATTTTTACGGGAATATAGGATGGTAGAAGAGTCCTGAAAGCATACTGAATGCGGTGGAAATGAGAGCATTAAGAAGTATATGTGGGGTAACTTTGAATTATAGAATAAGTAATAAAGATATAAGAGAGGGATGTGGAGTAAAAGAAAATCATCATGACAAAAGTTGAGAAAGGGATGCTTAGATGGTGTAGGCACATAGAGCGGATGGATGAAAGACGACTGGAAAAGAAATGTACTTTTCGGATGTGGATGGAAGGATCGGTAAGGGAAGACCACGGAAAACATACCTTGAACAAATTGCCGAAGTTTTTTAAGAAAGGCCAGGTCAAGAGTACCCTTAACCGGCGGGCTTGCATGAGGAGAGTGATGAGTGTGGAGGAAGGAAGTAAAAGTATGCCGAGATCGTAGCAGATGGAGATCTCTGGTCTCTGCCTACTCCTACGGGAAACAGGCGTGACGATATGTACGTATGTAGGATGACTACACGCGTATCCAAAGAGACTGCGTCTTACAGTGATTATATTATAGCCCTTTTGATATGACATTAAAAAGTCATTTAATGTGTATATCGCAACATTATTGAAGACTATAATTATGTTTTACTTTTATTATTAAAATGTTTTACCCAATTACTATGGTAAATATTTTAGTAGGCGATACAATGTAGCGGCCATCGGAACGTGAAGATGCACGATAAGCCGTCGTCCCACGCCGTCGCAAATTGTGCCCGTGGTGTTGCCAGAATAAATTATCCGTCCCCCGTTATTCATGCACGTCAAAAGGAGATTGCGAGATGAAGGGGTTCATCCACTACGGGGCAGTAACAAACAATTTTGTGATGCGGTTTAGTGCTTGTAAAGTGTTCTCGACTTGTAGCAGAAGTGCAATTTAAATACACTTGGGTGCATTTCAATTTTATTTTATCCATAACAGTGGAGATTAAAAAACAACTTGAAGTGATTTAGTTTAAACGTAACTATTTTCTTAACTTTGGTTTAAGATATTTATGTCATTGTTAAGATTCGTGGATAGATAAATAACTTTTTAACATATTGTATTACAATATGTAACTAAATAATACATTTTATTAAAAATTCAGGGAAAATATATCAAAACACATCAAAATCAATCTTTTCCAATAATTATTTGGAAAAAATTTACATTTTTACTCACAGCTATTCAGGTTAAAATCTGAAACCCTAGGAACTAAAAACTAGGAACCTTAAATTTGAAATAAATTAAATTAAAGATGAAGTCGCTCGGATTACTAACAGCTCAAACAGATAAAAATGACTCGAACTTGCAATCTTTCAGGCACCGAATATTTATTTACCCCAGTTGCTGAAATTTTCTAAACATTAGTCTTGCTCTACAAACAAAGATGTAGAAAGAATATTTCTACAATATTTATATTTGTTAAAAATTGTATATAAACACTGGTGTAATTTGATTAACAATAGGCAAAATAATATTTGAGTCCCATAACTGATATTTAACCTAGATATAGTTCCATTACGAAAGTTTCGGAACATAGTCCGTGATTTCGTTCATTATGAACGGCTGCCGTGCATTTTAGGTGCTGACTGAAAATCAACGCCGCAATATATGACCGTATGCCGAGTTGATACCTTTTTCGTTTGCACGGCCTACTTTTGTTTTTGTAACGAATTTTAGTATCCGCCCCTTCATTGTGCTGTAGAAACGGAGTAAAGAAAACGCTACTATTCTTTTACACAAATAAATTTTATACCTACTTTGTGATTAATTGGATTCCCCATATTTATGGACGAGCCTACAGCCGAGAGGAGTTGTATGGCGACACCGGACGCCGAGAACGGCACAGATAAGCTATTCTTGTCTAACTAAAAATACAACCGGCGGACAAGGCGCCGGCGATGCAGTTTTTATGCACCGCGCTAAATCCGACCGCGGTTGCGCCTGCGCCGGTCTAGGGATTTACCCATAACATTCCACTGTTTAGTTGTTTTGGTAAGGCTTTCGATCCGAAAATAACCCGATACAATTACTGCACTCACCCCAACTAGAAGTACGAGTATGTACGGTGTTTAGACTAACAACACGAGGTGTACGTGCTGCTAAAATATCTGGATATTTAATAAACAATAAATATAAAACAAATATACCAAAGCCACCGTACATATTCTTTCGAATTAGTAAACTTAAGTGGCAATAAGCTGGTCACGTTTTTCGGAGATCGGACAAACTTTGTCGCAGACGAGTGCTGGAGTGGAGGCCGCGTCTTAGCCAACGTAGTGTGAAATCGATGGTGCCACGATCTACGCAGGGAGGCTGACAAAAACTGGACGCGTGAATACGAAGATCGGCCTAAGACCATTCGATGCAGTATTTTTTTGTGATCCGAATGTGCAATAATTTTTTTGACAGCTGTGTCATTTACAGCGTTTTCGCTTTTTGCATCGATGTACTCGTTAGTCTGTATTTGTAAATCTACCTACACAACAAACTTGTGTATAAAAGTAACTCCAAAAACTGAAAATCTTTTGATCTATCTCAATACTCATCAATATATTGTTTTGTACGAAGAGCATTTTTACTCATCAATATATTTTTTATACGAAGAGCATTTTTAAACACTACTTAGATGATCCAGTCTTTTTCTATAACCAAGGGAAAATACTTTATGGATACCCTTCAGCCTGGACGACGCCGGAGGCTTGTGTTGGACTCCTTATCTAATACCGACCAAAACAACTTGGGAACGCTTGGCTCATATCCATAATCCGTAAAAATATATTGACGAATGCCGTCAAAATCTCACCATTGCGAGAATCACCCGCAAAAACAGCTGTGTGCGATAGATCGAGACGCGTCTGTGGCGGATTATCTACGTTCCACTTAATTTTCATTGCGAATCGATTGAGTGTAACTTTAGCGCCATAGATACATTTTTCTTTCATTGCAGACGGTCCAGTTTCGGTCCGTTAAAATACTTTCAATTTAAATTTAAAACATTACAAAATAATTAATACATTTATATATAATTAATTTATAATATAATTATTTATTGGTGACTGTAAAAAATGGTATTTATAAAAATTATTTATAGTATAAATAGTCGAAATGTATAATATATTTATTATATCACAGTAAAATATGTCCCACGCTGAGCACGGCCTTCCTACTTTGGTGGAACGGATGTTAGTCGAACGGTTATCCAATGTGATTAAAGACAAACACCAGTAAACATACATATATTACTGATTCCGATGCGAGGATAGAACCCGCTTCCCAAACTTTTTTCGTTCCCGTACCCCTAAATAAAACTTTTCATTTATGAGTACCCTACCCTGATAACTACTTCTAAAAATATGTCTCGTTCTTCCTAGAATTATAAAGAATCCTATGCGTATAGTAGCCGCTTAGACGGGCTGTGTATAAAAGAAAGTACTGTATTTTATTAACCCAACGCTCATAGTCTAGCACTTTAGTATTATATTTTAGTTATAAGGTTCATATATATAGTTATTTATTTAGTTTCTTATATTGTTTCTTTTTTTTGGGGATAGGAGGGCAAACGAGCAAGCGTGTCGCCTGATGGAAAGCAATCAACGCCACCCATGGACAACCACGACACCGCAGGAGTCGTGGAAGCGTTGCCGGCCTTTTAGGTATGTATAGGCTTGTTTTTTGAAGTTAATTGTTTTATCTTCTCAGTATTTCCGCCATTACAAATATGATTTTCACATACTCTCCCTTTTTTTAGATGGCGACGTGGTTCGCCATCCGTCACGTCCTGATTCCCACGAGGGCGAGAAGCGACGGACGGAGAGCCGTTTCGCTACGATGAATGTGAGAGAAAGGATGAATAAAAAGATGGATGAGTGTGAAGGAAGCAAGCAAGGTGTGTTGGGATCGTAGCAGATAGAGATCTGTGGTCTCTACCTAACCCTACGGGAGACAGGCGTGATAACATGTATTTATGTACATAGCCCCAATGAGATCCCACATACCCTCTGGGGTAGGTGTACCACAGACTGGGAATCACTGGTCTACGCGACAGTAAAAACCGTTCTGCGATCTTCAATTTATCGCTCCGACCCGAAGGCCAACCCACTCGTTAAATGCTGCGTACGACATAAATACCACGCGTTCTCCGTTTAGTTCCGACGAAAAAAAAATGGTGGTTAAAAATTCGCAACGCCATTAGCGTGTGACCCAGAAACTCAAATTGTGCAGTGTACATGCTCCGACACAGACTGGTCGTGATAGTTAATTGATTTCACTATCGGAACCTCACGAAGCAATGCGGGCCATTCGCAACACTGAACCTAATGTGAGGCTATCTATGATTAATAGCCACGGAAAATCGTTAAATTTCGATCGATACCACAGTATACTAAGTCATTGTAACGACCTGCTCAGCCCATTCGAGATCGATTGCACACCGTATGTGCGATGTATTTCCGAGACAAAAAGCCCGGCAGCACACCAGAGATGAGGAGACACAATGGGAGAGAAACCTGATGCTTTTCAATTGATGACGGGTCAATAAAGGCAGCGCCGTCGGGGTTATGGATATGAGCCAAGCGTTCCCAAGTTGTTTTGGTCGGTATAAGATAAGGAGTCCGACACAAGCCTCCGGCGTCGTTCAGGCTGAAGGGTATCCATAAAGTATTTTCCCTTGGTTATAAAAAAAGGCTGGATCATCTAAGTAGTGTTTAAAAATGGATTTAATGGAGCAATTTAATGTTAGTTTCTATTAAGCACTTAAAATATATGAACCAAAACTACGACCAACAGGATTGCAACAAATGAGCAGTGATTGTGAAAGCGATAATGAATTCTGGGGGTGGTCTTAAGAAATATGTGCTGTCTCGAATGGTTTAACTAATTGGGTTATGTGCATGGGATCAACTACGACGTTCCTACTTGTGGTTGAGGTGAACATGCTAATTACAGAAATGGAAAATTAATTATTTTACGTGAATTCACTTTCTCCAAAACTTCAACTATTAGAGTGAACCATTTCTCTTAAGCACTTTGAGTTTAATTGAAGTGGTTAAGTTAGCAAGAATTACTAATATTCTTTAAAAAAATTAAGTTCAGTGAACACTTACTAATAATAATAAAGTATCTTTATATATTTGTAATTATAAAAAGGATTATAAATAGAAAAATTCTTTATTTTACACCAAAACAAAATTATACAATTATTGATTGTAATAATATAATTATATACACATGGCTAAAGTTATGTTTTTTAAAGTATAATACTTGGGATTGGTAGACGGAATCGCGAGATAAAATCGATCGACGGATCGGGACGAAAATTGGAAATTCAAATGCGTCCCGTGTATCCGTCGAGTCGCTCCACGTCCAAACGCGTTGACAGGTGCAACTTATCTCCCTAGAACGAGCAAACTAAATTCTATATCGTGGTACCGTTGGATATTTCCCATTCTGCGAGCATCTCCGTCACCTTACCGTAATAGACACGCATTCCACTTTAAGTGGAAATTGTGCGCGCACACACGGAATTCGTCTTGCGGTTGACTATGAGTTACACATAAGAATATGTGAGGAGCTGCGAAAATATTTAATTGCAAACTCACTGTATATCCAGGTATATGTTTCACTCTCTCTCGTCGACACACACGCATACATTAAAAAACAAGCCTACGCGTTTCTTAAAGGCCGGCAACAGTTCCGCAATGCCTATGGCACTGCGGATGTCTATGGGTGGATTTGCTTTCCATCAGATCACACGCCTGCTCTCTTTGCCTTCTTATCTCATAAAAAAAAAAACACATTACACATAGGTACACCCATTATTTATCCGTGTGTTATGTATTTAAAATCATATTTAATTTCTCCATCAACGTTCGCCATTATCATCATCCATATAGCCGTAATCCATAAAACCGTTTCCATTCCTGGACATTGGCCTACTCCAAATACGGGGAAGGGGTTGCTGTAATCCCCACGCTTGGCGTGTAGATTGAGGATCGCAGAACGACTTTTTTATTAGTATGGAAAACGCTGCTTCTATATTAAACCCTATATTTGCCTCCGACATATAGCATCCCGTTACTGTTGTATGCCATAGGCAAAGGGAGGCCTTTTTTGCCATATGTATGTTTCTAAAGGAAATAAAAAATATAAATACAAATAATCACTTGTAGGCCAATGATTTACGAGTATATCGCTACTGAAATTATTTTGCGTTAGCAAATAATGCCTGAGAACATTACACACATAATTATACTTTAAAATCCTTCTATGATCTACTTAGTGTTCAAGAAGTTTGATGCTTATATGATTTAAAAGTTTCCCAAAAAAAAAAAACTAAATTTTAAATTTTTTTTTGGGAAATCTCAAAAAACAAAATGCTTTTGACGCCGACTGTACTACTTCGTTCTAGTGCATTTAACACACGGGTACTATCGAGCTCATTGCCTGTAATCGAGATGGTCCTTCCACAACAACAGATACACCGCTCCCACGATTTAGTTAATGGAAATTTGCAGAACGAATCCGATCTGGCGTGGATAAAGCAAGCTTGTTTTTATAATGTTTATGTAAGCTGACGTGAAAATCGACTTTTACGACTGTTGGTTGCTTAGATACACACATTTTGTGTTTATCACATATATTTAAAAAAAAAGATGACTAGTAATGTTTTTAAGTATTACTGGAACTCTTGTTAACAATTCCAACTAAGCTTACAATGCTTATGCTAGGAAATGGTTACATCAATAGTCCTGTCGATGATACGAACTCACGATGTAGAAAATGTAAGCCCAGATCTTGCCAATTGAGCAATTGTTTCTTAAATGTCTAAGATTAATTGAAGAACATTGTTATCTTTACATTATAAGAGTTATTGGCCACTTCTTCGAGTATTTCACATTGAATGGTGGCCAAGAAATTTATTGCCCTGAAGCGTCAATAGCCCAGTGAAGACAGTCAAGACTGAATACAGACTCAGATCTGTATTCAGTCTTGCTACGTACACCGACCTTTTTAAAATACCATGAGGAGTGCTCTGAGGAATTGCTTCCTGCCGCTGAATTCTACTATCGTTATCACTGGCCACAAATAAAAGTTTCACCTGGACGAGTGGCGATCCAGTACGGTGTTTTTTTCTCGAAACTTCTTTCCACTCATATCACCCTATATAAGTACCTTCAAAGTTATCTGTAAACCGATAGTGCATTGGAACCTTCAAGAAACAAGTCCACATATACCTTAAAACCAGTAACGCTTCCGTAATACCTGGTGCGGATGTCTATCTCGTTTGCCGTTCTATCCCATTAAAAAGGACAACAGGAGCTCCATCCCCTGTACCATTTGTGTCGTATATGTCTATGTGTAGCGGCGATTGCTTACTATCAGGTAATCCGGTTTCTCTTTTGGTTCTATCATAAAAAATATAAATATTTAAAGCGCATCTCAACTATTTTTTTTCATTCTTTCCATTTCTGGAGGAACGGACGTTAACCCGCCACGATTGTCCAGAGCGGATTGGCTCAGACAAGCGGGCGTTACCAGCGGCCCCGGAATAAATATCTGTAGGCCACACATATATTTATTCCAATTCATACCACTGACTCCGTGGGCAGGGGGTCCCGCCACTGAGCCAATTGGTCGTCGATTCAACTATTAGCTAACAGTAAAATCATTAAATTAATAACAACCGCGTTCGTATTCACCTGTCATTACGGCGTTGCATACAAATAAAGCGGCGACAAGATTGCAGCGCCACATTAATAAATATTCAGATGTAATGAGATGGTGCACAGAGGCGCCCGGTCGGTTGCATAGTTTACACTTTCACTATATAATGACGTCGCTTACGTCATTCGGATTAATTGGTTTTACGTTCGAGGCGAATTCCGAAATGTAATTCCATTTAACACAGTCAACTTTTTTTTTTTTTACTTTTTTTTTAACAGCCCATATATGTCCCACTGCTGAACTCAGGACTCTCCTTTTTTGGAGAAACGGACGTTAACCCACCACACTTGTCCAATGCGAATTGGCGGGGTTACCAGACTTGGAATAAATATTTGTAATCCATACATAATATTTATTCCGATTAGGGGATCGAACCCGCGACCATCGACTCCCCACTGAGCCAATTGGTCGTTAGTTGCATTTAACACAGTCAAATTGTTTACAATGAAATCTTCGCCAAGCCACAATGCGCCGCTTTTGACTTTAAAAAATTATGACAAAGAAAATTGTAGATATTAGAAGATTTAGAGAACGATCTCGACTAGAGATCGTTTGCTAGTAGTCAAATCAGGGTCTCCCAAGTGCGGGTGATACGGTACGGAGAATTCTTGCTATGACCCGTATACGGGTGACGCGGCCCGATGTGAACTTTTACTGTCACCCGAATACGGTTGACGCGACAGTCAGTGTTAAATGCACAGGTACTTACTCTTCTTATATAATCTACCAATGTTATGGTTTGGTGTAGTATAAATTATTTTTTTAAAAGACCGATGGAGGTTGCTGGTTGCGTGGGGTAGTCGAAAGAAGTTTCTGCAAAAATGCAACGTACTGGATCGTCATTCATCTAGATTGTGGAGACGAAACCTTCTCAAACTAATGTCCGTGGGACGAAATACATTGGTCCTATACTACAGTAGTGTAGTACATACAGTTGAGTGCTTACGTTTAATAATTCCATTCGTTCACATCGGACTATCTGGGTCCGCAGTCTGCGCAACCACGAGATATCGGTAAATCTTCACGGGTGCCGTCCGCTATGTGCCACACGATATCACCGCGGCAAATTTCAGTGGAACGGTACACAGCGACAGCAACTTACTGTCCCGGTATATGTACCAAGTTTGGAGAGATCGATCATAAAGCGCAATATAATAAATTGTAAGGCTTAGTGCGCACAGGCTATTAATTAATGTTCAATATGTTTTGTACGGTAAGAGTTTTATCTGATATTTGTGTGTTGAGAAAATCTAGCGTCTATGTGAGATTTTTGTTTTTTGCGATCTATTACAAATACATTCGACAAGCTCAAAGTCGCTCAAAGGGCTATGCTAGGGTTTCTCTAGTGGATAGAATTCGAAATTAAGAAATTCGGCGAAGAACCAGAGTCACCGACATAGCTCTTCAAGTTAGCAGACTGAAGTGGCAATGGTCTGGACACGTTTGTCAGAGAACCGACAATCGTGGGAGTAGACGAGTGCTGGAGTCGAGACCGCGACTCGGCAAACGTAGAGTGGGACGCACCCCTGCTAGATGGAGCGACGATCTGAGCAAGGCGGCTGGCAAAGACTGGATGCGTGTAGCCGAAGATCGGGCTAGGTGGCGCGCCTTGAGTGAGACCTATGTCCAGCAATGGACTGTCGCGGGCTGCTATTGATATAGATTCATTACAAATACATATATACATTTATCACTGTTTTATCTGTATAAATTAATATGTACTCATATGTGTAACTGCAAAAGTGACGCTCAAAGATGTCAAGTCCGAACATCGAAGACTATCAATTTACAAAGATGCACACGCACACTTCGCGGCGAGGTGCCCCGATCAGTAGCGTCTCTCCAGCTGAACTGGCTGCCGTAAGGGAAAGGTTAAAGGAATCTTAAGATTCTTTATATAGACTTATTATATTCTTGTTATTGTATCTCTAGCTTTATTCATTTATGTCAGATAAAATTAAAAATAAAGACAAAAATACAAAAGTGTGAGCATAGCTTTATAATTGTAAGCTTTAAAATAAATATCTTCGAACAGTAACGCGGATTTAATGGAATGTTACCGCAGACATGTGAGACACACGGTGAAGTATAAATGTGTTCAGTTAGCAAATTTCTAGAGCGTTTATAATGATGTTTGTTTCCAAGTGGCTTTACAACACAAATAAAACTGAAAATACGTCTCACTGTCCTAATGACTTTCTTCGTGTCTTGTGTGTTTTGAAATAACCTACAGATAATATTAAAATTGACAATTTTATATTATGTTGAAACGTTAGTATTTATTCAGAGTCTGGATGTTCTTACAGAAATTGGGAACGACAATTGATTTCACGATCATAGGCTCAGAATGTGAAAACTCCACCACTGAGTCAACAAGAAGAGCTATGCCGGTGACTCTGATTCCTCGAGAATCTTCGCAAGGTGGCTGGCAGAGACTAAATGCGTGTAGCCCAGTGGTGGCGAACCTTTTGAACTTAGTATGTCGCACCTAATTTTTATGGCGTGGCATCACAAAAGTAAAGACAAAAAGAAATATAATATAAATATTTATAATTTTTGTAAGTTAATTATTTGTTTAATGCCATTTAATATACAAAAACCAAAATTATGAAACTAATGATTTTCATTTAAATACTTGTTTTACATATTTCATTGACACAACATAGAAAATCAAGTGATATATACATAATTTTTCGTTTTTTATTTTTATGTCCTTCACAGGGCTGCAAAAACAAATAATACAAATCACGGCGATATTATAAAAAAGTTGATATGTATATTTATTACGTAAAGTAATTTAAATGAATCGCACGACGAATTATTTTAACGTCCTTCGAATCCTAAGACGTACACAAAATTTCAGTTAATTTTTCAATTCCCACTCACTATTAGTTCATACTATCCCTATATATATATTTATATATCTTGTTGTAAAATACTTTATATTCATCCACTCAAGTTCAAATACATTTTTTAAACTTGTAGTGGATGACACTAAGTTGTTAATACATTTTTTTTAATATTACTTCATTAATTTAATTTAATTAATAGTAGGAATTAATTGCCAATGTAGTAGTTATTTTTTTTAAAAAATAATAGTAGGAATTGATTTTAATTTTATTTTTATATTACTTGTTCAATGGAAAAAGGTGCGTTTTATTGTCCGAAAAATACGGTAGTTTGTACTTGATATTTTTCACCACTCCCATACGATACAAGAATGTTATCAATTCTACGCATCGCTGAGTCAAAGTTGACGAATTCGACGGGAAAACTGCGTCCGAGTTAACAGTTATTACGCATTTCTTCATAGACTGAGCGGCAAAAGGAAATAGAAAAAAGCGTGCGAAAACCCTTTCCGCGCGTTCTGACGCGTGCTCGGCGTCTGAATGAGACACCTTCAAGGTGAAGGTTGTTTGTTCCTCTTAGCTCACCGTTACCTTACCATTACAACTAAAATACTGTCTTGAGATTTTAATACTGATTTCAATTGGACATAATATATTATTTTTATCGCCTTTGGCTCAGTGTTTAAGTGTCCGTGCTTAACAGACGCGTTCTTGTGTCATTATTAGTTTATTCGGATAAAAATTGAGGGTAGTTAAGTTTATGAACGCAACTATATATAGCTAGTAATTAATATGTTAAAATTATTGCTAGTAGCTATAAAATTATTTAAAAATATAAACAAATTAATATGGTAAGGCACTATAGTACCCGGGGGAGCCCGATCCCGGAACGGTCGGTACGCTAACTCCCTGTAGCGTACCGACCGTTCTCCCCCGGGTACTATAGTGCCTTACCTTAGCATGCGGGGCTCTGCTGCGGCTGACCTCCATCCTCCCTTGCGGCTCGCGGGAATCTTAATATACCTCATTCGTCAAAAAATGACGGCGACGTGGTTCGCCACCCATCACATCCTCATTCCCACGAGGACAAGAAGCGACGAACGGAGAGCCGTTTCGTTACGATGCATGTGAGAGGAAGGATGGATGAAAAAATGGACGAGTGTGAAGGAAGCAAGGAAGGTGTGTCGGGATCATAGCGGATCGGCGTGACGATATGTATGTATATATGTAACTATAAAAATTGAAAGCTGAGGGTACTCAATTTTACTAATACAATTAATATTAGCAAAATCGATTATTCTCAACATAATTAATGATCAATTGAAACACGATCAACACAATGAACGTCACTATATCTATTATTTATTATAGCAAAACATTTAGGTTGATGATAATGAAGACGATAGAGCGTCCTTGTGCTCTTTTTGCAAACTATTTTAGAATAATCGATTAAAACTGTACCCTCAGATTCAATTGTGTCATTTTGCAAACTTTTCTAAAATAGCAGCCATTGTCGCGACAATTAACATCATTCCACTAAACACGATTAATGTTAACATCCGAAACTGGGTTAACAATGACAAACTCATGGACTTTGTAAATAGCTCGCGGTTCACGAATAGGTTGGAACAACTTTTGCGAGATTTAATGTCTTACGCCTTTTTATTTATATATACCGCTATATTATCATAAGATAATTCATCGTTTGTTTTCCGTTGAGGCTAATTATACCTGATGATGTCTCGCGTTGAAGTGAAACACATATCATATAACGTTTTTTTTTATGGGATAGGAGGGCAAATGAGCAAGCGTGTCGCTTGATGGAAAGCAATCAACGCCGCCCATAGACAACCGCAACACCACAGGAGTCACGGGAGCGTTGCTGGCCTTTTAGGTATGTGTAGGTTTGTTTTTTGAAGGTGCCAATGTCGTATCGGTGCGGAAAGACCGACAAACTTTGTGGAAAAGTGGTGTCGTCTTTTACGTTTTAGTGTACAGTGGTGAAATACTGGGCTGGAAAAATCTAGGTGGGACCAGGTCCGGCGCAAGGCGGATTCAGCGCGTTGCCCGGGAACCGGCCCCGCGTTTTGAGAGGCCCTTCGGTCTACGAAAATTATAAATCATTTTCACTACACTCATAAAATTCACTTTATAAAATAGCTATATATGTTCACGATTATAGAAATCATTGTTTTCTTATTTTAATAGTATGCATAATATTAATCATTTATTTTGACAACACAAAGTTACATATACAGGTTACAATATAAAAAAAAACAATACATATATGGCAGACTAGTGCCTGTACCAGGGGTGAGCCTGTATCTCAGGTCACTAGCCTTCCACCCCTTATTTTTATTCGATAAATAATATCTATGTCTCGATAGACAATATTGACCAAAAATGTGGCTTGGCCTCTCTTCAACCCCAAAGAGACGATTTTCTTACATAGTCACGAGAATAAATTAGATATAAAGAAAAAGCAATACATATGTGGCGGGCTAGTGCCTGAACCAGGGATGAGCCTGTATTTCAGGCCAGCCTTCCACCCATTATTTATGATTTCATTAATAATATCTATGGAGACAATTTGATCAAAAATGTGGCTTGATCTCTCTTCAACCCCAAAAAGACGATTTTCTTCCATAGTCACGAGAACAAATTGGGTGGTCCTATTCTGTTTCGTTGCAAGAGTACAGAGCTAATAGTACATTAAAACAGAAGGATGACGTCATATTTAATTAAATTATTAAACACACACGTTAAATATAAATATAGTATACATACATATATATGTAATTGTTTATTTGAACAACGGCGTAGTTTGAGTCAAAGATTTGTAAACACTGCCGTAAAGCATTCTCACTTGACACACAGACACGGACAGCGTCCAGATAATGGTAAATACTTTTGATTCTCTGATTGATTGATTGACTTCATCTATATGCGCGGCTTAATATATACAGTGAGTTAACTATTGATGTGAGCAAACGGGTCATCTTTTCTTTATGGGATAGTAAGGCAAACGAGGCAGGCGTGTCACCTGATGGAAAGCAATCAACGCCGTCCATAGACTTCTGCAGCGCCATAGGTAGTGCGGAATCGTTTGCCGTTTAAAGAAAGTGTCATTATGGGAGTGGGAATGGGAGGGGGGAGGTTGTTAGGCCTCAGGAACTCGGCTACTCACCGTACGAAGCGCTTTAGGTAAACTACGACTCAGACGCCGGTTTTATGCGGGAGTGTGGTACTTCCCCGGGCGAGCCGGCCCATTCATGCTACACACAAATATTATGCCATTCTTGACAAAGTATTCGTCTGCAGCGTGGCTATACCACTATTGAATATCTAATGGTAAGTTATTATCACTGCTCATGGACACGTACAATACGTGGGGTTCTGCGGATACATTGCCTACTTCAGGGTAAGAACATGAAAAATGAAGGGAGGAAATAAGTAAAGGAAGGTGAGAGTGTTGGATCGCCGTATTGTATATTCTCAAGAAAGTTTCTTCAAAACGAACATGTTTTGACCAAAAGCAATTCTAACATTACTTCGGACATAGAAACGGATACATTTTGAAGAATTTTGGTATCTTTTAAATATGTACTTAGTATTTCCATACTACAAACAATCCCAAAATTTGTTTAAGTCGACAAATATACAGTCGTTTGAATCGTGACAAAAATAAAGGACAGACGTAAAAAAAAACCATATTGGTCCATTTGCATTTCGTTAACGAAGCAACATTAGCTGGATTTGTGTTTCAATTGAATTCCCAACGAGAGAAAACTCAGAGGCGTCGTGTAAGCAGATTATACTCGTAGCACTCCGGTGCTATTTGTGTCAGGTCAGACATGTCGAAGAGTTGATTGAAAAGTTACGTTGCTTCCGACCTTTGTTTTACGATCATTATTTGTTATATCACAATTTCTTTTAGGTGTAATGAAAAATTGTATTATAATCAAAGCAAAAAATATATGCTCCAAATGAGAACCACATTAGATAGCCGCTTTTTTATTACATTAGACCAAAAGTATATAATGAATTCCTCGAGATCATCTCTAGGCAAGACATATAGAAACAAAAAAGAAAAAGTAAACAAATGGATAGAATTACTTAGTAAGAACCAAATCGACATGTTTTTTACAGGTTAGTAGCATCACTTGCTGGTTCTTATATTATGTGTATATATGTATATGCATATGTATGTATGTGTGTATAAATATATATGTTATGTATGTATCTACTTATTTATGTGTATTTTGAATAATGACCGAATCGGATGGTCTCAAGGGGCCTGCTTAGTAAGACCTACTATGCTCCATCCAACTTCACCTGTAAATTGTCACAAATAAAATAAAATAAAATAAAAATGTAAGGAGATGGTTCGCGTCTATAGCTTACATAAGTAATTTAGTTAATCTACTCAAGATATGAACATATACGCGTAAATCTATATTTGTAAATCTACCTACACAACACTGGATCATTACATACATACATATCGTCACGCCTGTCTCCCGTAGGGGTAAGCAGAGACCACAGATCTCCATCTGTTACGATCTCGGCATACTTCCCTTGCTTCCTCCACACTCATTATTCTCCTCATGCAAGCCCGCCGGTTGAGGGAACTCTTGACCTGGCTTTTTTTTTAAAAATTTGGTCAAAGTACGTTTTCCGTTGTCTTCCTCTTCCGGCCCTTCCATCCACATTTGCAAGGTAAATTTCTTTTGCCAGTCGTCTTTCATCCATCCTCTCTATACACACTGGATCATTGTTTAGTTGAAAGCAATGAAACACATGGATCTTAAATAACTTTGATAAATCTTTTAAAATATTGAAAGATGGGCAATTCGTATGACGCTGAATTGTCAAGTAATAGGAACATTAGAATTATTTGACACAAAAAATAGTGTTCCCATACATTAAATGTTTATGTATTGGACAATCATATCACAGGCGTAATTTGTAGCTAGACAGATTATTGCCTTTTTAATAGGTAATGTAGTAATATTTTAGACATTACTGAATTTTATAGGGAAAGACAGGGAACCAATCAAGCCCTAGTCACTGATATATCCTTGTGAGTTAGTAAACTGGTGTGGCAATGGGCTGATCATGATTTTGGGAGAACCGATAACCACCAGAGTGAACGAGTGCTGTAATGAAGACTTTGTTCATCTAGACTCAGATGAACAAAGTGTCGGATGATTCCTGGCTAGATAAAGTGACGATCAGCATAGAACGACTGGTAGAAACTGGATGCGTGTAGCCGAAGATGGGGATAGCAGTGGCTTGGCGGAGGACTTTATCCCGCAGTGGATAGAGGCTGGTAAAGATGACAATGAGAAGGGCAGAAGTATATTTAGTATTAATGGTTTAAGATGCCTGTCTCTGGCGCGCTAATTTAGGTACTGTATTAATCAGCATATTGCATAGTTGCCGAAACCTTTAGAGCAAAAGTTACTATAATTATAATTTATTTGCAGCCGGCGGTAGGAAAACCATTAAACTTATAAATTATCCACAATATAATACGTACTTACGTCCGAAGCAATTCATTTTCCAACTATTTGGCCTTATCAGCGTGCGACCTTCCATGTGTCAGTCAACTTATTTATTGGTGAGTAAAAATATAATGCTATTTATATAAATAATATCTCACGAACCACGATAACAATAATGACGCGATATTTTAATTCATTTACGAAAAAGAATATAATCTTGTAAATTTTTCAAAACAGCAATAAACGAAGAAATTTTAGGTACTAAATTGACAAAATAATACCTGCGTTCCCAGACAAAATTGGATTTGACACGTGATCTGTACAGAGTGCAGTGGATACTGTAGTGATAACATTCATAAATGTATTACTAATGCATTAAAACCTTTTATATTATATTACTTTTTTTACATTCGTAATATACAAATTTAATGTGAAAAAGAAATAAATTGTTATAAAACAAAATGCATTAGTTCGACTGACGTCTCTTGAATAGACATGTCACCCGTCCAGCACAAAACATTGAAATTATAATATACAATATATATTGAGATATAAAATGTAAAGTGAAGAGTTTTAATAAAGTATAACATATTATATAAATGTACAATGAAACAGAAGAATAAATTAATATCATTTCAAGATCCCGGGTGTCGCCATAAGCAGTACGGTAGGCAGGCTACAGTACCGTAAAGCATTCAACGATGGTAATCATAGAAAAATCTTCTCCAAGGCGTTACAAATTTGATAGTTCAAACAAAAAGAAACGGTAGGTATCATTGACCATTTATAAATTATCATCGAGAGCTTTGAGAAGTTCTCAGATAGACAGAGACATAGACCTCTAGGATGTGATTGGGCTCCTTTCTACGCGAACATTAATACAAACATTAATAAATCAAAAACATACTATTGTAATTATTCCAGTAATGTGACACGCAATAAATTTAGGCAAATAAAAAAAGGATGTGTCATACTAAAAGTATTTGACTTTGTGAAATGTGTTCAGTTTGTTGGTTCAGATGACTCCTTCGCGTACGAAATGTGTACAAAACGACATTCCATTTCACATACAGATACACAAGATTATATAAATACTAAAAATAAGCTTGAGTATAATTATTGATGGGACTAACACTAGGGTAACCATTTCTAACGATAAAAATTTGTTTTCAAGCCTTTTTTCTTTCTGCGGTCCATATATGTCCCACTGCTGAGCACGGGCCTCACCATTTCTGAAGGATCCGTTCCTTACCAATAACCCACCACGCTAGTACAATGCGGATTGGCGGGGTTATCAGACTCGGAATAAATATTTGTAATCCATACATATATTTATTTCGATGCGGGGATATGTGTTTCAAGCCTAAATGGATTAAAAAACACGTTCATCGGTTTTAGTGAATTGAAGTTCATTTTAAACTCAATCATGAAATAGTGTAAAAAACGTCACTAGTTTTTTTACAGAACAAATATATCCCAGCGCTAGGTATGCGCCTTTTAATTTATAGAGCAATGGACGTTGATCTACCAAGTTGATGAGGCACCTAGAGGTCGTCATAATTACAATAGGTGAATATGAAAGGAAAAATAAAATCCATCTACTAATTAAAATCAACTATCGAGCTTTATCGAACTAAAGATCCAATTCTATAATAGATAGATATGTTCTTTATTGTACACCAAAAATAAAGTTATACAGTTATTTATTGTAATATTTATACACAAACGGCGGTCTTATCGCTAATAAAGATTTCTTCCAGACAACTGTAAGATGGACACAATGCTAAAAACATAATTTGATCTAGGTTATTGATACATTATACATCATTCTCAAAGACAATGAGTAACTCGCTTGCTCGTTTGCCTCCTTGTAATCAAATAACTGAAGAAGGTACGTAGAAGTATACTTGGTATATTTACTCGTTAAGGAACTTTTTCTTCAAATGTTTTTTACTGTGGTCTTCCTATAATAATTCTAAGTAGAATTATCTCTCAAAATAAAAACTGATGGTGAGCCTTCCACTCAAGCGGAGAGTACGAAGTTGATACATATCGTAATTGTGAGTCGTGCGTCAGAGCCGGGGCATCCTGCGCTTCACCACTCGCCCTTCGCGTCTACTGATGAGCGTTTATAATTAGATTATGTTTCGATACGACCTTTTCGCGCGAACTAATTACGTTGCATTTTCTGATACACTTTTATGGAAAACGAAGGCAAACGAGCAAGCATGTCGCCTGATGGAAAGCCATCATCGACTCTCATAGACACCTGGAATACAATAGACACTGCAAGCGTCGCCGGTTTTGAAGATAAATGTAGGCATGTTTTTTAAAGGTTTTCAATATTGTATTCATTTTTTGAACGTTACAATGTCGTATCGGTTTAGAAATACCACTGAAAGTTACTTAAGCTTAAAGAATAACGTTTCGAGGAAAACGCACCATACTGGATCGTCATATTCTGATGTAATTAGAAATGGAAGTTTTCATGTTTTTTTTTTATGGGATAGGAGGGCAAACAAGCAAGCGTGTCGCCTGATGGAAAGCAATCAACGCCGCCCATGGACAACCGCGACACCGCAGGAGTCGCGGAAGCGTTAAATTTAGGGTATAAAATTTCATGAATTTACGGTATAAAAAAATTGTTCGATAGACAAAGCCAGGGAAATCTGATAATTGTTAAGGAAAACAAAGATATATTGTATTTTTAAATTGACATCAATATCAGGCCGCGGCACTCCACAGCTGGACATAGGCCTCACCCAAGGCGCGCCACATAGCCCGATCTTCGGCTACACGCATCGAGTCTTTGCCAGCCGCCTTGCGCAGATCGTCGCTCCATCTAGCAGGGGGCGTCCCACACTACGTTTGCCGAGTCGCGGTCTACACTCCAGCACTCGTCTACTGCAACGATTGTCCGTTTTCCGACAAACGTGTCCAGCCCATTGCCACTTCAGTCTGCTAACTTGAAGAGCTATGTCGGTGACTCTGGTTCTCCGGCGGATTTCTTCATTTCGAATTCTATCCACCAGAGAAACTCCGAGCATAACTATCTCCATAGCCCTCTACGGAACTTTGACATACCTTTTTTAACTAAATAAAATATTTTATATTTTACATTTTTATAATATTTATATTTAAAAAATATTTTAATATTTTGTTGACTCGACAGGTAAATTTTAAAACAGGTATGCGAAATTTTATGTCCTTACGCATGCCGCTTCAGCATTGGTGTCGACTTACCTGTAAAAAGAAAACATAACGTTAAAAAAATCTTTAAAAAAAATATTTCTACTTTACAAGTTTATTTTGTAAATGTGGCGTAAGAGCAACTTTTCCAAGAAAAAGAATTCAAGAAACGCAATTATTTCCAAGAAACAGAATTCAAGAAACGCAATTGGAAACTTTCAATAATTAACTTGTAAATAAACACAATGGTGTATTATTTGAATAACAAAAGCTAACAAGAAAGAGACTAAATGATTTAATAAAAAATAATACGGTTAATTACAATATACATTAATTGTTAATAAAATAGTACGGTTTATTTTAATAGTTACACAAAATAAACTGAAAAAATCTGGGGTGCTGGACCTCCAAAACTCAACCGCTCTCCGCATGATGCGCAGTAGCTAACAAAAAAATAATATGCCATTCTTAACAAAGTATTCGTCTGCAGCGTGGCTCTACCACTACTAAAGTTCTTGAAATTATGATTAATAATATATAATATAATGTTGGGTTATTTGTGTTAATTATTGTAAGACATACGCGAGAAACAAAGTAATAACACAGTTTTGTAATGTTTCTTTTAATTTAATATGGGATAAATTATTATGTGTTGAAAATTTTACCTAATAAGCTCCATGCTAAGATGTTTTTTATGGGACAGGAAGGCAAACAACCAGGCGTGTCACTCGATAGAAAAGCAATAACACCGCTTATAGACATCCGCAGACATTTCCTGTCCCATGATTATAATTATTAATCTTATGCCCATATATGTCCCACTGCAGAGAACGGGTCTCCCCATTTCTGGAGGAACGGACCTGGAATAAATATCTGTGGCCAAAAGTATATTTATTCCGATGCGGGGATCAAACTTGCGACCATTGACTCCGTAGGCGACGGGTCCCTCCACTACGCCAATCGGTCGACAAACTCAGTTAGATACAAGTATCTGAAGACCGTAAAAATAATTCTTGCGGTGCATAATTGAAGCCACGGCTGTAAACTAAATCATCTCAGGGCTGCGCTATTCATCTCAACAAGTAAGTAGCCTTACAATTCTGTATTCTAGTTCGATAAACGTTTAACATTCAATTCAATTGACACAGATTCCTCGATTGTCGTCACGTAAACAATTGAATTAATTTCCCTCGCGCTCGCAGAAGGTACCAGTTCGATTCGCTTTGGTAATCGGTTGTGTTGCATTTAAGGCTTCATTAAAACAATATTAAAATCAAATATAGAACATTATCTAGGCTCCTCTACCGGCCATATGCAATATGTGTATACGTCGATAAAGGAAATATATTTCTTATATTTATCTTATAATAAGTGTTTCATATTATAATATAATAAATGAAAGATGGCTTTTTAAAATATAATACATTCCTTTCTTTACGGAATCGTATTTGAATTTATGGATTTTTATTAGATAGTTGAGGACAAACAATTACACTTTGAGTTTCATAAATTTCTTGGCCTAATTTTTCGATTCCGCAAAGCCCGAAGCGTCTCAGACGCATTGCCAGCCTTTTGCGCTCGTCTGATGACTACCCTCCCCCCAATCTCGTATTTATGTGGAAACAACAAAGCTGGCAAATCGATCCACATTTGTACAGTTAGTGGAAGAAAACTGCGTCTAAATCGGATGGTGGTGGACGTCCAGTGATCCAGGTGATGGGGATTGAACCTAGTTCTATGGCGAGTAGTCCGATGTGGAACTGAGCGGCTGGGAGGAGATTAAAATAATCACGTCAACAAACAATCAACAAAGGGCCAATTATAAGACCTTCAAGCCGCATGGTGTCACAAATATGTGGGTAGCGCTAAAGGGCCTGTGTAGCAATTTCCTCCGCGCCCACAACGACGCCGAATTAATTGATGTTTAAACGAAAAAGGCAACCAATATATGTTTATGAATGCAAATGAAAAAAAATGTCGCAATTGCGGTATTACAAAGAATACATAACAATTTATACAGTCCTATGGAAATCCTTACGGATCCGAGCTGTGCTCTGAGTTTCTAAAATAAAAGGAATTTATAGAATAACTTCATTATATAATAATAAATAAAAAATATATAATAATGGCTTTTTAATAATTAGAATTAACGGTAGTCTTCGGTAGAGTGTACTATATAAGATACCTGAAGATGAGCGTTGAGGCAAAACACTTGGAAATCCACGTGTTTCCACATGTTACATTGTGGAAATATAGTATTGCGTGTTTGATGTTCGTATTGGTGACAGCAGTGAATAGGTGGAGTGTTGCTAAGGGTCGTTTTTCTGTAAGAATAACATAAGTTATTCTATAATATCCATTTCATTTAGTAAACACACAATATTATTTATCTAATTTCGTTTGCTTTTCGCGGAACTTACCTAAGTAAAATTCTTACTGTCCACACGAAGACAGACATTTTGTTTTATTTATATGTAGGGTGTATACCGCGGGGGTCAACGACTCCACATACATGATGTTATAAAAATGTTTAATAGCCCTATATAAATATTGCGGCGTCTACTATCAACGGTCTCGCACTCAAGTTAATCTTACAGTTCACTCTCCCGAGATTTGTGCGTTCCGGCGAAGATACTGAGAAGAGCGTCTAGCCGCTAGGGTTGTCACTTATTTTTTATTACTAAGTATAATATTTTTTTACTATTCGAATGAATGTGAATCTCATGCAATGTAGTCGAATGGGGATTTTACCAAGCATGAATAAACAGTTTTTCGGTAATGTATCGATGTTGATTAAGATAAATTGGATAGATATGAGAGAATTTAATTAGGTACGTTTTCGAACTTTAAAAAAAACTACAGTAATTATCATCAAAAAATAAATCAAGTGTCAATACAACAGATGTCCTATAAGGAAACATGTTCAGGAATAAATAAATATCATTATATAAAAACGCCTGAGAACCGGTCCGGTAATTCTCGGCTACGTAAGCAGATCTATTATGACTTAATTACTAAATCAATTTTCTTGACGACAAACGAGCAAGCACGTTACTTTATGGCAAGTTATTGACGCTACCCATGGGTACCACGGGCAAATGCAGATGCCTTGCCTGCTTTTAACAAATATATCATCGTATCATTCGAGGGGAAGAGAGAAAGGATGGACCGAAATGGACCTGTGGATTTTAACGTTTGTAACTAAATACAAATATGGGTCGTTTGCGAGAGTGCGGTTTTCTCTCTCCGGAAGAACTAGCACATGATTTACATAATAAATCCCCATAGCATCGTTCTAATATATTTAACCTGTGTGTAAGCTTTTGTGTTTTAAAAAAAAACCCTGAGACCATTTTGAATTCTCTTGAAACATTATTTTATTTATTTTTTTCCTTTTCGAAATGTACAACGCTACGTACGAGTGCTTCAAATCTAGTGAACAATAACGTTGGAGAAAATCTGCAGCAACAATCGAGAGAATACACCGCAAGCGACCGACAATACCTTTATACACACCCCCTTGAAAGCGACGCGTGCTCTCTCTTCAACGTGCAAACAATATCCAATTTACACTTATAAACAATAACAGCTTTGGAACATTGCCAAGCGAGCGATAAAACAAATGGAAAAATGATTTCTAACGAGGCATTCAAAAGTCCTCGCTGGACCGGTGGCTGAGTGCCCACTTTTGGGGATACAAATGTCCACATAAGGCAAATTATAAGTAGACAAAAGCTGGTAATGGGCTTCAACAATATTGCCTTGACATATTTCTAGAGAACATAATAAAATGCATTAAAAGTACAGCAGTTAAAGAAATTTATAATTGCCAGTGATATTAATTAAGACGAACTAATTAGCTCAATGGCTCATGGCTCAATAGCGATTACGAATTAGATTGTAATATCGGAACAAATATATGTATGGCCTTCAGGTATATATTCAGAGTTTGGGTTTCTCGCCAATCCACTTTGGAGAACTGTAGTGGATTAATGTCAATTCCTCCAGAAATGAGGAGACGCCGTGCGCAGTTCTGGGCATTATATGGGCTATCCCGCAAAATTAGTAGGTAGAGACCACGGATCTCCACGGATCTCGGCACACTTTCTTTGCTTCATCCATATTCATCACTCTCTTCAAAGAAGCTAGCCGATAAAGGGTACTTTTACCCTGGCCTTTTTTAAGAATTTCTAAGGTATGTCCTTATAGTTCCTTGATCTTCCCCTACCTCTTCCATCCACATCCGTAACGTAAATCTTTTATAAGTCACCTTTCATCCTACCTCTCTATGTGTGTAGGCTGTATAAAATGCTTCAAATGAAGATATTCATTCGTCACTTAAAATATTTTATGTAACTTCGCAAGGCGTTAATGAACAAGTCATAAATAATTTGCATTGCGTGCAATTTAGTGTGTAACCGATAACGAACTAGTTCACATCCGGAGCGTAATTTTACTATCGCAGTTACAAATGCTGTGACATAATTGAATAGATATGTATCTGAGTTCCGGAGACCCAACACCCTCCCCCTCCCACTGACATAATGTCACTTTTCTTAAAGGTCGGCAACACTTCTGCACTGCTTACGGCGCTGCGGATGTCTATGGGCGGCGTTGATTACTTTCCATCAGGTGACAGGTTATTTTAATGGGATAGGAAGGCAAACGAGCAGGTCGTTTGTCTTCCTATACCATAAAAAAAATCTGTATTACATCTTGCTGTTGAGTTTTGGAGTCAATTTAAAAGACCATCTGATCTGAAAAAACAAAAGCCGTAAGTACAGACATAACATGTGTAAATGGAGTTATACTGCACCGCAGTGTGGGGGGTGTGATTGTGGGGTGGCAATTCACTCCATGGAACATCTGTTCGACTGCTCACAGTGCCCTAATACCAGCGCATTTAAAGATCTTATCATGGCGGATGCTGCTGCCATTGCAGTGGCGAATTACTGGGCCGAAAAAATATAGCAACTACTTACACGAAAAGAAGAAGTTTGCTTTCCTATCCCATAAAAAAAATATTATTCTACGTTTTTGTTATGTCCATGAGTGTATAATGTTCCATTCAATATTTAATAATCATCATCAAGGCATTACTCTAGAAGGCCGCTGGTGGGCCTTAGCCTGGTCCAGTACATTTTTCCAGTCGGATCTTCGTTTAGTTTGCCTTTAAGTCGTCCTCGACTCCTTTTTAATAACAAACATTTACATGATTGTGTCATTATTATTAAGGGCGTAAACACACTTAGGTTAATACACGTAATTAACTTATAAGTTTCTTTTCGTAATTATAAACATTGATCGGTAATGTACGTACGACCTTCAGGGTCACCTGAGAGTCCTTATCAAAGTTGAAAAAGGTCGAGCATCTATTGACCTACACTGGAATGAACTTGAGACGGATTCACTGATCTCCAGACTGCTGGCTCGATGTTTGTGAAATTAATAGGATCCGACCTTATTTACTAGTTTGATTATTGATGGAGTTCTTAAGTTTGAATTGAACCTTTTTATTGAGGGATAATATAATTATATAAATAAAATAATATAATTATCAAATTAATGAAAATATTCTATTAAATAAAGTCCTCCTCTTATGGTTTTGATACCCTATAGTGTCCACAGTGATCAAATATTAATTTAGGACATTATACATATGTAGATATGTATATACAATGTACAATGCAATAAATTGTACATACATACATACAAACATATCGTCACGCCTGTCTCCCGTAGGGGTAGGCAAAGACCACAGAACTCCATCTGCTACGATCTCGGCATACTTTCCTTGCTTCCTCCACACTCATCACACTCCTCACACGAGCCCTTTTTAAGGGTACTCTTCATCTAGCCTTTCTTAAAAACTTCGGCAAATAAATTGATGAAGCTGAATCGGCTAGAAAATCAGTAATCAATAAAAAATTCATATAATTTGAAATTTCAATAACAAAATAATTTAAATGGAATCGTAGAGTTCCAACATTGTTAACTTTTTTTATGGGATGGGAAAGCAAACGACCTTTACCTGATGCTAAGCATTCAATGCCGCCCATAGACATCAGCGACACCATAGGTCTTACGGAAGCGTTGCCGGCCGTTTTAAGATTGTTACCCCACTATAACCCCATTCGGTAATCCTTATCATCAAATATTTATTTTAAATATTAGCGTACAGTTAATATCTTAATAACTTTAAAATAATATTTCATGGTTCCGAAAATGTGTTGATCCTTACAGCCCCTTTTGATTTACAAAGAGGGAACGTGAAGGAAATCAGTTGTTAATTGGATATCAGATTCGTAGGCGGTTTTCTGCTGCGAAGTGAAGATGAAAATAATAATGGAATTATTAAAATTGTGTTATACATTACGGCGCCCCTATAAGGGCGACTAGGGGTTCAACACGCCACAGAGCTCTTATGAGATGATTGATAACGGGTATTGATAATATTTTGCCATTAGTTTATAGATGCAGGCAGTCCAAAATTCATTTGGCAAGACGGAGTCGACCAAAACCCTAGAATTCAAGGCTGATAAATTGGAGGGAGGAAGCCAAGAATAGTCTAAAATCGGGCTGGAAGAATATTTTAGACCAGGCCAAGACCCAACTGTAGCTGGAGCGCTATTTCTGGAGGAGCCGGCGTTAAACCACCACAGTTGTCCAATGCGGGTTGGGGGGGTTACTAAACCCGGAATAAATATCTGTAGATATATAATATTTATTCCGATGCGAGGATCGAACCCGCGACCATTGACTCTGTGGCCACCACTATAATGGACTGGTTTATTGTCCGTTCCTCCAGAAATGGGTAGGCCCGGGCTCAACAGTGGGACATATATGGGCTGTGAAAAAAAATGAATTACACTTTATTCTATTTTAAATGCAAGTTGTTAGGGCTCTCGTAATCAATACCTGTCTACTATTTATTACGAGATACAGAAATATTACTGTGCAGAGAAACCGCGTGGGAAGACCGTGGCGCCATCGCCGCCTGCGCAAATCATTCCACTTGCATCAAAGGCACAATGTATTATATAAGCGTATATCATAAGGCGCATTAGGTATATTTCATTTTTGATGGGATAGGAGGCAACAAGCAAGCGTGTCACTTGATGGAAAGCAACCAACACCGCCCATGCACATCTGCAACACAATACGCATTGCAAAAGCGGTGCCGGTCTTCGAGAAACGCGTGTTTTGAAGGTTCCAAGGAAATATCTGTTCTAAATACTGCTGAAGATAGGTCTTTCCATGTTGAGACTTTTGAACATTGGCATTGGACAAGCATGGTGGGTTAATGTCCGTTCCTACAGAAATGGAGAGGCCTGTAATTGTATGCCCAATTCTATTCGGTTTGCCCTGAAAGATGGTCTTTCGTGTCGGATGATAATCTCCTAATGAAGACATGCATCATCAGTAGTAGTCTGTGTTCAACATGTATTCATTAATGTTTAATGACAAACGTTTTAAACTGTAATGTTCATATACGAAGTGCCTAAGTCATTTAATGCTGGTCTGCAAGTTGAGAAAACCGTCTTCCCACCAAGATTTACTTGCTGGTTTTCAAGTACGTAGACAATGGTTTGCCACCGAATTTATTTTAGCCGACGGTGGTTAGCAAACAACCTCTCACAAAGACGACCACTTCTAGCAGTTGCGTTAGCCACAGGTCTTATATGAGAGTGTGGTTGTTCTTCGGATGAGCGAGGCTATTCATGTTGCACAAAAAACAGTTTGCATACTTTTAAAATTATTTTTCTAACATATTTGTGCATACACGTAGGTTACAAAGGCGCGATTATCGATCAATTCGCCAATAGTCCAATTCTTTCAAAATGGTGGACCATTTTATGATCATTAGATCAATTTAGCGATTGCACTCCATTCTTTAACCTACTTAAACAAGCAAGGCAAAGTTCCGTCGAAGAGTCTCTAATGCACTTTTCTAATCATTTTAAGAGCATTATCGTGTATAGAAAAATATGCGAATTCTTAAAGGGAATACATAGTTATCTTTATAAAAACTCAAAACCCATTAATGTAATAATATTTAATGACGATTTTTTTTATGGCGTAGGAAGGCAAACGAGCAGGCGTGTCACCTGATGGAAAGCAACCAACGCTGCCCATAGACATCCGCAATGTCATAGGCAGTGCGGAAGCGTTGCCAATCTTAAAGGAAAGTGAAATTATGGAAGTGGGAATCGGAGGGGGATTGGGAGTGGGAATCGGAGTGGGAGTGGGAAGGGGAGGTTGTTGGACCTCCGGAACTCAGACCGCTCACCGTACGAAGCGCAGTAGACAAGCTACCACTCAGACAGACAGTTTTCTGCGTGAGTGTGGTACTTCCCCGGGCGAGCCGGCCCATTCATGCTACAGACAAATAATATGCCATTCTTGACGAAGTATTCGTCTGCAGCGTGGCTCTACCACTAAAGACGATAGAACGTTAATAATAATTGGCAATATGTTACACATACTTCTTCCTCTCCCCACATAGTAAGAGTCGTGGTAGTATGAATGGCCGACCCATTCGACTGGAGAAGTACTACTTCGTCATAGAATATTGGCATCAAGATATAACATTTTACTGTGTTTCCATATTTCTTACGATAAGTGGGGGGATATGGAGCCACAATTCCTTTACTCCTCCTTTGTTTCCTTCTCCCATAACATCCTTACTCTAAGATAGGTGAAGCGTCTGCAGTGTCTTCAGTAGTGTTGTTTATGGGTGGTTGTTGCCATTAGATGACTCGTTTAGCCGTTTGCCTACCGCCTTCATCAAAACGCAAAGATTTAGAACGCATCTAGTTAGAAGAAATACGATACTCTTGTTTGCTCGAGTAAATAAAAATCACGTTCTTATATTGTTTGTGTGAAATATTTATGAATGAATTCGCAACTGCATTCCTCGCCTGCACCAAACTATTATTATATATTACAAGGGACAGATTTAGAACATTGGTGGCAGAGACGCATCGCATTCTAGCTTGGCGAGACTAATTTTAGGGGTGCTGCACGTATGTATATAATTTTTATATGAACAGTCAAAAGTTTTACTTAGCTAAGATCCACGACAAGCAAAAACAATAACAGAAAATTAATAATGTGTGTTTTTCTGTTTGATTAAGTGAATTTATTTGGAACTTAAACCAAAAACTTTCCGAAAATCGGCCATCAACTCTCCACCCACCAACCACTATACACAACACCAAACACACATTACCACTTTTCCTTCTTATAAACGACACGTGCTTCGCTCCAACACGAGGCATCTTCAGGTATAGTAGATTCTATGGAAGACAACCGAAAAGTTTTCGGTTGTCTTCCGTAAAGTCGCGGATCGCGAAAAATTGTCGCAGATCTCAGCTAAGTAAAACTTTTGACTGTCCATATAGTGATGGATTTCCGCAAAGTAATGCCTGACTCCATTAATAATATATAATTTTTAAAAATACTTAAAGGAATGGTGTTTTATAGGATCTAATGTGCTACTATGTCTATTTTTAACAGCCTCTGCTTGACGTGATACATGCAGGTTTTCTTCTACTTAAAAAATTAAATTCATTGATGGTGTTAACATCCGACAACCATATCAAGGTTGATATAATTACAGGTCGGTGACGCGGAGTACATTCCTGACCTAGATACATGCCAACTTTTTTTCTATGAGTGGTGAAGACTGCTAATCCTATCACCTTGGAAATCATCTAGCATCCGACTGCGGACTGTGGTGCACATTTCCTTAGGCGCGTAACGGTCAAGCTAATATATGTAAAGTTTTCTTCATTTCTGCACAGCAGGTAAAAGAGAATGTGTGTTGTTACCTGATGATAAGCAACAGGTTCTTTGGACAGAAATCCATATGTTCAGTGTAGGGGGGTAAGATTTCTATCATCATACTAGAAATCTTACCCCCACTAGAAATCTGTGTTTAGTATAGTTTACTATTTCATGTACCTAGTACCCCCACACTTAGATTTGATAAAATATTCACGATACAGAATATCTTAACAACTTACTAATGATAGCAATAAAAACTCAGACTCAGAAAAAAATTTTATAACAGACCGTTTCTCGTGTAGTATATTTATCTCAACGCAGGAATCGAACTCGGTATTATTGATTCGGTAAATGAAAACTGCCGAATACTTATACTACTTATATTTTGATGCTCAAATGATGATGATGATGCATATTAATCGAAACTGCATTAATAATCAATATAGTTACTTCCATTATTCTGATTTTTTTTAATTTATTAGGGACAATAAACAATAACACAATCTTAATTTAAAAAAAAATAGTATATAAAGTAAGTCATTTTGCTATCGACTACATTGTCCACATTTGTCCAAACATAATATAGAAAGAAGAAGAAAACTATTCATAACTAATCATATTTGAGATGAGAATATTTACAATTGTATTTATTTAAAATTAGCAGGAGTTGTAGAAAATATGTCAATATTATTGAAATTTTGATTGTAATTTTTTATACATATGTATGTTATTGTTAGATGTGTTAATAGACTTGTGAATGCTGAAGCGTTAGATCGAAAATAGGTATAAAAGACATACTTAGAAAACATAAATATATATTAATCGGCTCAGTGGTGAAGCTACCGCTTACGGAATCGGTGATCGCGGGTTTCATTCCCGCATTGGTATAAATATAGCGAATGCGCATTATACAAGCCTGGTGGTAAGTTAATGAAATGAAATGATGGGAGATCCCTTGTCCAGCAGTGAGACATTTATGGACTGCAAATAAGGTCTATGTTCAAAGGTCCAAGATTGATTTCGTGATAGTGGTAGCCCTAATCCGGGACGTGCGCCGGCAGGTGCCGCGCTGTAATTATTTTTGTTAACACCTGGTTTATAGCTGGATATTTTAGTGCCAGTAGCATGCACTAGATTAAACGAATTCCCAGTTTTGTTTTATGGACCTACTGTTTACAACACAAAATTAAGTCGCTGTATAATTTTTTTAAACGAAAAGTGAAAATAAATAAGGTAAAAATGGAAATCCATATTTTTACGTTCAGCATTACGTTTATTTTAAAGTCCTTTCTCGACTATGCAATTTATTTTACACTCGAAGAGTAGTGCGAAAGACCCCCTAAATTTCACCGCATAGCTGTGATAAATGTAAATTTGATACATCATACATAGTTCCGGAGAGGTATGTAACAGTGGCTGTAGATAATTAAAAAGATGATGAGTTGCTATAAATTCTAAAATACAGTGTAAAATGAAAGTGATCGTTTTCACAGAAGTCATAAATGTGAAATGAACGTACGATGGTGATTAACGATAAATTAATATGTTTTAAGTGAAACTTAAAATGTAATATTGATGTGATGGTCCGAAGTATCTAGTTGAGGCATAAAGAAGTTACGCAAATTTTAACGTCTTTTTTCGCTGCATAAATGAGTATTAAATCTTAACGGATGAGGTAACAAACTTACATTAAATCAGAATACAACACTCTTGAACCGCACAAATGAAAGTATCATGAATGTTAAGTGGTACTATATGCAAATACAACGCCATTAGATAGAAATAATATATACGATAAATATTTGTATACGAGAATCAATGTATTTAATGCTAAACAAATTCAAATGGTGAAGGAAGTTGTTATAAAACATATTAAAATTAGAAACGAAACCAAGCTAAATATATAAACGTAAGAATAGCCTCCTAAAACGCAACAATAATGCTGGATGTGACACTTCGCCGCTTTAATGGAGACGTTGTTACGAGTCGGAGAATCTGGAACGTCGATGTATAACACTTAGCGGTTACAGTCGTAGTTTATATAGCGTTGGCTGCAAAGAAAGTGCCAGAGGAGTCATTAGCACCTGGTGCTGGGCCAAGCCGCGCCAAGGTCATCCGCGATTCGTAAATAGGCATAAAGCTATTATTGAATAACGAAGTGCTTGTTTATATTTCTTTTTTAGTGTGGCTCACGTGACACGTACACTGTGTTATATTATAAGATTCAGACTAAGACATTCATAATAAAGACCTATCGTCTCAATAACTCCCAAGATTACATTTTATAAACATAACATGTAATTGGCCGTGACGTGAAAATAGCTGCATAGGAAGAATTTGCCAAAAGAAAGTAAGAATAGGTCTTTACCATAGTTAAACGATCTCTCTCTCTTTAAAACGGTAGCGTGTTGTTTAATATTTCTTCTAATTAATAATTGGTTCTGTGATGGAGCTCTCCACCCGCGGAGTCAATCAATGGTCATGGGTTCTATCCCCGCATCGGAATAAATATATGTATGGATTAATTGGATAAATATTTATTCCGAGTCTGGTAACCCCGCCAATCCGCATTGGACAAGCGTGGTGGGTTAACGTCTGTTCCGCTAGAAATGAAGAGGCCCGTGCTCAGCAGTGGGACATATATGGGCTGTTAAAAAAATATTCTGTTTTTCTATCACATCGTACAAAAACATTGTAAAACTCATTATACCTTGTTTTTTGGATTAGTGACTATATGACAGTAGAAAAGGTAAAATCGACATAACATTATAAAATATCTACCATTGGCATCAAAATTATATTTTCAAGTGTCTTCCGTTTTTATTTGCCATTTCATCTTCTACTTCAAAGAAATTTCGCCATGTATAAACAGGGCGATAAAGAGATCATCAACGGAATAGACTATCACATGGTCATCAGAGAAATCGTGTATATAAAAAAATGATCAATGAAGCATAGTAGACGTTCCGGAAATAAGCGGACGCCTTGCAATACTAATTAGCATTGAGTATTGCAATTTGCTATGAATCGTGTTCGATCGATTTATTTCACAAGAACTGTTTACATTAACATATAAAGTGACTTTGTTTAAGTATATTTCGGAAGAATAAACATGTAGTTTGTCAATTGCGTATATTAAATTTTAAAAGCAACTTTTTCGCATTTTAAATGTATGGATCCGTGGACCACCGTGATATTTGGTCGCAGTTTTCTGCCATGACCTGCGCAAATGGGGAGCTACCTGCAGTGTTTCCAGGTGAATACGCTATTCAAGAAAAAAGCGTGTGTTCACTTAAGGCCGGCAACGCATCGGAGACGCTTCCGGCGTTGTGGACGTCTACGACGATACGACGACTTGTCTATGGACGGCGATGATCATTTACGACCAGGTGACCCGCATACTCGTTTGCCTGATCTGCTATAAAAAAACATATAAATGAAATTCTCTCAGCATTTTTTACTGCTTCTATCGTAGGGAGTGCTCCGAGGAATTGTTTGGAATAATTCCCGCCGCCGAATTCCACAATCGCACAACTCGCCCTAAAGAAAAATTTCATCCCTACCATCTGGATGAGTGGTGATCTACTACGGTGCGTTTCTCTCGTAACTTCTTTCCACGCACCACCAGTTTGTGGAACCAGCTACCCTCGGCGGTCTTTCCGAACCGTTACGACATTGGAACCTTCAAAAAACAAGCCTTTACATACCTAAAAGGCCGGCAACGCTTCCGCGACTCCTGCGGTGTCGCGGTTGTCCACGGGCGGCGTTGATTGCTTTCCATCAGACGACACGCTTACTCGTTTGCCCTCCTATCCCATAAAAAAATCCCGAATCGATTGATGATGATGATGTTAGTATAACTTACAGTTACTTCTGAGGAATTACAGTATTGTCAACAAGGCAGACTTGCTAGAGTGCCTATAATTTTATCACAAAAAGCTCTATTTCTATTAATAAACCATTTATCAGCTACCAGTAGAGAATAATGTGAATACATACATATATAATATATAGTCACGCCTGTCTCCCTCTAGGGTTAGGCAGAGACCACAAATCTTCATCTGCTACAATCCCGACACACTTTCCTTGCTTCCTTCACATTCATCCATCTTATTATCCATTCTTCCTCTCACATTCATCGTAGCGAAACGGCTCTCCTTCTCTTTCTCGTTTGTCGCTTCTCGCCCTCGTGGAAATCAGGACGTGATTGCATGTTTAATAAACGGAAAACAAAAAAACATATATACTTTTCAGTATATACTGAACATACCATAACATAAAACGCAGTAAGACGACGTTCAAGCACGTCGTCCCGGGAACTTTTAGGGTTTCTCGATTAAATCGTATTTGAACTAAAACACTTTATTTCTTGATTACATAAACATACATTTACTTAACTACTCTAGATAGAACGGGACATGACTGTTCTCTTGTTTTTGAAAATAAAAACATTTATACATAAAGATCATTACGCCTGTTTTTTCGTAGGGATAGGCATATACAACAGATCACCATCTGCCTCAATCATGGCACACTTTCTTTGCTTCATTCACACTCACCACTCTCTTTAAAAGCTCTCCGGTTAAAAAGTACACAATTTGTATACCACGCTTGTCCAATGCGGATTATAGAGGTTACCAGACTTGGAATAAATATCTGTAGGCCATACATATATTTATTCCGATGCGAAGATAAATTTATTATATGTATAATATTTATTTTTTATTAATTTAAATACTATAATATTATAGTATTTGAATTAATGGTTTCATTAATTTAATACATATAATAGTCAAGGTATATACCACCTGCACAGTAGTTTTGGAAATGAGAAGGATGTAAAGGAATTACCTTAATGATAACGTCTAATCTTTACCAGCGAAGCACGTGCGCTATCTCCATTAAAATAATAACAGTTCTAACAAGCTATGCAGCAGCACATTTAATTAGTAACAAGCGAAACACGCTAAATGCTCAATCGGCGGTGGTTGCGTGCAACGCTCCCGGTGACCGCGACTAGAGAATTACACGCTAGCACTTTTCCAGGCAATTATCACTTTTACATCGCCTCACGAGGTGTTGCGAACCGCATACACTGTCGCGTTTCGCTGTGTCATACGAGTAAACAATAGGGTTGCCATCTGGACAGTCAAAACTTTTACTTAGCTAAGATCAGCGACAAGCGAACAATAACAGAAAGTTAATAATGTGTGTTTTCCTGCTGGATGAAGTGGATTTACCTTTAAGTTCCATCTAGTAGGAAAAAGTTGCTTGTCGATCTTACCTAAGTAAAAGTTTTGATTGTCCACATAGTAATGAATTTCCGCAAAGTAACGCCTGACTCCATTAATCATAATAGGGTTGCCATTCACACTAATTTCTGCAGGTTGGTTTTGATGAGTATTTTCCGACAATGGTCCTTGTTTCATGTATACTATCCAGAAATATTCGTTTGTATTAGGTTATAGGTCGAATATTCTTTTTTGAAAGTAGTTGTGAAAGTTGAAAACTTATTCTACCATCGGGCACCCTATAACATTAATTTAAAATATATTATTGATAAATTAACCATCTAAGCATAAATTGAATGCAGGATAATTTTATAAAGCGATTACAATAATAACAAAGGTGGTTGAAGATCGTACCCAAGTACAGTAGAAAATTAGAAAATATGGCAACCCTATAAAACAGTACAATTTGATCTCATGACATCTTGTTTGTACGCGACGAGATTAGAATTGCTCTCGAAACAGCGCGCCGCGCATTAAGGTGACTAGCATTTCAATTGGTCGAGTTTATACTTTCCCGGCTTACGCAATCACGAGCCTCTACAACGCCCATCCGTCATGCCAGCCTCTTATCTTGATGTAAACCAACAAACAAATACTTGGCTCTTCTAGAAATGGGGTAGATAAGAACATCTCCGCTTAGATCGTGTTATATATTTCCGCTCTGTTACAGATGTTGGATGTTTCATGTCTTTAAGTTAGTATTATGTGAGAAACAGATTGTATTTCTCACACGTTTCCAAAACCAAATAACCTATAGGGAATTTTATTCATATCGGTAAAATTACCTACTACGCTGGCTACTCCAGAACACATCATTGGGCTTGTGCGGTCTCCCGCTAGTTGTTAGCTAAAAGCTCGCCCGGGAAAGTACCACACTCCCGCAGAAAACCGACGCCTGAGTGGTAGCTTAGCTACCGCGCTTCGTACGGTGAGCGGTCTGAGTTCCGGAGGCCCAACACCATCCCCCTCCCACTCCATTTCCCCTCCCACTCCATTTCCCTCTTCCACTCCCATAATGTCACTTTCCTTTAAGGCCGGCAACGCTTCCGCACTGCCTATGGCGCTGCGGATGTCTATGGGCGGCGCTGATTGCTTTCCATCAGGTGACACGCCTGCTCGTTTGCCCTCCATCCCATAAAAAAAAAGTTCTATGTATGTATACTTTTTTGCCAGTGCGATCTTCTATCATCTTAGGTGCTATATGATTTTAACACCTCACCTTAGACTCTCTATATGACTTTCTTTCTCTCCAATTGGGCGTCGGTCATGCGTTCTTCTTCAAGACTTTTCAGCTTTCGATCTTTGGACCGAACATCTTTCGAAGAATGTTTTCAGTGACCTCCTGGTTACTGTTTGTTTGTTCTCTTCATTGAGGGTCAGCATCCAATGTCGGCGAAATAAATCATTTTAAATTAGTTTGCACACATCAACGGTGACAATATAATTTGCCAAGGCGAACGTCAAGTATGATGTCTTAAACAATTCAAAGGACAATTGCATTTCCTTAAGACTCGAACGTGTTGGAAATTAAGGAAAATGTTTTTGCAATAGCTATGAAACTAGAATTTAGAGGCGACACAGGAAGTACCTGAGAACCTTGTCCGGTCTTAAATGGACCTATTCAAGGCACTTGGAGTTGTATAGCGAACTAGTCACGCGGGCTTATACAACACGTTAACTATCTTTGTATTGCATACTGCAACACAGTATATTTCGATGCCAAACGAGGTATCGTTACGAAATAACTTACAAGCAATTTTGAACATTTCTTCTCGAAGACTTTGCATATTACATATTTTTTATGAATACTTAAGCTTAGAAAGGAAAAGAATGAAGATGAATGTTAGTTTTTACTACCATTCATCTTCATTCCTCCATCGGGATGGTAGGGGTATACCACGGGAAGCATACCTTGACCAAATTGCGGAAGTTTTAAAGAAAGGCTTGCATGAGGAGAGTAATGAATGTGGAGCAAACAAGGAAAATATGCCGAGATTGTAGCAAACGGATCTATGGTCTCTGCCTACCCCTACGGAAGACAGGCGTGACGATATGTATGTACAAGCGTGACGATATGTATGTATGTTTATGAATACAAATTGTGATAGAAGCAGCCTAGATTAAAATCAAACTATCTAACTGGTCGGTTGGGTAATGAATTTAGATAAAACTAAAGTGAAATGATCAATGACCACATCGAATGATCGTCCAGGAATAAATCTATCTGTGGCACGTTGTGCGATTGGGTATAGTAGAAAATTCAAAAGAGCAACGCCGTGTGGCTGGCAGAAACTGGATGAGTGAAGTTGAAACTCTGACTAGATAGCGCGACTTAGGGCAGAGTTACGTATGTCTAGAAGTTGACTGCGGCAGGCTATTGAAGAAGATAATGATGATGATGATGAATATAATGATTTTTTGAACGCCATTTAATCTTTTCCAATTGGATAACACTGTAATCTGTATATTGAATCCTTACATTAATAATGTGCTTGAAGTAAGGGGATTTAGAGAATTTATCGCTGGCTTTAACATAAAATAATCCACTTGTGTAGAACTTAAGTGCGGGTTACATGAAATTTTTAAAATGTCCTTCATATAACACGAAAGGGCAAATACGATTAGTAACAGTTATGTGTAAAAATTGTATCATATAATAATTTTAATCGTCGTGGTAATGTTCATTATTATACAGGTGTCATGAACCCAAGGGTCACGAGTTTATTTCGTGTACCAGGTTATTTATTTGTATGGTGACATTAAAACACTATGCCATAATCACGTGGTAATACCGCAGGTAGTAAACACCGCAGGTCAAGCCGTCCCATTTGTGCTAACATGACTCTAACACTATATAACTGTTCTTCTTAATTTTTTGTACGTGAGGACATCCGTTATGGATACCCTGGAACCATGGGAGGACAACCGGATTATGTCGGACTTAGGCATTAGCTTGGATACCAAATAACCGCACGATGGCCGCCATCAGCGCAAGTGAGAAGTCCCCAGTTCTCAGATCGAACTGCTGCTGCCGGGGCTCCTCTGGCTATAAAATCGTTGACCTTATCGCAAGTTACCTTCAATATTGACTCAAACAATGGTATGGTCAGTGCACGCGACAAAGTTGCAAGGGTCGAACACTTAGTTCGTATAAATCACACCGGCAATTACGAACAATGATATACCGAATGAATAGGAACATTAATCAATACGCGTTCAATTGAATACGGCTTCAAATACGTGTATTTTGGACTGGAGTTCATTAACAAATACGTTGGGGCTACTATTGTTGCCAATCATATATTATAAACGCAGGTCAATGGTACAATAACAATTTCTTGATATTCCAAAATATATGTTAAATAATTCCCTTGTTGTCATAAATTATTGGAGAATTAAAGTAGCGATAGCTCATTTGTTAACGATCGGGCTTACGATCTGAGGTCGTGAGTTCGTATCCACCATTGGAATATTGATGATAACCATCTCCTAGCCCAAGCATTATTAGCTTAATAATGGAGTCAGGCGTTACTTTGTGGAAACCCATCACTATGTGGATAGTCAAAAGTTTTACTTAGCTAAGATCCGCGACAAGCAAAACAATAACAGAAAATAGATAATGTGTGCTTTTTGCGGTGGATGAAGTGGATTTCAATTCTCAATCCACCAACCACTATACACAACACCAAACACACATTACCACTTTTCTATCTTGTAAACGTCACGTGTTTCGCCCTAACACTAGGCATCTTCAGGTATAGTAGACTCTACGGAAGACAACCGAAAAGTGACTTTTGGTTTAAGTTCCAAATAAATTCTTTTCATCCAGCGCAAAAAACACACTATCAATGATCTTAGCTAAGTAAAACTTTTGACTATCCATTATAAGCTTAGTTAAAATGTTTAACGAAAATTTTGGTTTAATATCAAAAAGTAACCAGTCTTCTTTTAAAAAAATTAAATACCACTTTCTTTAAGTTCCATCTCCACCATCTGGGTGACAGGTAATCCACCACCATAAGATTCAGACTATTTCTGCCACGAAGGTGCAAGCGTGGAACGACTTACCATCTGCAATGTTCCCCAACAATAACGATATTGGAGTATTCAAGAGACGAGCGTATGTGGTCACGGAAGGCCAAGAACGCACTTGTAACATTTCTGGCGTGAATTTCATGAAACCATAGAGTGGAGGACACCGTATGGTCCTTTGACTACTACAAAAATGATCCACATAGATCATTCGATTAACTGACTCAGATAAAAGTGCGTTAATTTTTTCATGTATAATATTTTTGTTATTTATTACACTTCTCTTTGATTGATCGATGTTTGATGGACTTTTATAATACATATATTCATTTAATCTAACCGACTAGTTTTATTGAGATAAAAACATTATGAATTTTTAATTTTATTGTATTGTATGTGTATATGAGTATGATTAGTAGCATATATATTGATGTATGTGTTTGTTAGTATCAATGTCGACACTGTGGTTCGCGATCTGACCACGTTGGTTCTTGCTGAAAACCAGATGAACTGCTGCAATAGAACGCCTGGCATATGCTGAGCAAAAACCATTTTATGACACTTGTAGATTAAAATTATTTTCTTTTTATTTTGTTTATTTATATATTATAATATTATTAACGTTATAATTTTACCTTTTGTAAAGAAAGTGTGTCATAAATAAAGTTTTTTCTATTCAAATATGTTGTATCGCCATCTAATAGTTAAATTATAATATTAAGACGGTGCGACGATCTGCGCATGGCGAGTCGCATAAAGAAACTGACTGAGTAAATATAGGAAACTGTACAAAACATTGGATTTCTAGCATAGCTGGTTCTAGTCTAGTAAATATATTAATTATTTCAATTTTAGGCGTTGGTACTAAAACATTAAGCTGCATGTGAAAAAAGTTCTCTGCATTTATTCAAACGTCATTCGCTTGCCAGATTTCGGCCAAAAGATTCCACTAAGCGCCTTATTTGATAAGATTCACGGCTTTACGTCACAAGTGAAGATTTATCAGTCCGATCACGAATCACGACCTTAAATATGGCATCAATTGTTAACGATTATATAGTACACAGTGATATCATATTTAAAAACGTTCATATAAACGTGATGGGAAAAATCGCAGGCAAAAGAAAAGTTGGTCGAAAAAGAAAGTCTTGGGTATGTAATATCAGGGAGTGGACCGGGATAGCGAGTGCTCCAAAACTGCTGCACCTCGCGAAGGGGAAGGAAAGTGGTGCTGAATTGGCTGCCAACTTTCGCAAGTCGAAGAGGCATTATTAGAAGAATATAAAAATGGTTTTTTTGGTCAAGGATCGTTGTAACATATTTGAAAATTTATAGACAATAACGTAGGTATATTTTTTGCACAGTTCATATGTCCCATTGCTGGGCACGGACCAACCCATTTATGCAAGAATGGACCATGCTTGTCCAGTGCGTTTTTTTGCGATTAGTGGAGCAGATAAATATAAAAAGAAGCATATTTAAGAAGATAAAAATATGATTTTCATTGTAATGTGTATTTGCAGAAAAAATGCATTAAATAAATGAGAAAATGGATTAAAGATAATAAAACTTTGTTAAGAATGGCATAATATTTGTCTGTAGGAGAAATGGGCCGGCATGCCCGGGGAAGTGCCACACTCCCGCAGAAAACCTGTCTGAGTGGTAGCTTAGTTACCGCGCTTCGACGGGCGAGCGGCAGAGTTCCAGAGGCCCAACACCCTCCCACTCCCATAACGGCACCTTTCCTTAAAGGTTGGCAACACTTCTGCACTGCCTATGGCGCTGCGGATATCTATGGGCGGCGTTGATTGCTTTCCATCAGGTGACACGCCTGCTCGTTTCCTTTCCTAACCTACAAAAAAAGAGATTTTTACTACTTACATTAGCTAGCTGTTAGACCGAAAAGCAAATTGTATATTTAATGAAGATCTAGATGATTACGTCAGCAATAACTGAATAACAAAGCTTTAACAATGGACCAAAAGCCCGAAGGACTTCTCATCAGGAACAAAGAGAACATAAGGGCAATAACAATATCGTCGGGCTCAATTAATCTTTTGAGGGTCATTAAGCACTCAGACGGAAACATGATTCGATCTCAGAAAATTTTTATTGAATTTAACTCAGAACAATCGAATGCACTTATGTGGTTGTAGGATCATTGTCGGGCAAACGCATGCTGAATAGATTTTTTACAAAGCTAAACAAATGCAAACATAAAACATTATAACCAATATTAAAAGCCAAAAAAGCAAAAGAAACCGTGGCCGCCCAAAGCAAACATGGCGACGTACGGTAATAGCAGAAGCGGGTAGCATCGGAAAGACCTAGAACAAAATAAAGAGCGTAGCTCAAGATAGAACGCGATGGCGGAGAGCACTGTGGACGCCCTCTGCCCCACGCTGGGGACAAAGGAACATAAGTCATAAGCAATATTGTTAGCATCACACAAAGTGGGGAACAGCGACTAACAGGATGGTTACGAAGAGACTGCAAGAGATGGAAAGACATTTTTATTGATGTGATGTGGATCTGATTGGATGCGAAACGCACGGGAGATATATGGAAAGGTTTAGGAGAGGCCTACGCCGCAGAGGCGACTACTTCTAACACACAGCTATAAATTAAATTTATAAGTGAATATGACTTCTAAGATAACATCGTTGTATGAAGTTTAAGTTCTTATGTATAGTTTTATTGTAGTAGAAAAAAAATTAAAATGCAATTACTTACCAATAAGGTAATGTTTAACATCTTGTGGGCTTGTTAACGTCTTCACAAATTGTCCTATTTAATATAATGATAGAGCCATGGTACCATGAATGAAATTTGACCGGGGAAATACCACATCCAGGAATATCGGCATTAAGTGATATTTTATTACTGTGTTATCACGTTTTTTACGGTAAATCTTAAAGTTCACTTCTCTTCCTTTTCCTTTTGTTTTTCTCTTATCCTCCCTTTATCACGTTACCTTAAAGTAGGCAACGTATTTAATTGCTTCCATGGGTGGTTGTTTACCACCAGGTGACCCGTTTGCTTGCGATTGTTTGTTTGATAGGCGACTATCGTGACTAGGTATCACCATGGTAAAATAGCAGGTTTTCTATATTGCCCAGTAATAGGGAGTATACGCCGTTTATATTGTAAGCGGTTGACATAATTCCAGCTAATGATTCCACATTCCCGACTGAAAAACCTGCACGACCGGTCCGATACAGTCGGGGGTCGTATCGTGCAACCATTAATACGCTAAAGCTGACCACAATGTTGTCCAACTTTCGCTAGCGAATGCAAATTATTATCATTTTCATTATGCCCTTCGCAGATGTTTTATATCTATCCAGCTCTTGGGCAAGAGGTTCTTTCCATATATTCCATTAACTGTTCCTTACTACATTTTGCTTGTTAGCTTCGGTATTGTTCAGATACATATTTATTTCATGTACATACATCTTTATGTACCATTTATGTTTACAATGTATCATAATGCGGACTAAGTGCCGAAAGGCTTTCTCTACTAGTAAGCATTAAGATTAATTGTAAAAATACTGTATAGATAAAAAAAAATAATATTTAATTTTCACACCGATCACAAAGAGCAACGTAGCGTATTTTGGACTAATTTATCGAAACGTCAAATACAATTTAGAAGGAAGAAGAGCCCACGGTAGAAGAAGAATTTCATGTACTAAAAATATAACAACACACAAATAACATATGCACACTAATATAAAACACATTTAGTTTTCAATTCATCGCATAAATACAAACTGTCTGACGGTAGACAAACGCGACGAATCATATAACATGTAGTAAATAAAAATGCGGGCAGCCGAGGAGAATGCGCGTGCGCAGAACGTCCTTATCTGACATTGATGGAGGCTCTTTGTGATTTCAGCTAAGCCTTGTGCGCCAACAACAACACGTGGCGATGCAGATGCAGACGTGGCAGTTATATTTATCATTATCATGCATTGACGTGTCAGCGTTGACTTATATTTGTCAGTGTATTTAAAAGGTTATCAAATATGTGCTTTTCATTTAATATTTATTTGTTTATTACATTTACTTTATTTTTTACATTTAATATTGTATTATTAACATAGTTCCATCATCGTCCACAACAACAATGTCATCTTGCGAGCAACCAGTATTTGCCTTAACCACCACAAATTACTGAAAGGTTCGTAACAATTAATGACAAGCGTTGTTTTCTCGAGCCATAGTCGTTGGAAATTTGCCTGTTGCTCAGTAATATTAATCACCCGAGGCAATTAGATATTATTGCGTCCCCCTATTACCCCTCTCACTGCAATCCTATTCATTATTTTTTGTTGCTTTTTAAAAGTACATATCTGCTGCTTATATTTATATTGTTTGTCAAAAATCTTTATCTATCTTTAAAAATATGTATTTTTTATTTATTCATTTATTGTTTACTTATATTTATGCATACTTGTATTTTTGCTTATGGCTAATAACTTTATTTATTAATAAAATTAGTAGCCATAAGCGAAAAGACATAAAAAAAATCATCTGTATAACACCGTTCATCTTATGGTTGTCCGAAAGAAATCGCTCCTAGCAATAAGACCGCTATTCGTATATAAATATTACAATCAATAATTGTAAAACTTTGTTTTTGGTATACAATAAAGAATATGTTTATCTATCTATTATATTGAGTGTATGCACTATACGCTGCATTGACTGTACGCTACGTACTGTACTGTTCTGTCTCGATTGATTTCCATACCGGACAAGTATCATACTTTCGGCAATGTTCTCCTAGTTATTGGGCCTCCGGAACTCACCCGCTCACCGGACGAATTACGGTAGCTAAGCTACCACTCAGACGCCGGTTTTCTGCGGGAGTGTGGTACTTCCCCGAGCGAGCCGACCTATTCATGCTACTGGCAAATAATATGCTATTCTTGACAAAGTATACGTCTGCAGTGTGGCTTTACCACTAAAATAAATTACCTAATATTGTATAATACATACCTACTGCAGATTTCACCGCTGATGTGGCGTCTCCCAAGTTAAGCGGGTATGTTTTAGCCTAGTTAGTTTATGAAGCAAAAATATAGCGGTATTGTGAAATATTATCTGGTATTCAATGGAATGGAATTCATATCTGGCAACAATGTTAAACGACCCGCGTGAAACCGACACCTTTGTAAAAACTCACATGTCAGTATAGTAATATTGTTGGTGTGCGGTGCGTAATATAGCGAGGCGTTACACGATTCATTTTAAGAGACAAAATCTAGAAACAGAGAGGTATATTACAGAAGACACGATTTCTAACAGACAATCTGTGCAACTTGCTATTTGCTCTGTGTCCACTCCTAGAAATTGTTTTACATTATTCAAAACCCTCTTAACTTTAAATACCGCCTTCAGTAATCACAGGCGCAAAATAGTTTTTATCAATATAAACAACAGTAAAATAAAGATCCGGTAACTTTTTTATGTTTAAGAATAAAGTGAAGATAAAAAAATTAAGAAATTTCAAAATTCAATTTTATTTCATAATTGGCATGGATTATCAACGATAATGACCCCTTCGCAGTTTGAAAAATACTAAAGGGTTGCACAAACATAACTTTATAAAATTTCATTTTCGATATTTTTCCCATGGACTAGCGGATAATTGCTTACAATGGATCCAAGCCCTATCCAGCGGCGCCAAGGCACGTATGCAAGCGCGGTCTTGTCACACCATCTATCGCTAGTGCCCACTGAAAGATGATGCTCGCTGACGGCGATATTATTTTTGCGTTTTGAATTAAAATATATATATGGAATTCTTGTATAGTTATTATAAAGTCTTGTATAGTTATTATATTCAAATATAACGAATAGTCAAATTTACTTTGGAAAAATTCATTATAATTATGCAATGTGAAAATTATAACACATTGCTAAGTTCAACGAAAGAAATGAGACTGAAAGATACTATGAATATATTTAAGGATTAAGGCCGTCACGAAAACCGACATCTGTCTCAATATCTTATTAATAGCCAAAACGTAAAACACACAAGACTTCCCCTTTTCGATAAAATTTGAACAGGTAATACATATTTTAAACATTAAGTTTTTTATGTATCTATGTAGTTATTACTATAAGTCCTCGGGCGACAATCGAGGGGTGTCTTATTGAATAAATTTCGATTTGCGTTACCAACGCTGTAGAAGAAATGTACGAACGGAGACTTAGGATGCCTGCAGCATTAGACCTCTCGGCTGATCCACATTACTTGGACTTCTACCAGGGGAGGGCGGCAATTCTACTTGTTAAGTTTTAAAAAGAATGGACATTTCTATAATCGATGTGAAAATACCTGCTTTTCTCTTAGCTCATATTGATGCTTCTCGATATACCAATACTCAAACTACTATTTTCAACGTTTTAGTTGGTCTGTGTCTCTCGGAAACCCGCACAATCCACTTCGACGGAACTTTTGCAAAGGGACAAGAGGCAAGGAAAGACTGGCAAGTCATTTATTTTTACCGCTGAGCAAAATAATGGCTCTCTTACACATTACGTGCGTATCAGGAGGAAGCCAAGCCTTCGTAGATAAATAGATGACACCCAAAACCTATAACGACACGGTTCACTTAACCGCGGAAGGTTGAGTCGTTTGCCAGATGTGACATTGAGATGCACGGCCACAATTGGTGGTCCTAGTTTCCGATGCCGTCATGACAATACGATGTCAGGGCTATAGAATACACCCAATTGTTACTCCTCAATGTCATACACATGCTTTATTAATTTATTTTTAATGTTACATATGTTTAGTTTTGTAGACCTTAAATTTGTTATTCTTTTTAAAAGAGACTCTTTTTTATGCTCAAAGACTCAGTGGAAGAAACTTCTTTCAGCGGTATCGTGGAACCAAAGTGACATTAAACTTATCAAGAAACAAGGCTGCGGCTTTTTAAAAGACTGCGTCCAATTTTCTTTCTACTCTCTGAAGAATAGAGTTAACGGTGAGTATTTGAATCTTAAAGGCAAGCGGGGGATAGGCTTGAATATATAAAAAAAATATTTCATTTATTTTTGGTAATGATTATTATACTATTATATATACTCATTACAATTACAATCAAGCTGAATTAATGAGTATATTTTAACTGACAATAAAAACAACATTTCGAAGTTATTATGAAATATAAAATTCAAAATATTTTTGTAAAGGAATTGTGAAGCGTCAAATTAAATAAAGGAATTGAAACGGCTTCCGCTTCCACAGTTATGTTGACGTCAGTGGGCACACCGACACGCGACGGCGACCATCGCCCCCCCTTCTAAGTGCACCTGCCCCAACAGAAGGCGCTGATGCGCTCCAATGCACTCCGACTAACAAAACAACTTACGTGCATAAGATATTTTTTTAGTTGTTAGTCCGAAGTGTATTGTACACTAGTCCATATACTATTTTTTTAAACGAAATCACAAATCAGTCGATTAAAAAAATCACAACCCATATATTGCTGACGACCAATTGACTCAGTGGCGGGGCACTCCGCCCGCGGAGTCAATGGTCTCGGGTTCGATCCTCGCATCAGAATAAATATATGTATGGACTACAAACAAATATTTATTCCGAGTCTGGTAACCCCGCCAATCCGCATTGGACAAGCGTGGTGGGCTAACATCCGTTCCTCCAGAAATGGAGAGGCCCGTGCTCAGCAATAGGACATAAATATATGGGCTGTTTAAAAAAAATTGCTGGGCACAGACCTACTCATTTCTGGAGGGATGAACATTCACCCAACACGCTCGTCCAACGCGGATTGGCAGGGTAATGTAATGATACATTCGGTTTCGGAATAAATATCTGCAGGCCATACAAATATTTATCCGGTTTCGGGGGTTGAACCCGCGTCCATTGTCTCCGTAAGCGGCAACCCAACCACTTATGAAACATGAATATTGAAAGACGATTCGATATCGTTGCTTTGGTATAGGTAAATATTGATCGAGTACAGCGATGACTGAAGTTAAATGGAGTATTGGTACAGTTGTTACCGTTGCGGAAATCAAACAAAAACGTTGAGGCGAAAAGATAGTACGAAGAGAGACGCCTCGTACCATAACCGTATAGGAGTGATTGTATCGGTGAGTGAAAGTTTTTATTACATGTTCGGTGAAGAAATAAAACTTCGGCGTGTCTTCCGCAATTAAAAAAAGGCCATCTGATTTCGACGATGCTCTTACAATTGTTGTTGACGCAAAGATAAATATATCTGATACGAAAAGTGAGGGTCCAGTTAAAACTGAAAATATCGACGATAGAAAATGTATTTGCGGCCAGTAGAAAATGACGTGTTTCGGTTGTATACACCATGTGAATCAGAAAAAAATGTGCGTCGAATAGTCTCGGTCGATTTTTTTAAAATATTCTTTTAAAAACGACCGAGAACATTTCGCGCATTTTTTTTCTGATTCAAATGATGTACAAAACCAAAATATGTAATTTTCCACTTACAGCAAATACGTTTTCTGTCGTCGATATGTAAAGCCTTACCATAATAAATCTAGATATTAATAATCAATAATAGTACCATTGACATTTTGTTTATTTCTAAACTAGATTATATAATAGCAGTCACACGAAATTTGAGAAAAATATATTAGGTGTACAAATAAGTTTCCGCGGTTTGTCAAAAGATGGCCCCACCAGAAGGTTATGGAGAAATTGTCAGATGTAAAACGTAATATCCCAAGTTTAGTCATCTGGCAACACCATAACCTTAAAGTACTAGTGATTCCGTATCAGCATCACGTAATTTTTTTCGTGCAAAAATGTCAAGTTTTATTCCGAATAAGCATCATTTGCGGGAACTTTTGATTTACTTCTTTAATGTGAAAAAATCTGCAGCTGAGGCGCATCGATTGCTTCTAGAAGCATATGGTGAAGCTGCTTTAAGTGAGGAAAGTTGTCAGGAATGGTTTCAAAAGTTTAAGAACGGTGAGTTTGACGTTAAAGACAAAGAACGCAGTGGAAGGCCGAAAGTGTACGAAGACATGGAATTAGAAGTACTATTGGAGGAAGATTCGTCCCAAACGCAAAAAGAACTTGCACTTACTCTACAAGTGACTCAACAAGCAATTTCACATCGTTTAAAATCGTTAGGAATGATTCAAAAACAAGGAAATTGGGTTCCATATGAACTAAAGCCGAGAGACGTTGAACGCCGATTATGCATGAGTGAAATGCTGCTTGCCAGGAATAAAAAAAGAGTTTTTGCATCGTATAGTCACTGGTGACGAAAAATGGATTCACTACGATAATCCAAAGAAGAGAAAGTCATGGGTTAAGCCCGGCGAACCATCAACATCGACAGCTAAGCCGAATATTCATGGAAAAAAACTCATGCTGTGTATTTGGTGGGATCAGCTTGGTGTCGTGTATTATGAATTGCTGAAACCAAGCGAAACCATTACTGGAGCTCTCTACCGAACACAATTGATGAGATTGAGTCGGGCACTTAAGGAAAAACGCGCCCATTACTACTCCAGACACGACAAAATTATTCTTTTACACGATAATGCTCGTCCACATGTTGCGGCGCCGGTAAAAACATACTTGGAAACACTCAACTGGGAAGTTTTACCCCACCCGCCGTATTCACCAGACTTAGCCCCTTCTGATTATCACCTGTTCCGGTCGATGGCACATGGTCTGTCTGAGCAGCGCTTCACATCATATGAAGACACCAAAAATTGGGTAGATTTGTGGATAGCGTCAAAAGATGAAGAGTTTTTTCGACGGGGTATCCGAATGTTGCCAGAAAGATGGGGAAAAGTAGTGGCAAATGATGGAAAATACTTTGAATAAAACGTAATGTACTTTTCCTTTACAATAAATTCCTAATTTTTTATAAAAAACTGCGGAAACTTATTTGTACACCTAATAAAAAATATTTTTTTCAAATTTGATATATAAAATAATGAATATAAAAATATTTATGCAGTCAGAATACAAATAATCTTGTAATATTACTATTCCCTATAAATTTCGTATCAGCCGTTCGCAAAAAAAAAATTAACCCAACAACAGATTGGTGGAATATTTTAGTTTCAGTATTGGTCAAACTTCTTTCCACACACCACCACCCAGTAGAATGAATCAGCTGCGCTCAGCGGTATTTCTGAACCGATAAATTCGAAGACATTGGAAATCATCAAAAACAAACCGAAAAACTTCTCATAGACAACAACGCTATGGTTGCCGTTGTTTGCTTTTAACTACGCGTAAAGCAGACGAAAAAACATACATACATACATATCGTCACGCGTGTCTCCCGCAGGGATAGGCAGAGACTCCATCTGCTACGATCTCGACATACTTCCCTTGCTTCCTCCACACTTATTATTCTCGTCATGCAAGCCCGCCGGTTGAGGGTACTCTTGACCTGGCCCTTTCTAAAAAGTTCAACAATTTGGTCAAGGTATGTTTTTCGTAGTCTTCCTCTTCCGACCCTTCCATCCACATTCCCAAGTTAATTTTTTTTTTGCCAGTCGTCTTTCATCCATGCTCTCTATATGCCCAAACCATCTAAGCATCCCTTTTTCTACTTTTGTCACAACACCTTCTTTTACTCCACATTGCTCTCTTATATCTTCATTACTTATTCTATCATTTTCTATTTCATCTTTCATTCTATATCTTTCACATTATCAGCAGACACAAAAAACCCTTTTATTTTATTTATACGTAAGATTGCTGTATGATAGAAAAATAAAACAAAGATCGAATTCTTAATATAATGGAGTACAAACTTTACTATATATTGTATTTGCGTACACACTTTCTACGTGCACAAACACTAACACCGAACCATCTCGATGTTGTTCTCAAATGCAAATCATCGTGTCGGCCAGCATTAAGCGTACAAGAATGTTACAGTTGCGCGGATTTCGTAACCGTCTTCACTTTTCCTGACGAAAGTTGCTAAACTCATATCACCGCGGCTCGGTTATGCGGACTCCCCACCGATTTCAATTTGCTCTCTTCACACTCTGATTAAATCAACAGCTGTTTAATTAAGGTATAGTGCAAACAAAAGAAGGAGCACTAAAAACAAAGGTTAAAGACTATTATAATTTTTTTTTATATCCATGTATGGGTACTCTTGACCTGATATGTATGGTTACTCAAGAGTACCCTTAAACCGGCGGGCTTGCATGAGTAGAGTAATTAGTGTGGAGGAAGCAAGGAAAGTATGCCGAGATCGCAGCAAATGGAGACCTGTAGTCTCTGGCTACTGTAGTGATACATTAATAAATGTATCTTTTATATTATTTCTTTTTAAATTGGTTATTTGAAATTAAAAAGAAATAGTTTTCTATTAAAATAAAATATTGTCGCCGTGAAGAAGTACGGCGGGCACGCCACACTACCCCTAAGGGAGACAGGCGTGACGATATGTATGTATGTATGTATGTATATAAGTATGTATATCTAATACAACATTGGAACCTTCAAGAAAACAAGTCTACACATACCTAATAGGTCGCCAACGTTTCTGTAACACCTATTGTATTGCTGATGTCTGTGGACGGCGTTGATTGCTTTCTATCAGGCGACACGCTCGCTCGTTTACACTCATATCCCATAAAACAAGTATTTGTTCAATACATAAATATATAACGAATGTAAAAAATATACATTCAAGATGCAAATTCGAAGTCTCTGCTCGCCTTATAGATTAGTCTTGAAATAATTTAATAAATAATTTAAAATTTCATCCCCACCATCTGGGTGAGTGGCGATCTACTACGGTGAGTTTCTCTCGTAACTTCTTTCCACGCACCACCAGTTTGTGGAATCAGCTACCCTCGGCGGTCTTTCCGAACCGTTACGACATTGGAACCTTCAAAAAACAAGCCTATACATACCTAAAAGGCCGGCAACGGTTCCGGGACTCCTGCAGTGTCGCGGTTGTCCATGGGCGGCGTTGATTGCTTTCCATCAGGCGACGCGCTTGCTCGTTTGCCCTCCTATCCCATAAAAAAAAATACAATATAGAAGGTAATGCCACAACGCATTGTATGTACATTTGTATGTTTTTGTGTACATTTTTTTTTGTTAATTACGCCATATTTTTAGATGATAAATCTTTTTTTTTTGAATTTAGATATAATTATTTCAGTTACTTGCTTATTTATTATTATAATTTATTTAAATATGTTATTGATCTGAGTTTGAATTAAGTTTATATAACAAAAATATGATTAAAATTAATAAAGATAAAACGTTATTAAAGATTTAAACATAAACAAATATTTTTGATAAAATAACATATGTATGATGTTCAAACTTTCCCACTTCGTTATTAATGACGTTAGTAGACGTTAAGCCTTACACAGTTTTCCATCAGATGAGGGGGACTTATATTTGCCACTCAGACGACTAGAGTATACACTATTATTTTTACTTTATTCCGCTTGCTTTTTCTCGGAATGAGAAAGCGTGGAAATATATTTTATTTATTATTCCGTAGGCAACTTAAAGTGTTTATGAAAGGGGTAAGTCGACGAATCAATGTATAGACAGACATTTTATATACTTTTATATGTAGTTATAGGTTTCTCTTTAGCAATCTTACATTTCATTATTATGATAGTGATAGAGCCACGCTGCAGGCGAATACATTGTCAAGAATGGCATATTATTATATTTGTCTGTGGCATGAATGGGCCGGCTCGCCCGGGAAAGGACCACACTCCCGCAGAAAACCGGCGTCTGAGTGGTAGCTTAGCTATCGCGCTTCGTACGGTGAGCGGATGAGTTCCAGAGCTTCGCCCATGAGCTAATTGGGTCGTCACATATATGTATATACATAAATACAAATATCGTAGTAAGTTATGCCTTGTATTAGAGAAGAATCTCGGTGTGATCGATTACTGTCAAACGACATTGCGTATGTGGCTTTAAATGACAGCGAGAAGTAGTTTCGACCAATGAACGAGATAGTTTCATCGACTATCGTCTGTCTCGCTCCCTCCTCTCCGAGTACGTGTCACGCGCCCCACCACTGACATATCCACTAATCACTGAGCTATCCGGAACAAATTTTATAATTTGCATAGTTCTTTAACACGAACAACCGAATGTATGTTTATTGATAAAGCGACTGTCAGTTCAGCGTGTACCTGTCAACGGATATGCAATAAGAATGCGATCATGAGCATACAAATTGCACAATTGTTAAAGTGGGCGAGTGGGTCGCGCATACCGTTGGCGCTATCGTATGATATAATAGTGTAGTAACAAAGTTTAGACGTTGCACAGACAGGCACGTGGTTTAATTTCCGACGAAACAGAGCTTAGCCCCAAATGTCGCAATGATATTAATTAAGGCAGTCCATGGCGGCCAAGCCAACGCATAATCAAACACGTTGTTTTTGCATAACGTCATGTTCGTTCTTTTTTAAAAGACTAATAGCTATTTATCTAGATTTTTTTATGGGATAGGAGGGCAAACGAGCAAGCGTGTCGCCTGATGGAAAGCAATCAACGCCGCCCATAGATAACTGCGACACCGCAGGAGTCGCGGAAGCGTTGTTGGCCTTTTAGGTATGTATAGGCTTGTTTTTTGAAGGTTCGGATGTCGTATTGGTTCGGAAAGACGTGCGTGGAAAGAAGTTACGAGAGAAACGCACCGTAGTAGCTTGCCACTCATCCAGATGGTGTGGATGAAATTTTCCTTTACGGCGAGTAAAGGAAAATTTAGCTATATATATATATATATATATATATATATATATATATATATATATATATATATATATATATATATATATATATATATATATTTATATATTGCAACGCCTAAGGCTCTGCGGATATCTATCAGCGGCATTGACAGTTTTCCGTCAGGTGATAACGCGTGCTAGTCTGCTTCCCTATCCGATAAAAAAGCTACTACTATTTATTAGGTTATACTAGTATTCATAAGATATTTCCAAACTAATACATTGGAACTTTAAATAAAGCAAGGCTACATTGCTAAAAAAGTCGGCAAAGCTTCTGCAGGGCCTATGGTGTTACAAATGTCTATAGGCGTCGTTTGTTTGCTTTAAACCACAAGACTCTTTACTCTTTTGCTTTCTTGTCCCATGAAAAAGTAAATAATCAATATTATTACTCAGTTAGCAGATAAAGCGATGCCGGACTGTTTAGTTTTACAAAAGATGAGAAAGAGTTTGTTCTGAATTGGTTGCCATCTTTGTTATTCGGGAAGGTACTAAAAGAATACATGTTGTTTTTTTTTATAGCGGAACAGGCAAACGAGCATGCGGTTCACCTAGTGGTAAGTGATCACCACCACCCATACACATCCGCAACACCGGACGCGTCTCAGATGCGTTGCCGGCCTTTTGTGAAAACACATGCTCGTCTCTTGAATTCCCCTTCTTCTTCTTCCTTTGCCGCTACAACTCAGTGCGGATCTTGGTCTCTTCCACAATCCTTCTCAGCTATCTCTATTCCTAGATGCAGAAATTTCAACGCTTCCTGGGTCTACCCTATTGAATGTCCCCTTTGCGGGTAAAATATGTGAAAAGAGCTAACGCATAAAAACGCCGCATCCACACGCTTACTAATTCCAGAACAGCTGTCCGACGACGTTCTATTTTTGTCGGATGTTAACCTACATTCACGTACAGCGGGTACAACAAATTGGCCAACTTTACCCCACGGATGATTAGTCGGTGATAGTTCCAACAAAAACTAACCAACGTGGGCAAAGCGCCAGTAATCAACGAAAATATGTTGTTCGCTATTTGTTTGAGCCATTAAAAGTCGACGACCCAAATGGCGCAGTGGCGCTCGTGAGTAAAGTGACCTAGGTTCAATTCTTACATCGGTATAAATATTAGTATGACGTACATGTAATTATGAGTCAAAGAGTTTTACCTTGTCATATTGCATCCGTTCCATGCATGCATGCATGCAAGTGTTCAGTATTCGGTTATAAATGACGCAATGTACGATTACAAACGATATTCATTTAGGTACATGAAAATTATTTTTTCAAATTTTCAATCGTTAATAAAATACTTTTTATCCACTTTTAAATAATTTATTTTTAAATTTATTTATTCACTAATTAAATTTAATTAATAGTAGGAATTGACTTTAAATTTATTTTTATATTATTTGTTATATTTCATAAACGCAAGGGAAGGGTTAGGAAAAAGCCCAAAAATTAAAACGCGAACCGGATTCGCAATTCTACAGTCATGCAATGATATTGATACGAAAACGAAAGTAGTTCGATCGACAGTGCATTATGCAGTTTTATTGCACCTGATAACCTGAATATATATGCCTATATACGGATGTGACTTCTTGGATTCGACATAAACAGGAAATTATTAAGCGACTTGTTGTTTTTAATTATATAATATTCTGAAACTGAAAAGTAAGTTGATATAACTAAATGACGATCAATTGTGTCAGTGACAGGGCAGCCAGCTAGTCGAGTTGATGGTGGCAGTTTCAATATTTGCATCGAGAGAAAAATATCGACGCAAAACAGCGAAAACGCTGTACACGATACAGATGTTCAGTTTTTATAGCATATTCGGACCGGAAAAAAATACTGCGTTGAATAGTCGGAGTCTAGCAGCTCTATGACCAATAGAAAATTTTGTAGAGATGAAACAAAGTATTTTTGAGTGATCAGATACAACTTTTTCAGAAATCTTAAGTTTTTCGGCTCTGGTGGTAAGTTTTCATTTTGCGGTTTACTACGTTTTCGCTTTTTTGCTTCGATATATATGACCTACAGATATTTATTTATTCCGAGTCTAACTAACCCGCATTGGACATGAGGCATGTCCATTTCTTCAAAAATAGAGAGCCCAGTTTCGGAATAAATATTTATAGGTCATACATATAATTATCCCGATTGGGCAAACAACTTAAATCTGCCAGTGAGACCAATTACGTCGTTGCCACTGAGCAAATTATTGATCAAGAAGCAGCATCTCTGGACCTCGCTAGGTGTAATTGATTGGTTCCCGTCGGTGCGGTTGCGCAAGCGCATGCCGCTGCCGCGTCCCAGCGCACGCGACGCTCTCGCACCGGAAACGACACGCGCACGCTCGCCGCGACCGTTAAATTTGGACGCGTCGCCTCTTCCGATCCGTGACAACACCGCGTTCTTTACAACACCCGGTCGTGCAACATACACGAGTCGTGTGTGGCTTTGGCTTTTTGTGTCACTTGCATTTTTAAGCGATGCGGGAGGTCGGATTAAGATATAACACACTTAGTACTTCTTTAAAGAATTGATCTGTTAACATTCTAGTAATGTTAACAGTACTGACAGAGAAACAAGTTTTACAACCAGAGCTCGTCGTAAACCAAATACCATTAAAAAAATTAGGCTTTATGATATTGGCTCCTATCACGGGTTCAATTGCGCTTTTCTGTCACCAACGATACAATTTTAGAATGACAAGTGATGTTCCCTTACATCTATATTAACGGGGTTATTTATCACCAAAACTACAAAAATAATCTAAAAAAAAAACTACGTTAGGGATAGTTTTATATTCTTATAAAACTATCCCTAACGTAATTTTTTTTGCTCATTTCAAAAGCAGCTCCACTCAAAAGCAGCTAAACCACAATTGCTTGTCTTGCATTTATAATCTAATTTCACAAGTAAGAATCCACCACTGAACGACGACGTAAAATACCTTTTCAATTGTTTTAACGTTACATGAGGTGTAGTTATTTATATGATGCTTTATATTGTAACAAACAATATGCTGTTTTACTTCTCATATAGTTTTCTCTCTACAAATAGGCATAAAAAGAAATTCAATGTGTACTCTTTTTCCCTAATCAAAAACAACAAGTCTAATACTGGTGAGACGTAACTTCAATTATCTTGTAATAGAATAGAGAAACCATTAATTCAAGAGAAAATAAAACCCCTTATCAACTAAATAAAATAAAATAAAGTAATTACTAAGAATATCAATTTTAAAAAAGGGTTTTTATTTAATCCCTTATACTATGTTTAGCTTGTTTAAAAAGTCAGATTACAGAGTTTTACACACTTGTATTTTTTTTGTTCAGTTATTATGTTGTTTGCAAGTTTGCATATAATTAAATACAACGCAACAAACATATTTCTATGTCATAACATTAGTGCTTAGATTAGCAAACTCGACCTACTTGGACAGCGTTCCAAACTAAAATGAAACAATTCCGAAATCTATTGATAACATCGACAAAAGGCGTACAATAAAGAGTTGCCATTAAAAATTTCCTCATTCCTCATATCAACCGTCCCTTGCTGTTCTAAACTGGCAAAAACTGGAACATCGTGGTCGGCCAAGCCTAACGTTACGTTTCACACTCGACGCTAACTTTAATTGTATACACTTCGCAACACCCTGTATATTGCAACTTCACGGCGTATATTTAAGTCGCTAGCACGGTTGACTTTCGTGTTGAGAGTTGCGGCTTTTGATAATGGCTGAATATTTTAATCATAACATATTCTTATGATTAAAATATTCGGTCTAGCACCAATTGTTCTCTCTCCTTATCAGTTCCTACATATTATGCTTCACACAGCAATAAAACTTTTTAATGAAGCGATAGGCAACCAACCAAAAAAGCAAAATAAACGAATTTCTCCCATGAACATTGAAGACCTAAGAGCACTGCAGATGCGTTAGCTACCTTAGTGTAGAGTTTGAATAATGGGAGGGGAAGACGTAAATAATGCAAGAGGAAAACGTAAATAATGGGAGAAGAGAAGGAAACAAAGGAATTGGGCCTCCAGGTACATCTAACTGCCTTCACGGCACGAAACGCGGGAACACAGTAAAGTAAGTTTCAGTCCCACCATCTGAATGAGTGACGAATCCAGTACGGTGCGTTTTTCTACAAAATTCTTTTCACGCACCACTACCTTGTGGAACTATCTACCTCCAGCGGTATTTCTGAACCAATACGACAATGGAACCTTCAAAACAAACCTACACTTTTCCGGCCGGCAACGCTTCTGCAATGTCTATGGCACTGCGGAAGTCCATGGGCGGTGTTGATTGCTTTCCATCAGGTGACACGTCTTCCAATCCCATCAAAAAAATGCTACCAATTGACGCCGATAATTTGTGAGGGTGTGATACTTTTCTGGTCGAGGCAGTCCATTCGTACTACTATGGTTCTATCAATATTCCCAAAACTTCATTCCACGCACCACCAGCTATGGAACCAGCTGCCTTGAGCGGTATTTCCGAACCGATACGACAGTGAAATCTTCGAGAAACAAGCCCACTCATATCTTAAAGGCCGGCAACGCAACTGTGATGCCTTTGGCGTTGCAGATGTCTATGGGCGGCGTTGATTGCTTTCCATCGGGTGATACGCTTGCTCGTTATATTTTTTTTCCAATTCCATAAAAAAATATTAACTATACCTTTACCAGTCATACATCTCTTTCTTGTACACTTACTTTTTGACTGTGAATAAAACTAATACCATTCATATTTAAAAAAAAATTTTATACATCAATTTTATTTGCGGATCCATTCTCGCATCCGACACGGCAATCTAATCTAAGATTATTTTTACGATATGGCAGACCATTATCTTAGAGAAAGTGTTAAAGTACTTTTTCTTATGGTCATTGATTACGTTATTTGTGTGCCACGATTCGTTATTCATATATATAATAAATAATAGATACTGTAAAGAAGTTGATGAAATATTTTATAATTAAGATCGTTATTTGACTCGCACTGTTACTTACACATTTGACTTGATTACAAGAAATTTGATTGCGTATATTAACTAAGCGATTTGAATTTTATTACGACGGTGAAGCGGGAGATGGTTTCCTTTCGAACACTTTCCGACAACTATTAACACCAACACAATTTTTTTCAATGAATATGATCTTGTGATTTTTATGTATGCAGATAACGAGTAACTTTTCTAATGAACTCCCCGAATACGCGGATAAAGTGTATTATTTTGATTATGTTTCTATCTCTTAGTTTTTTTCGTGGCTGAATATAGATAGACGTTATTCTTTCAATTTAATATTTACTTTTCTTTTCTATGTCAGTATTATTTCCAAGTTTAATACGTACTTAATATATCAATATATCAATAAGTAATATATCAATTGAGATAAATACATATATAAAATAATATTATACATCGTCATCCTTATTATCTGTTTGTCTAATGACAAAGGCCTCTTCCAACATTTTCCATTGTCTTTTATCCCTGGTTCTCCTAATACACAATTTTCCTGCTATCGTCGTCCCATCTTTTGTATTGTCTTCTTCCGCATCTGATTTTCAGGTTCCTCGGGTACCAATCGGTGATTGTCCTACTCTATTTCAGTTCTCCGTGAAGATTATGTCCTGTCCAACGCTATTTATATTTCCTTATAGTATCAGTAATATTTATAAGTTTGGTCTTGTACCTTATAACTGAATTTCTTATCCTATCCGATCTCTTTATGTTCAGCAAGCTTTACTTTTTTACTTACTAATTACTAAATAAGTTCTAATTCCCTTTCAGGAATCCTTGGTACGCATTAGTGGTCATTTTCGCGTGCCACGAATCATAATGCGTGTGTGATTCACATGTGACATTACTGATAACATCTTCATGAGTCACGTTGTCTATACAATCGAGAAACTCGCGTGACTCCGCCGAGTTCGTACTTCGCAACTGACAATTAAAAAAAATTACCGACAATTTATAGGATAATTTATCGTGACTAATAAACAATCACTCATTATGTAATAAAATATCTACGACTATGATTATATTAGAATCACACAACTACTGCCATTTTTATGGGATAGGAAAGCAAACAAGCAAGCGTTTTGCAGTGGCGTGGCCCTCCGCCCGCGGAGTCAATGGTCGCGGTTTCGATCCCCGCATCGGAATAAATATATGTATGGATTAAATATTTATTCCGAGTCTGATAACCCCGCCAATCCGCATTGGACAAGCGTGGTGGGTTAATGTCCGTTCCTCCACAAATGGAGAGGCCCATTGACAGCAGTGGGACATTTATGGGCTGTTAAGAAAAAAACGTTTGTATGATGGAGTGCAATCAACGCCTCCCACAGACTTCTGGAACACCACAGGCGTTACCAGCCTTTGAAAAATGATGAGACTTGTTTTTAAAGGTTCCAACGTGTCACTGGAGTCGCTTGCCTTCTTATCCAATAAGAAGTAATATAAAAAAAATAATTTTCATCAAGTCAAAAATAATTTTCATTTTCTATTACAAAATTGTAAAAAATGATTTGAACTTAAGTAGATGAATAAAGAGTATTTTATTAACGATTGAAAATTTGTACAAGATATATAGGGAGAGTGTGAAAATATAAACATATCTATCAATGTACATATAATACAGATATTGGATATTGATGGTGCATCGTAAATTTTCAATTCAAACCGGCTCAACTGATAAACTCAATTAATTAACGATTAATCCATTTGCCTCGTTTGATTGTGAAGTGAATATTAAAGAGTTATTTTAAATTGCAATCTGTAGAATATAAATATAAATTGAAGAAAATTCATTATATTGCGGTTGAATATGAGTGACGAATAAAAAAATATAAGCAATAATAGTCGCGATGGTAGTCTTTCGGTCTGTAGTCTATATGGCTAGACTGTAACTAGAACTAATGGGACTTGGGAGAAGAATCATCATCTAGTACTTTGAAGAGACCTATTTCGATTTCTAAAACGTATGTTTGAAGTATATACGTGTCTCACTATTTTATAATGTAATTATATCTAATTGGGCGCTTTATGTGCGTTGCGCACGATTAAAATCGTCAAAAATGAAAGATATCAAGACAAATAATATAGATGGAAAATATCGATTAATATAAAAATATATTTAAATAAAATAGGCGCAAAAATTTGGCAACCGTGGTTGCCAACGGCGAGGCTAGATGGACAGACCTCATTAAAGCAGACGTCTGTACGCGGTGCCACTGATAGAAGGAGATGGGAGTAGTCTCACTGAAGCAACTACCACCTTATTAGTTGATCCAAGACCACGACTACTCAGTATACTACTGAGAAGCAAGATAATAAATTATAGATCACATTCCAAACAACAAGATCATTCAATAAAACACTTTATTTAATTACCAAATGTTACGAGGGTATGATTGCTAAATACCCACAAAACTGTTTCGGCTTCTCCCGTCGATAACTCACGTGTACCGTCGCGTGCAAGGTAACAAGATAGCATAGCTGCAAAATTAGATTACCTTACCGCTAATAGAAGACTAACAATGATTTATGGCTAGACTAAACCGGAACCAAGTTAAAACACGAGAATAAAATTTGATGGTTGGATGAAGTCTGTGACCATTAACCATAATCAAAATAATCATAACACGGCCTTCAATAAAATTGTGGAAGTTCAGGTCGTGCTGGAATGTCAAATACCTGAGTAGTGATTACTTTAAAAGCTGGTATAGTATGAAAATAAGAACTTATATTAGATCCACTGCAATGGTCTCTAACCATATAAACGAGGTTTATGATAATTATTTGTTTCTTCACCACCAGTTACAGTACTGTAGAGATACCTCATGTATCACTCATTTACAAAAACTTTTTATTTGTATATAATAAAGCCTTTTTGTATATAATAAAACCTTTTTTCAATAAAATTCGTAATTTTAAAATTTGAACCAAAGAAATAATTTTCATGATAACGTAACAGTTTATTAATAATTTAACGCTTTGTAACGATAAGCGACTTATGTATTTAGATCTCTGTGTGTCTATACGTGTATATAGTTCATGTAGAGTTGACATTATAAACAAATAAATAAATTATTAATGAAATTTGAACGCCATACGTGGCAACGTGATTGAGCTTTTAAACGTTTTTTTTTTCATCTTGTTACACCTCACATTATGCAAAAAAAAAATAATTATTATTATTGCTTTTCGGATAATTGATTATTATTGATATTAAGATACACAACAGCGTAGAGGATTTCATCAACAGTGAGAAAAATGTCTTTTTGGTTACGAATTCTAATAACTACTACGATATGTTTGCAATACGATAAATTTGCAAAAACAATATGTTTGCTTTCATATGCCATAAACAAATAGGTTTCCGTTTGTATAGGAACCCAAAAATTTTCACTCAAGATTAAACGCGAGGAGAGTCGTTGAACCAGCGATTTTTCTCATAATTTATTAGAAAGGGGACCACGTTTATACCAAAACATTGAATAGTTGGTGGCTAATTAGCAGAGTTACGTGATCATTCGGATGGGTGAGGAAACTCTCGAATCACTTTTTTCTGTTGCGGAAGTCGCCTTGATTAACGTCTCGATGGGACACGTGTGAAAATCTACATTTTTTTATAATTAATTGAGAGTTTAACAATACTATTACTCAGGGCTGTCATTAAACTGTCTATAAAAGTATTTTATAAACTGTAATATATCAAATCTTATGGAAGTAAATCTTACATATCTTGATGAGTCTAAACTCTTCAAGCAAGTTAAAACAGGAAGTAATTATTTTCACAATAACGCTTAAAGAATAAAGAATCAAACTATGATTTTTTTTAATTTCAGTTACAATTGGATGTTATCTCCTAAGGATCAAACATTTTTTTTTAAGAAATGGTTTCTTTATTTACTTCTTCTATAGAAGAGATAATTTAGTGAACTAGCGGTTTACTTAATGACATATGTTGCCTACTTCAGGGTCATGACGTAGATACTGGGAGAGTAAGAAGTAACACTGTAAAATGCTATCACATGACGCCGGTATTCTGTGTGTGCACTCTAATTCAGTTGTTATGTACATACATATATACTTTTAAAGTTTCATTAATAATTATGTCTCATAAATCAACCCATAGAGCGTTGCGTACTTTCCCACAAAAATCGAATAATTACTCTTCACAAACAAATGTATGTATTTGTTATATCTCTATGTATAATCACGCCTGTTTGCCGTAGAGGTAGGCAGAGACCACAGACCTGCTACGACCCTCTCGTCTTTCTCCTTTTCGTTCTTTACTTCGTTATGTTATTATGTTTGTTATGTTTGGATCGAAATTAAAGTGGAAACCCTATTCTTAAAAGTGTAATTGTGAATTTTTTTACGTAAGTAGAATCCGAAATGCAACACCCATTGTATTACTTGTGCAAGTGTGAAAACGTTTATGTTATTTTGGGAGCATATTGTATAATCAAGCATTGTGATTGCGCGTCGGGCTTACAAAGGAGGACTTCGACTTGGTGACTAATACGCTGAAACTCTTCATTATCAAACACGGCGGTGTGATAAAGGCAAAACGTATCCAGCTAATACTGAGTGGAACAAACAGCTATAACGCTTGCGGTGAAGATAAATCGCTTTTGATAAAATGAAAGAAGAAGAACAAAAACGTTTATTTCTAATAAATACACATCACTAATATATATATATATATATATATATATATATATATATATATATATATATATATATATATATATATGTATGGCCTACAGATATTTAATCAGAGTCTGATTCGCCAATCCGCATCAGACAAGTGTGGTTAAACCCCGTTCCTCCGTATAGGGGAGGATTGCTTTCCAGCAGGTGATACGTCAGCTCGTTTGCCTTCCTAACCCTATAAAAAAAATGTAACGCATAATCCAGCATTTCAAATGCGATTGGACCAACAGTGGAACGCGGCGCGCGAGTTCAAGTTCGCGCATCGCTGCTTCCACATCATTAACGTATTAACAAGTCAATGACTCGATAAGCAAGCGTTGCATGTTTAACATATATAATAAGAACATATATTGCAGTAATTCACCATTGGTTGTTATTAATTGCATTCAAAAATAAGTAAGACTAGCAATATTTTGACATTACTTTATTAGTGGTAGAGCCACGCTGCAGACGAATACTTGTCAACAACTGTAGCACTAATGGGCCGGCTCGCCGCTCCGAAGTGCCACAATCCCGCAGAAAACCGGCGTCAGGGTGGAAACTTAGCCTCCGCGCTTCGTCCGGTGAGCGGCTGAGTTCCGGAAGCCCAATCCCCCTCTTACCCCTCCACCTCTCCATCCCCTTCCGCCCTACCATAATGACAGTTTCCCGAAAGGCCGGCAACGTTTCTGCACAGCCTATGGATGGAGCCCCGGATGTTTATGGGCGGCGTTGATTGCTTTACATCAGGTGACAAGCCCGCTCGTTTGCCTTCCTATCCCATAGAAAATCTAATTAAGCTAATAACGTTTGTTGTGCAATGTTGCGTTTGTTGTGGTTCAGGTCAACAGTGGGTAGAAACGAACCTTAGTTTGTAGGCACAGTCCTATTCAGTTTAGCTATTACTATACGTTTATATAATACATGTGACGTAAATACGACATAGGGACATTCAAGAGACGAGCGTATGTGTTCGCAGGCCTGCAGAAACGTATCTGAGACGCCGCCGGCGTTGCAGATTTCTATGGGCGGTGGTGATCACTAACCCCCAGGTGACCCGCATGTTCGATGTCCTGTTCTGCTATAAAAACAATCTTGCCCGTTCCATAATATCATTCAAGACTTTATTTATAGTCAGTCACTGGCATTTGGGGGGTCAACTGCTGTCAAATATTCACCTTAAGGTGCCGACGAGATCCATGCGCACTCCACAATTGTTTAATTTGCCCGACTTCAACAATAATGTCACACAAAATAGTCCGATAAGCAGAATGTGTAGAAGCTATAATTGTATATGTGCTCACACAGATATTTTTAATATTAGTTTAAATTCTTTTAAAACTTATCTCTATGGTCTCACATACTTATCTTAATTTTTGTTTCTTCTTTTAGTGTTTGTCTACCTAATTATATATATGAATGAAATTATAAATCCCTCATATTGTTATTGTTAAATATTAATTGTAATTGTTGTGTATAGTTGTAACTGGACTTCAGGTTTACCTTAAATTCTTTTGCATGTTTGTTATCTTATATTTTCTTTAATCTGTAGTCTGTAACTGTACCTTTTGTAATAAAATAAAATAAAATAAATAAATTTTTCCTCAAGCTCCTCGAGTCTCGATAATTCAATGCCGTTTGGGTATCTGAGCCTTAATTTGCCTTCGATTTTTTTAATGAAGATCTGAAGGTAATTAATCATCGCCACCTATGAACATCTGCAACATTGGAGGTATATGCATGCAGCATTGCCTGACTACGTGAAGGATTGTAGTTCAATAGAAAGAAAACCTTAACAAGTACAGACACTGGCGCAGCAGATCGTCTAGAAAATTGTCTTTACATCAAAAGTTGGAAAGTATAGCGGCGTAGTAAAAAAACAACATCCCATAAACATTGATATATATTTACCCGTAAGTATGTTTACCGATGGTTTTTAGGTCATACCTGTCGCAAAATAATTGATGAAAATGGAGTTGGATGCTGTTGTGTTATTAACAATATTGCATAACGGACACAAGGCAGTAATTTTAAACCAAAAATAGCTCGCGCGTGATAACCATCGGCGTATTAAGCGAATTCACGTACCCGGCCCCCGCTGAAATATTTATTGCTGAGATGATATCTGCGAGCAACTGTAACCAACTTTTGGGTTACATAATTTGGGACAATGCATAGTCAAATTTCAGAACTAAGTATAACGCAAAAAGAAGAGACAATATTAAAAAACAAAGCTTGTCAATATTTTAACCAATCGAATCGAATCAGACTGACATTCTTAAAAATCCCCCTGAAATACATTCAGTAAATGATATTTGTTTAATGATTAATTTAGAGTCTAAAAAAGTTCTTATGAACGTCAAACTACAGAAGATTTAACAAAATGAAAAAGAGAAGTATCGGCTGGAAATTCTATGGATAGTTTTTTTTTTACTGTATTCTACTGTATTTGAAATGGAAGGTAAAATATGCGTATAGAGCACAATACAAAGTTAAAAAATAAAATTTAGAGGGAAATTGGATTGTTTTTAATAATATAATTTAATCTAGCAATAGCAAGTTAAACAATATAATATTTATCTTAAACTAGACGGGATTCATAAAAACCATGGTTACTAAAGTTTGCTTGCGGGGTTAATACATACGTTTCGAATTTTATTGATTGCCTTATGGAAAATATTAATTGTAAGGCCTATAAAATACTTTTCACCTTATTTCTTCACCCTATCAATGAATCACTTTATTATTAAGGCCTTTAATTACATAAACGATGAGGTCAATGACTACATTAATGCTGTTTTAATTGAATACAAAAACTTTCCGATTGTTAATATAAAAGCTTTTCTTATAGTCATATTAACTGAATAAATATTTATAAGTGATTTTTTTTTTGTAAAATAGATAAGGAAACGACCAAATGGATCATCTGATACCACCCACGCATGGACATCATGACGCGTCGTCTAAGATGTGAATAATGGAAGGGTATAGAGTAGTAATGGAAGGGTGGAAGGATTTGTTTCTCAGGTTTTTAGGGCTCACTGAACGTAACCCAGCAACAAAAATAATACTCAAACAAGGTGATCATAATTACTTACCATCAGTCATTACCATCACCCACTCACTCATTCGCTTATCATTTCCATTAAAAATATAAATGTGCGATTTTTAAACTACACTATGCTACCAGTCTTTCTCAGTTATATAATATATATATACACACACACATACACTCATATATATATATATATATATATATATATATATATATATATATATATATATATATATATATTTATATTTTTTTTTTTTTTCGTATCCCCTATGTATCCCACTGCTGGGCACAGGTCCCCTTATTTCTAGAGGAATGGACATTAACCCACCACGCCTGTCCAATGGCGGGGTAGTCAGCCAGGCTCGGAATAAATATCTGTAGACCATATACATATACCACGACACATATACCACGACCGTTGACTTCGTAGGCGTGCGCTCTATCACTAAACCAATTGGTCGTCTCCTGAATAAATTATGAACAAATTGTGGGAATTCAAGTTAGTCTTCCTTGGTCCCGTAGCGAACCAAATACTTATACGTGTGTATCGAGAATATTTTATTACATTTTGAATGTTCACTTTCCTTTCACGAAACGCCCGTATTTTCACTCAAGATTACTCTTGCAGTTGCATAACAAACTCACCTACTCCCGTTATAGGTAGTTCGCCGTACAAGTGCCAAGCTGGACCGCGACGACGGGGCAAGTGGGGGCCGGATTTTAATTTCTCTCCCTAGCAAGCAACGCACTCCAATGCAACAGGTGACAATACCGGTGTTGGATAACACCCGCTTTATGTAAGAGAGAATTTACGCTACTCTTTATGGGCTTGCCGCTCGACAGGACAGGATCCGCCCGTTACACTGAAATGCTTTCGAGCCATTAAAAAAAAACCGGAAACGTAGAACCCGTATGTTGCACAATTAAAGTTTATTTTTAGACGACTTCGAAGAAGAAAAATGTGAACACTAATCGCGATGTGAGATGTTTGTTTTCAAAGAGAGGGATCTCGGGTTCGTTACCGCATTAAGACATATATAATGTACTTAAAAAATTACGAAAAAATCATACGAAAAACCAAAGTTACCGATGGGGCTCGAGTCGCTTATATATTCGAGTTTTATATATATATATATATATATATATATATATATATATATATATATATATACACACATGTGTGTGTATGTATACAATTAACCAACTTGGTATCCGCCACCCACCAAATTCAAGTAAAAAAGAATTTTAGTAGGCTGCCACAGCCAGTGGGTTATTATCATGATAAATATTAATTTGTTTGTTACTTAGCTCCGTGATGCATTTTGCATATTTAATAATAGGCCATTAACAATAATTTATGGTAATAGTTACATCACTAGTAAATAGACATAAATTATTTTATCGATATCACGTGCTACTCACAAAGAGAATAGAAAGTCGAAAGTTGTACATAAAATCTCAAACAAAATGATTAAAAATGATAAAGTCAATATAACGAGCTACAGTTATGAAATTCCACAGCAGCCTTCATGCATCGAACAAACATAATCTCTATAAATATTCATGTAATATCCCTATAAAGCCGGACACTATAATGTGCGAGTGCAAACTAGGTTTTACAGATGGCAATAAATTATTATCAACGGAGTTAGAAACCTTGGACTCGACCCGGGGCTTTGTACGCGGGCCGTTGAACCCGCCATCTGGATTTGAGGGACAATAGTTCAAGAGGGGGATCAGTTGAATGGGTATTAAAGAGCGTGGAGGAAGAGCGGAACATTGATTTGGACGCGTCTCGGCCGACTGCCGAAACAACCATGTTTGATAACACAAGATTCGATATAGCAATAATTTGTAACACCAGCAAATAGGGAAATATGACAAGGACTTTTCCCGCCAACTTGACGTTGTGTTTTTATTTCTATTTCATAATCTTATATTATTATCAGTTATATTGTTTAATTATGGTGGCGTATTATACAGTATAGTTCGATTTAGGTGTATAAGTGAAGTGCTATGAAATAAATGCGTGTATCGTGACTTTTTAAGTTGACTGAAAAAGTCCATAGAAATAGCCATCATTTTATCAAGACGTAACGTGACAAGCTGACTAGTTACATTTCAAAAGATTTGTTATAATTGTATTTTACTTGAGACTGGCATAAAAGTTATAAGTAATTGCTATTAAAGAAAAGAAAATATAAAAATATGACTATAAACTAGATTTGTCATTATGAACATATATCACAGTAAATATAATAGGTATCTTCAAATGATAAAAGTTAAATATAGTAAATACTAAAGGATGCTTGATAGTCGACCCACTGTCGAGAATCTGTATCGACAATCAAGAAATCAATGTTCAAGAAAAATATTCTTTTTTTAAAAAGGCAGCTTTGATACATGTATGAGACGATGGTTTTCGCTACGTATAGCGAGTGAGAAGTAGTTTAATGTTAATTCACGTACCAAGTGGTCGGGTAATAGCTTCATTTTACAACCGTTTATTCTGATACTAAATAAAGAGAACATAATTTATTTTGATAAACATTTAAACTATTACCTTAGCCTATATGAAAATATAGAACATCAAATATTTTAAATAATACACAGAAGTGAGGAAAAAAATTTAAAAGCAACTTTCAGGATGCCATGCGATCCCGGAACTGAGAGGGCAATAGAACAGAATGATACGATACAGATAGATGAATCGATAATCTCATACACTGAAGACGTATGGCCCAAACAAATTTTCACGAGAGAAATCCGTTTTTCATTTAATTTTACGAAATGATATCATTTCTCGCCACTTTGCCCCGTACACTACGTTTTCTCAATTTGACCGCAAGAAGCCCAATTGGTCTGAAGATAAAAAAGTTCTAAAGTCATTAAGTTAGTGTCTTATTCGAGATACTGTGATATCAATAATGCTAAGCAAGTTAATGAAGCAGTAATAGCTCAATCAGTAAGGATTTCACTTACAATCTTTATTATGACTTCGATTGTATCAGAACTAGAATTCAAGCGCCAATCAATCGGGGAAGAGTAGCACAAAAAATAGCAAAGTCTAGCCATGCAGAGTAAAACATGACAATCCAATGGCTAAAAATAAACATTTTTACATTTAAAAATAGAGTAAGCCAGAGCGCAACGCCGTAAACGAAGTGATGCCCGTACACGATATAGAATACCTAATAAGCCGATCGGTTTAAGAAATCTCGTGCCTTAACCCGCGCCGGGGTCAACGGCCCGCGTACCGGCTAGTGCGGCGCAGGCGCAGGCCTCATTGTTGTCTATAGAATACTTTGGCTTGTTTACTCTAGCAGATTTCCATTTCAAGGTCAGGTTTAAACAGCGACCCGCTAATCAATCAATTTACTAATTCTCAACTGTAAAATCATGTTAAACAAGTGAGACAGCGCTTTTTGCATCTGATAAAACAACGGAGAAAGACGTTAGACAAGTATGCTTTAATTTGCATTCTTTGTAAAAACGAGAATTCTATGCTACTGTATTAAATTATATATAATGAATGGTACTATATGAATTATGAAAGGGGAATAGAGAACAAGAGAAGGGATGAAATAGGAGGGAAAATTGAGCCTTCGGTTCTTAAAGAAACAAAATCATAGGACCATAATTCAGTGTTATTATTGCTAGAAATGCAAAATGGAGACGTGTTCTCGTAACGAAAAAATTCGTTTGTTTATAAAGATACATGCTAAAAATAACTACTTCTAGGGTATAATAATTCTTGTGGTTAATTTAATAAACAAGATTTCACAAATAGAACCGCTTCTTTCCTTTGCATTTAGTTTATTCACTAACAGTTATTACGACAAAATAGAAGGAAAAAAATCGATACAAACTAATTAATTAAGCCTATGACAAATTATAAATTCCACGTCATATCAACTTTCAAGAAGTCTTTGTAAGATTTCCGCTGTATACTTTTTATGTAATTGTATATAAAAGGAGCAAAACATTAAAGCAGAGAATATCCGGCTCAAGAAGTAGCTTTCGAACAGAAGGAAAAGGTATGACAGGTGTCAATCTTAAGAACATGATGAACATTTTAAGTTAGTCTCATTTCACATGGGTCATTTCTATCAAGGTATTAAAAGAACTTTGTCGGTTACGAAATTAATAGAAAGTTGTTTCATTCCCACCATCTGGATGAGTGGCGATCCAGTACGGTGCGCTTCTCTCAAAACTTCTTTCCGCGCTCAACCACTCTGTGGAACCAGCTACCTTCGGCGGTCTTTCCGAACCGATACGACATTGGCACCTTCAAAAACCAAGCCTTCACATACCTAAAAGACCGGCAACGCTTCCGTGATTCCTGCGGTATCGCGGTTGTCTATGGGCAGCGTTGATTGCTTTCCATCGGGTGACACGCCTGCTCGTTTGCCTTCCTATCCAATAAAAAAAAACTCCAAGGGGTCATACTAAATTTTAATGATAAAGTAAAAGCTAGCTAGCTAGTTTGGTTAATTATACTATTATATCGTTTCATATTTAGTCATTTTGTTCAATCAACCGATTTCTCCAAATAAACGGTAACATCCGTATTTTGGTAAACTGTTCGTATTCACAATTATTACTATTGCACGCAAATAAATAAAAAATCACAAACAGAACATCAAAAAATAGTTAATGAGGTAAAGCCGGTTGGCTCAACAAAAAGTGATAATGTTTTTAAGCGCTCCTACGTATGTAATTATTTCATAAATTGTATGTTTATAAGTAAAGTATATTTAACAAATATTTTTTATAATTATATCACTTTCCCATTTTTGAATCTCTTCGCTATGATAGTAACGTTTATGTATACTTTATAAATATATAATTTTTATGTAAATTATTGAACGGCAAACAAAATTATCTTAACACTATGTGGCAATTGTATTAGTCCTTTGATAACATGAAATTCCTTACTGATGACGATAAACATTATAGTGATAACATTATAATAATACCTGATAAAGTTCTTTCCAACATAATGCAACAAAGTACACACTGGTTTGGTGGGCATCCATAAATTACGTCACATTGTTAAGGAGGAAGGGCCTCCAAACTCCTTAGGACTAAAATAGGACTCCAACGAATAACTTTAAAATATTACGAACTCTACAATATTTAAGAAGTTAAATAAAAAATAATTTGAATATAAAGTCCACTGCTGGACAAAATATATGACATCACAACAAGGAAAGGTTCAAAAATGTGACTATGTGTGCTCCTTGGGAGCAGGAAGATGAGATCTTGGACCTTTAGTTCGCGGTGGTTTCTGAATAATGCGAAGTAGCAAAGATTTAATTTAAAAGTCGCGATGCGGGAACCCCGCGAGAAGGGTGTATGTATCAGGCGTCGTGCTAATGCTCATTGCTTGAATTTCAGCTCATGGAGCGATGGCTCTTCCAGTTATAGGCTGACATTTAGGTTTGTAAAAAGATGCATGCAAATTTCATGTATCAGTACTAAGTTTCACCTTATCCCGATCAAGTGGTATATCCATATTTAAAATTTTAAGTCATTAAAGCCTGATTTCTGTCCTCTATTCCGTAAAATCCTAACGGATCAAACAATTGTGTCTGCTGTGTGTTCTACCAAGTCCCAATTGTGTTTTTTGCGAAAGAGAGAAGCAAGCGAGTAAAACAATAGGTTAACCATAATAATAACAGCACTGCGAATGCGTTTCCTACTTTAAGGTACTGATAGGAAGGAAGGAAATTAAGGGAGGAGAAAGGAATCGAATCTTCAGATCCTACCTCTCTGCGCATGAAACGCGATAACATAATGGAATGCTACCACTTGCCGATATTCTGTGAGGTAATTCCCCGTTAGAGTCGGCCTAATAGTACTACCACGGCTCCGCAACTGTAAAATGTTGTAACATCTAACACAGTAGAATCTAACAAGTTCCGTAACAATGAACGTTATATTAAATATAAAAAATATTTAATATATAAATAAAAAATAATAATATATAAGCGTATAAAAAATGAACCACACACTTGATGCCGACGAGCCTTTCGCAAAAAAAATCCCAATCAGATACAATGGTCACATGGCACGCGTATTGTTACAGCTCCGTTCACTTGCTTTTCGAGTGACACCTGTGATCGATACCATTATCTGAAAACTAGTTCCGACCGACGATCGGCTTGGCACCTCGTCATTTTATGACAATTGAACTTTGAGGATGAAATAGATGAGTCGTTTATAATACTGAATAGACATGGAGAAGTGAAAATGTCGTATCGGTTCGGAAAGACCGCTGAAGGCAGCTGGTTCCACAGAGTGGTGGTGACCACCAAGCGGTGACCAACCAGCTACGTGGGAGAGATTTTGAAACAAGTTCCTTTGTCCTAGTCTACGTTAAGTACGAACAGACAGATCCTCAATAGTATCACAAAGGACATTGAAGGGTCTTATGTTAAACAAATAAAGTGTTTTTTTTAATACGTAAGAATCGTAAGAGCAGAATTAGAGAGAGAACCCTTAATCAATCATTCGATCGAAGCTGAATACGATTCAATGTGTAACGTAACCAAAACAACACATAATATTCGCGTATGTGACAGCGCTTGTCAAATGCCGGGTGAAAACACCACCAGTACACTGTTAGAAAGCGTGTGCGATCTGATCGGCAATTAATGGCAACATCGGCCCGCATCGAGATCTGCTTCTTGCCTCTTGCTATTGTTCTATTGGTTTAATTAGCGGCGAAAGTCTTACGAGAGCGCCGCGTGAAAGTTCCCTATGTGCACCTGTCCCACGTGCTGTGCAAGTTTTTGCACCATTGTTCCGCGCAGGTTGACATGACGTCGACCACAGCACCCAAGGTCGAAAGGATTATCGGAGTTTGCGATGGAACTGTCTAGAAATCGAACCTTATCTAATAATTCTTTGATACTACGTACACAAAAACAATAAAACAAAGGAAAACTGATAAGGCTATTAGATATGGAACTTTATTTTAAAATATTCCCGTGATAGTCAATTTATATTATGAATAGGTGGATGTGAAATTTTCCGTAATTAGGTAAAAACGGTATATACTGTATTCTCTTTCAACCATTTATTTCAATTATTGGCTTTCCATAGTGCCAAAATAGCATGGATGATTTCGCCAATATCACGTAGAATGGGGAAGACTACTGTATTCACTTTATAAGATTCTCTTGTTTCGTATTTTTTTGTAATAATATTTATATTTATTTTTATGGCACTTTATCTTCATCTTTAAATATATAGCAATATTGCCTTGTAACTAAAAGTGAAAAACTAAAACACAAAAATGCCGAAATCGATCATCTGGTGGCCCAACTTGTAATTGGAGAGACTGAGGCTTACCGACTTCGTTGGCTGGACTGCGTTGAGAGGATGAGGGAGGATCGCGCAGTCAAGAGAGCGTATGTGGATCGCCCAACTGGACGACGTCCTGTGGGGCGCCCCAGGTATCGCTGGAGAGAAATGATGGAGGATGACTTGGGCAACCTTCAAATCTGCAACTAGCAGGAGATGGCGCAGGACAGGGTACGATGGCGTAAGATTTGTTCGGAAGCCAAGATCCGTTTTGTGTCGCTGCGCCAACAAAGTTAGTAAGTTAGGACACAAAAGAAAAGACACTCGCAGAGTTTCTCTCACTGTCTCTTCCGTTAAGAGGAACCTCAAAACAAGACTGCAGTAGAAGCTTAAATTTCAATGTTAACACACCGACGTTTGACAAATAAAATGTAATTTATTATATTGAAGAAATAAATAATTTGAATACAAATATATCAACGTACTTCTTAAGTACTCTGAACACAGACGTTATAGAAAACAATCAACGGATATGAAATATTCTTGACGTTTCAATTACCAAAACGGTAGTGTATTGCAAACTATTTTGGACCCAATTAAGCACACAAAAAAGAATAGACAATTTATCACGCTAGCCCAGACGTCGAAATAGATGAAGTCTTTGCGGTTTCACGCTTCGTTGTATTGTTTGAGAGCAAATTTATAGTCCATCAATTCCAATAATGAAATTATTTTTTTTTTGTTTTAAGATTTTAGTTTGCGCAAGACGGATTATTTCATGTCTATTGATTCAAGTTTTGTGGGCTCGTTTCCCATATTAGGAGAAATATTTGTATGGCTTTAAGTATTAACTCTTTGTATGGATGTTTGTCATTTTCATTTTATGTGTCTGCAATGTTATCCCCGACACTGGGAATCCTAGTTTAGGGCTATAAATGTAAAGGGACATTATTTATTACTAGATTTTTTTTGTAGCAAGCTGACGGACGATAACATGAATATAAATGATTATTATTAATTATTACGAATTTTATAACAAACACCTTTAAGAAGAAGACTGTCTTTGATGTAAATATAACATAAAAATACGATATTGAATTCCTCATGCCTATGCTATTTAATGATTACAATATTCAACTATAATCGCTTTCAAATATTGTTGGTACAATTACCGAATCGGGATAATTATATGTGTGGATTTCAAGTATTTATTTCAAGTTTGGGTGTGTCTCGCCAATGTGCCTTGGACAAGCGTGGTGGATTGATATCCATTGTTCCAGAAATGGGGAGGCTCCATGCGGGGAATGTATATGAGTAGTATAAAAAATCGTAATAAATATTCAACAACAGCATCAACCCAAGAACGTGTTAATTATAATTATGTACGAAACACGAACGCACGCACTAAACAATGTACGATTATCGGAGAATTTTTACAGAGTGCTATTAACATGTCTTCACAACGTGACTTCGCTATAAGGTAGGTGCACAAAAAGTTACCAATGTCACCTGTGATAGATGATTCAATGTAATTGTCGATGGACCGACCGCTCGTGGAACACTTCTCACAGACAACAAAGTTTCATTTAATATAGACTATTGTTAATGTATTCTTATACGAACAAAGATGAGAAGTTTCAATTTTTATTAGTGTTATTGTAATATTCTGTAAATAGAGACCGTCTTTTTTGATACATGTAGCGCCATGATAGCGCTAATAGGCCAGCTTGACAACAGAAATATTACACCCTCACATAATATTGGCGTTAAATGATATTATAGATAGCATTTTTTTTATTTATGGGATAGAAACGCAAGCGAGCAGGCGTATCACCTGGTGGAAAGCAATCAACGCCGCCCATAGACATCCGCAGCGCCATAGGCAGTGCGGAAACATTGCCGACTTTTAAGGAAAGTGTCTTTATGGAAGTGGGGATGGGAGGAGGAGGGTGTTGGGTCTCCGCAACTCAGCCGATCACGACCGACCGTACGTAGCGCGGTAGCTAAGCTACCACTCAGACGCCGGTTTTCTGCGGGAGTGTGGTACTTCCCCGGGCGAGCCGGCCCATTAGCGCTACATACAAATATTATGACATTCTTGACAAAGTGTTCGTAGTAATAGCATTTTACTTCTTTTATTTATTACCACGTTTCGCACGGTGAATGCAGGATTCATCAAAAATAAATGAGTCTGATCAAAGACAGCAACGAACTCGTAGCACAGAATTCATTCGAAGTGTAAAAAGTTCAATAGTCCATAACGCCGCAGATACGCCAAGGGAGATGCAATATCGACGGTCCGTGGAATTGATTGAATTAATGGCGTTGGTCCCCTCGGGGCCCTTTGACGAGATCTACACATGTGCGGGACACACATCAATTCAAGTAATTGAAATCCTGGCTGGCTCTGCGGACTAAACTGAGTTCGAGAACATTTTATTATGGAATTATATTAATTTTAAGTCACTAATCGTTTATGTTTTCACAACGGAGATAGATTAAACGTTACTCCAAAGAAAAATATCTAATTTTCTTATATTTAAGTAGATTTCTTAATAATCCAAAATCGTAATTATAAACTGCATTTTTTAATTTATTAGCAAATCAGAAATTTGAGCCGAGTAGAAGTGATAAAAAATTTGCCAATTTCATTTTTTATTGTATCAAAAGAAAAGAAATTAAATAAATATTATGTTTGTTTTTTTGGGATAGGAAGGCAAACGAGCAGGCGTGTCACCTGATGGAAAGCAATCAACGCCACCCATAGACTTCAGCAGCGCCATAGGCAGTGCGGAAGCGTTGCCGACCAAAGGAAAGTGTCATTATGGAAGTGGGAATGGGAGGGGGAGGATGTGGGGCCTCCGGAACTCGGCCGCTCACCGTACGAAGCGCGGTAGGTAAGCTACCACTCAGACGCCGGTTTTCTGCAGGACTGTGATACTTCTCGGGGCGAGCCGGCCCATTTATGCTACACACAAATATTATGTCATTCTTGACAAAGTATTCATCTGCAGTGTGGCTCTACCACTATTAGATGTCATTGTTTTTATTGAGAATAGATTTTATTGTTTTTGAGGTGTTCATTTTATAAAATTAAAAAACAAATTTATAAGGTATATATAAAAGTTTAATAAGGTATATTGTTGTAATAACACAAATTACTCTTTTAAAGTGTAGAAATTTAAAATTTAAAGATGGAATAATCGAATAAGTTTTGATAGTTCCATAGCAAGTTGACCGTTTCATATAGCAATAAACAATTCAACTCGTCACGCGAGTGCGTACGTCTACAAATTACACGTAACTATTCCACAACACACGCGGAATAACAATTACAAAACACGATAAAAAATCATCTCAACAGTGGGAATTGGCGTTCGATAACAATTTCCGCGTCGGGAAAAACGCGAGGAAACATTGTTAAAGTGACGTTTATTACATTTTTTTTTATTATTTTATTAATATTTATTTACATTCATTGCACAGTAGTTAAACATCGGCCACTTTCACTAGTTTCGAGATTTCCACCATCGCACTAACAACTTTCCAATGCGGATGGATGTAGAAGAGCGTTGTGATGACCATTCTTTGGACCTGCACCAATTATGCGGTGTCATGCGCAATCATGTTTCTTATCGGGAAAGTGTTTTAACTACTGAATAAATTAACAAATCCGTTCGTCTTGTGTTCGTGTTCGCCAATGGGAAAATCGCTGGGAGCAAATCGTCGAACGATGAACGAAACTGGTTTCACTGCATTGTATTCGTTTCATCCGCGTTAATGCCTTCCGTAATCGAGCAGTTTTTGCCGGCAATAAAACTTGAGATTTTTCGTTTTAATTTACAAAATACAACAGTCGTAATTTTTTTTACCGTAAACTTGCCCGACGTGTTGATTACCGATTCGCTTTTGTGCTATACAAAAACCGAAACATACATATTTTGTACAATTAGACGTGGCTTTATAAATCTTTATTTAGTTATGGTAGTTACGTTCGTGACAAAAAAAATTAAATATAAAAATATAAAGCCTTAAATGGCATTTTTTATGGCATGGGATGGCAGTGAGCAAGCGTGCAGCCTGATGGAGAGCAATCAACGCCTTCCATAGATATATATACAATACCAGAAGCCTTGCCGAAGCGTTTCTGGTCTTAGATAAAACTTTATGTTTATATGGTCATATTATTATTATTATTATAAAGATATAGCCACTTCATCGGGTGCTTAATTGCTCGTTTACATTTGTTTGATACTAAAAAAAATACTCACAAAATTAAAAAAAACTAAAGCTGAACTGACAATCAGTTAAGAAGTAAACAGGTGGCCACTCAAATGATTGGAATGCAAATAGGTTCAAAGTCATAAATAGGTAGCGATTTTAATCACAACAAGGAAATGAAAGAAGCCGACACACGTGATGCGCTTGATAAGATCCTAATTACCTAATTAATAATTAAACCACGCGTCGTAAACATCGTTCAACTGATGGAAAATTGCAGACAAACAGATGCCGATTTCCTAGTATTAGGTGATTAGAATTAAAAACAGGAAATTAGATTTTTTGCAAGGTGTCTTCTAGTCAGGAAATTACAATTATACATCCATTATGTTTACCTGGAAAATAGCAAAGTGGTAGAGCCACGCCGCAGACGAATACTTTGTCAAGAATGGCATATTATTTGTCTGTAGCATGAATCGGCCGGTTCGTCCGGCGAAGTACGACACTCCCGCAGAAGCCCTTCGTCTGAGTGGTAACATAGCATAGAGTTCCGGAGGCCTAACATCCCCCTCCCCCTCCCATAAATACACTTTCCTTACAGACCAACAACGCTTCTAGGGCGTTGGGTACTTTTTATCAGGTAACACGCCTGCCCTTTTGCCTTCCTATCCTATAAAAAAGCTAACTAAATAAAAACTTACGTATCACCATGTTTTACTGTTATTAAGTATATTCGTATGAAAAAAAACTAATAAGCAAAATTTTAGTTACAGCCCAACTAAGTCTACTACTAGGTTAACAAACTACACAGAGATTGCCAAACAAATTTGGCTGTAACAGATACAATAACTGCTCTGCAATTTTTGCGGCAACAAGTCGAAAGTGATCTATTTTTCTCGAAATACAATCTGTGGCATGATCATATTACATTTTGTGAAATGTTGGATCGAGCAATTTGATCCAAGTTCTATACTATTTTGTTTTTTAATTATTCCGTTTTTCACTTCTTTAAATTTGTAATCATACTATTTACCTAATATTTGATATTTTTTATGTGTGGTAAGGCAAAAAACACAAGCGTGTCATCTAATGGAAAGCAATTTTCGCTGCCGACTTTTACTGGTATTGCGGAAGCCGGCGGCCTTTGAGATGTTGTTAGATTGTTTAACTTTGTTGATATCAATTAATCAAAAACTTTTTATCAAAGTTTGCTTTATTATCTTTGTTTTATATCAATTTTAATTGATGATAAAACAACAATAACCACATTATACCTACTCTATGTATGTAAATGTACGGTTTACAAACTCGATCAGATCTACACACGTAATGAAGCTGATCTCTCCCACGATGTCGATGCGCTAATAGATAACATTTCATTGTCAGCATACAAAGTATTTTGATAGGCCGTTGTCGCATACTCGTTCGCATTGCTTAATGCTAATTCAGACCAGTTTGATAAATGATAAACTGACAAAACAACGCGCTTTATTGTGCACTGGTACAATGTATTCGTACTCCTGCCAAGTGGATCGACGCCAGTGCTATATATAAATGCAGACGATATACTGCATTGTTACCATTTGGGGGTTAACCTGCGGAGAGAGATGTTCTGCGTTGGATTTATCTTTTATTTAGAAAAAGCTTACACGAGGGTCGAATGAACAGATAATTTGCATAAATTTTGAAGATTGCGGCTGTAAATTTAATTCTTTGCTTGGATTATACCATGAGTACAAAATGTTTTATCATTAATCTAGTGTGGGCAGTAGAAACCAAAGTATTTTATTAAAATTCAAGATCCTTGATGCAGCTAAATGTTATATGGTTTGAATATTTGCATATCTTCTAAAAGATAAGCAATTCTGTTAACATAACCACTGCGCCACCTGGCTTAGGTAGACAGAGACCACAGATCTCCATCTACTATGATCTCGGCATACTTTCCTTCCTACCTCTACACTCATTACTCTCCTCATGCAAGGCCGCCGGTTACGGGTACTCTTGATATGGTCTTTCTTAAAAACTTCAACAATTTGGTCAAGGTATGTTTTCCGTGGTCTTCCCCTACCGACCCTACCATCCACATTCGCAACGTAAATATCTTTTGCCAGTCGTCTTTCATCCATCCTCTCTATGTGTCCAATACCATCTAAGCATCCCTTTCTTCCAACTTTTGTCACGTCACCTTCTTTTACTCCACATCGCTCTCTTATATCTTTATTTCTTATTCTATCATTCAAAGTAAAAGCACACATACTTCTTAATGCTCTCATTTCCACCGCATGCAGTTTGCTTTCATGACTCTTCTGCCAAACCCAACTTTCACTACCGTACATCAGAGTCGGTATCCCTGATTAACCGCCAGTCGGATCGTTGAAGACACACACACACAGATATATATATATATATATATATATATATATATATATATATATATATATATATTATATATATATTTATATATGTATATTCACGCCTATCTCCCCGCAGGGTTTAGCAGAGACCACAGAGCTCCATCCACTACCATTCATCGCAGCGAAACGACTCTCCATTAGTTGCTTTTCGCCCTCATGAGAATCAGAACGTAACGGGTGGCGAACCACGTCGCCGTCATTTTCAACAAATTAGATATATTAAATTCCGATTTAGACACTGAATTAGACACATTCTGACTTATCATAAAGTAGTGCAGGGCTCCTGATACTAGAGTTTTCACAATCATTTGTAAAACTAATGAAGTGAAAATCAACACGGCTCAAGTGCCGGTGTTCAACAACGCCCTATTTAATTTGAGTGCGGTCGTCAACAACTGATAAACGGCAGCCTTCGTTACAAGGTTGCATTCTCTATATCACAGCGAGGAACGTTAACCTACAAAAACGCGGGCAAAAACGTAAAGGGTTATGTATGACAGCGTTTACATAAGCGCAACTGTTTCATCCATATGTGGACAGTCAAAGGTTTTACTTAGCTAAGATCCGCGACAAGCAAAGAATAACAGAAAATTAATAAAGTGTGTTTTCCTGCTGGATGAAGTGGATTTATTTCGAACTTAAACCAAAAACTTACCGAAAAACGGCCAGCAACTCTCCAACCACCAACCACTATACACAACACCAAATACACACTACCACTTTTCCACCTTGTAAACGACACTTGTTTCGCCCCAACCGAGGCATCTTCAGGTATAGTAGACTCTACGGAAGACAACCGAAAAGAAAAACCTTTAGCTAAGGAAAACTTGACTGTCGACATAATGATGGATTTCCGCAAGGTAACTAGTGACTACATTAATCATCTGTTTCATCTATTTACGTGTGTAGTGCGAATTAATTCATTTGAATATTACATAATAGCTCCATTGGTAAGCTATGCAATTACGATCTCAGTTCATGGTTTTGATTCTACTATTGGACTATTGATGTGAACCAAATCTTCAAGCCCCCGGCAATCAGCCTTGGACAAATGTAGCTAGTTCCATTCCTACAGGTAAAGAGAGACTTTTTTCTAGCACTGCGACATCCGCTATCCCTGTGAACTTTAAATATACCAAATCTCATATTGCTTTACTTTAAAGGGGGAAACAATTTTTTTTTAAGTATTAATAATATGTATTAATACTTTAAAAAAAACTTTGTTCCAATCGGATCAATTATTTTATGTATATATATTTAATAATTATTTTATTTTATGTACACTTTCTTTTGTAAGATTCATCTAAAAGCCTACAAATGACAGGCGTATCGCAACTATGAATAATTAACAAATCAAATTTATTACTATGGTCCATTGATAAATAAATACGTCAACGGCAGCGGTGCGGACATTCCCTTAGCCTAAAGCCACATTGGAGCGGCGCGTTTTGCATTTGCAATGAGCGGCGAATACGTGACGAATCTATGAAAAAAAAAAACTGCCCAGTATTCGATAAAGCTGTAAAAGCCAACATTAACATCTTGGAATCATATGAAGTAAAATAAATTGTTAAAAATTCACTTCTTCCTAGGCACGTAACTGGCAGGGTATAAAAGTCATTTTCAGCTGATGAACCTTGCAATTATTACAAGAAAACTGCACCACACGCAACCGTTTCAATGTGGCACATTGAAGCGGCACTAGAAGCATCTTCAGGCCGCCCGTAAAAGCAGTACCTCCCCCGCTCTAGTGTGGCAGGCGCCTTACAACGTCGGTGCAATTAATTGCGACCTCATAACGGTTATGATTGCTGGCGTTTCATCTAAAAACCTGTTCGTCGGCCTTCGCGAAGGTGATCATCTAGACGGTTCACTTATTTGCGTCTGTTGTTGGACCAGGAGCCCACGCTGACAGATCAAACGAAACAATTGTGTATGACATCGAATTTTTTTTTATTGAACAGAATAACATTCATTTTGAAGCCGATGAGAAGAATGAAACTTACGAACAGATTCTTGCCCGCTGGCACTGAATACGATAAAGCTGTTAAAGCCAATAGGCTACCAGCATTAACATCTTCGAATCAAACAACAACGACCAGAATGTATCTTATTATATTTGTATGAGTTTTTCATATAAGAAATATTACCACATTCATTGCCGTATCACGCGACGTCGCGTGAAGTACGCGACTTTGCGTAATAAATATATATATTTAAATATATTTTTTATTTATTATATAACTGTAGATTCAATATATAAAAGTACTTTTATCTTATAAAAAAAAAACGAACTTATTTTTTTATGTTGGCTGTTTATGCAAGTCTAAGATTCTGGCTTGGCAATGAATGTGTTAAGTATGCATGTTTTATACTCAGTTCTGACTCATTGATTTCAATATAAAATATAACTAACTATTATTATGTTCAAGCAGATTTGAATGTGGTATTTTTTTGTGAGGAAAAACGTCGTTAGCCTTCAGACCTTTGCAGCTTTGTCGGAAGGAATGAATGCAGTAAAAACAAAAAATCTATCTTAACTTTCGCAGATCTATAAAATGCGTTCGAAATTTTTCCTAGCAGAAAGTTCTCAGAGTTCCATTTTGCAATTCAAGTTAGCAAACTTCTGCTTCGATTTGCTAACTTTCGATATTTTTACCTATTTTATTATTAACAGAGGATGTAGGAAATAATGCAGCATTTTTTTAAATAATAATAAATTCATGATTTCAAGACTCAATTGTTAATAAACTACTTGACCTAGGTTAGTATATAAAAATATCTGTTTTTATATATTTTTACCCATATATATATTTAAATCCAGTATTTTATTTATAAGCAAATCGATATGCAAACAAAACCTATACGACATTGGAACCTTTAAAGACGAGCCTACTCATATCTCAAAGGCCGGCAGCGCATTCGAAATGCTTATGGTGTTGCAAATGTTTATAGGGCGGCGTTAATTTTTTGCCATCAGGCGACACACTTGTTCGTTTATCCTCCTAACCCACGAAAAATCCGTCGGATGATGATGGCAAGTAATCTTCGCCACCCTTGACCCATCCCCACCCATCTGCAATGTCATCGTCACCACTACGTACCGAGTTATACATACCACACACGGTCTACCGTAAGAGATTAGTACTTTCTCAAACGTGTCGTGATAGAAAGCGATATATTTCATAATTGTTGAAAATTATAAATATTATTAGAATAACTATATATATAATTATATATTATATAATAATTATAATAATATTGCCATTGTCCTTTAGATCTCTTTGCGATGAATTATCGCTGCATAAAATAAAAATGTATAAAATATTCCATATAAGATGTTGACCTTCTACATTTTTGAAGTCGTACAAAAACTGTTTTTAATCGTGCTGTATATTTGAGAGAAATTTCAAGTTGATAACCTTATCTGACACAATTGAACTTGATACATGGAAAGTTTATCTTCAGAGGTCTTAAGAAAGGTTTGTCGTGTTTACACTAGATATTGGGGGGTCGAGGGTGAGAATTTTAACAATCTGTTCGTGTTGCGAAATTAGTTACTTCTGTACTTCAATATTATTACATTTTTACATCATTGCTATCTTTAGAACGGTAATTTGATAAATGTGTCGGTAAATATTCCTGATAACTGTTATGTATGCGATTAGCAACTGTAAATAGGTTGTAAAATTAAATGTATAATATTTAAATTTCTTATATAGCAAAACAAATTCGTTTGGAAAATTTTAAAAAGTCGTTTGGAAAATTTAAAAAAGTAACTAAAGTTCATGAAACATTACCAGCGTAAAATTTTAATTCTCGCATCATGTTTAGCCTACAGATATTTATTTCGAGACTGGGTACTCCGCCAATCTGTCTTGGAGTATCTAGAGTGTCTTGGAGTTTAAGTAAAAAGGAAGAAACTTATAAAACACTTTAAAGTAAACAAAAAAGACGTTAATGCATTTGTGAGAATGATTCAAATACCTGCTCATTCTGAGACTGCGAAATAACATTGAAATATAATATTGTGTAAGTTTATAGAAGGTACTATATAAATTTAAGATACGACAGAGTTGGCATAATTTTAAGAGTAAAATTTTAAAAAAAATATGGGCTGACAGGCATCAGCAATCAAGATTATTGTTTTGACGCTGTGATCGACAACTCTGCATTTAGAAATAAATTACGTCCAACATAAAGCTACGAGTGCATAGGGTTATTCAAAGGCGTACGTATCAGTGAAAGACTTAGTCATTCGCTTCGCCCTTAGAAACCTTAGCCATATTATCACGAAATACCTTGTAAACGTAAAAATCTCATCTACTAGGGGTGGTAGATGGCACAAAACCTCGTGACCGAAGGCCGACTTGATGGGTGTTGGAGCATCAGCTCCGTGCAGGAGTAGTGGGGAGGTTTTGCGCGCGCGCGGGGTTCGACCACTAATCTCATTCATTCACTTTTCGTCTCATTGTCGCGTAACGCTATCATATTCATTGTTCGTCTCATAGTGTAGATGTTGTAAATATATATCCAGTTTAATATAGTCCACGGCATTTCATTATCTATCGCATTCATTTACATTTTACAATCGACCCTTATAGTGGGTAAACCAAATAACCAGCACACTGTAGATGTCCTTACAGAGGACAACAAGGAGCTGTCAGTGGAAATACTATTGGCAACTAACTTACAAATCAGAGCCTACCTAACCTACTATTGCAGATCACGATCCTCAGGATTGAGGGAGTAAGAAATGAAGAGAAATTTTATTTAAATTTTATAAGATTTTTTTACAAATAAAATGTTCCTAGAACCTCTTTTCATTCATTATATCGCTTATCAAAGCATTCCCAGCTATGCGTATAAACTAGTTTTCAATTTAAGTCGTCCACCGTCAGCACCGATCCGCATTCGATATTACGAGTGATAAGATTATTAAATTCCGCAGCTGTTATATTAAGCGGTGTCATTATTTGTCGCCTACGCACCTTAGACACGATATCTATCAGTTCGAGTATTAAGTAATTTAATGTTTAGTTTTAATTGCATAATACAAATTTTCGAACTAGAGCCGCAGCTCATTTAATCCCGCGAGATCACGCGGTCGTATTTATACAATGACTAATGATCAAATCACAACTTTTTCTTATATAGAGGTAGTCGCGATTTACGCGAAAGTTTTAGCGTCAAATTTTTAAATTGCGGGATCCGCGCTTTGAAGGGGGATCCCGCGGAAATGCGTGATCCCGTTTTAAGGGATTACCATCCCTACTTATAACGCATACTTCATAATTTATTATTTTTAGGAAGGAGAGACTAATCCTAATTGTTCATCTCCTTTACAATATACAAGCAAAATATAACCTTTTTACTTTTTCCTGTGGCTATGGTTTTTTTGAAGACCTACTTACAACTATTTCTATATTTATTATATATAGGTGCTCCGTTAATCTGCCACGGATATTTGCAATGGGTTAATATCAATTCCCTAAGAAATGAAAAGGCCCCCGAACCCAACAGCGGGACGTATTTATATGGGTTAAGAAAATATATCATTTCTCTTATATATTTTGTCGTTCCTCTTAAACTGTTAAGCCAAATCTATTTAAAATAAAATACGTTCAACAATCAAACGCTTGCCATACGTAGCTCGCAATCTGCGACCACTAGCGGTAAGTTCGAACCTTGTGCGGTCGCTGTTTTGAAGGTAACATCCTGTACTGTACGCGATGAATCAACGGTTTCCTTACTAATATGATGATAGATAAACCCTAGCAAATATATAATATAGATATACTTACGAGCTATCCGATCCGATGTAAAGTTGTGAGTAAATAGACCATAAAAGTCTAACCTAAATGTCTAATTCGCTGTAGAATACCACAACCGCACAACACGCAGTAAAGAAAAGTTTCATCCATACCATCTGGATGAGTGGCGATCTACCACAGTGCGCTCCTCTCGAAACTTCTTTCCGCGCACCACCACTCTGTAGAACGAGCTACCTTCTGCGATCTTTTCGAAAAGTCAACATATTTCTAAAAGGCCGGCAACGCTTCTATGAGTCCTGCGCAGTCACGGTTGTCTATGGGCGGTGTTGATTGCTTTCCATCAGACGGCAAGCTTTCTCGTTTGCCCTCCAATCCCATAAAAAAAGTATGTGAACCAATTTCTAGCACAAGCATTTTTAGCTTATATGGAATCCTTAACAAGTTCTAGCAATATTTTAAACGTTGCTAGTCTTCTTAAAAATAAAACAGTTACAATTGAAAGCCATACAATGCTATAAATATACCCCTATGCCGGGTGTCAATGTTACTTCTGTGAAATAACCACCTACACAGTCATGACAAGCACACAAACTCATACCGTGAAATAAGTTCATTAGTATGGACTTAATACAGGCCGTTGATAAAGGACCGAAATAAGACAAAACAGAACTGCGCATAACCTCAGCCCATTGGAAAAGCGTCAACTCTTGTTGGATTGACTTAAATATTTTTAATATCAGAACAGACAAACAATACTCGATGTCAAACTTTGTTGACCCTCTCCTTCCTGCTTAACGTGTGACGTAATTTATGGACGGACTCTTATCTACGTTCTATTTACTAAATTTCGCAGAAATGTACATGAAGCAGAGTAATTAATTAATTTAGAGTAATAAATTTAATAGTGGTAGAAATACGCTACAGATGAATACTTTGTCAAGAATGGCATATTATTTGTCTGTAACATGAATGGGCCGGCTCGCCCGGGTAAATTACCACCCTCCCGCGGTAAACCGGCGTCTGAGTGATAGCTTACCTACTGCGCTTCGTACGGTTAGCGGCCGAGTTCCGAAGGCCCAACACCCTCCCCCTCCCTCCACCCTCCCCATCCCACAATGACACTTTTCTTAAAGGTCGGCAACGCTTACACAGTGTCTATGGCGCTGCGGAAGTCTATGGGCGGCGTTGATTTCTTTCCATCAGGTGACACTCCTGCTCGTTTGCCTTCCTATCCCATAAAAAACAATTATAAATAATTTATCTAACTGATTACAGAGAGCAATATCGATATGTGTTGGAATCACGTTATCCAAGCAGTGGAGCCGTTTATAAAAAGTGCGCCGTTCATGTAATTGTAGGAAGGAAATGGTTAGTGTTGCTCGCAATGCGACCTAGCCAACCGACCAGTTCTTTGTATCATTTCATGTTTTATTAGTATTTTATTGACATTTTAAAGAATTTCTAGGACCTTTTTTTGCGAATCTTAGCAAAATAAGTTACGACTGTCCATTTTAACTAGAATTTCCTCAAAATTCGAAAGATCCTCGCCCCAAACCAGAGAACCAATGGAAGCTGGAGAGTTCTGAAACCATGTACTCAAAGAGCTTGTGATCGACGCCAACATAATCGGAGTGATAAAAGCACACAGATTCCATTGGTTAGGGCACTAAAAGATATTGGGAAAAGATCGCGCTGCCAAAAGGGTGTAATAGCAATACCGCCTGATCAAAGTCCAATCGATCGGGCGCCTTAGGTCTGAAACGGCACAAAACCGGCGTGTTTTTGAATGTACAAGAAACAGAGTTTGTGTTGTTGAACCTACGTAAGTCCTCCAGTCCTTCGTGGAAGTGGTCCGATTGGTTATAGACTGCAACAAATGGAAGAGCCTAACAAACCGGTGGGTGAAGTGTGATGATCGCGATCTTCAGTCATGAAGAATCGACCAGAGAAAGTGGTTGAGAATTGAGGATACCGGTAGAGAAGTTTCGCCCTTCTCCGTCTAGGGGAACCGTATTACGAAATGCTAATAAACAAGTAAAAAGCTTGACTGTTAGTGGACTAAGCGTTTGTTAAATGAAATGAAAATAAATAATTTGACTTCATTGTTTTTTATTGTAAAAGTAGATAAATAGCTAACCTCGTATATAACTATCGACTATCGACGTTCATAATATTTGCAACAACAAGGACGCTACATATGTGTGTATATGACGCTACATATGCTGCTAAAACACATTATTCACTTAATTTACAAGCGTTCATTTTGCTGTATTCATTTGCTGCAGTAAGCAGAGTGCATATTTAATAAATACGTGTATGTACTTACTTAGCTTACTAAGTGAGTTGCTAGCAACCAAAATGTACGAGCACCAAGACTGGACATTCACCGCAAACAGGTGCGTAATTAACATCGCATGAAGATGATTGAACGAGCAAAAACCACCCTATGCCGTACCGTCGACTTCCGCCGCGATTTGATTGAACGACTTGTAAAAACGTTCGCAGATCTTAATTGCGTTAAGCCTTAAGCGCAGTGCCACACTACGACGTTTCTGACGCTATAACGTATGGCGCTATGTCGTCAATACATCAATACATGTAAATTATTATATATATATATATATATATATATATATATATATATATATATATATATATATATATATATAATACAAGTCCTGATTTCCACGAGGGCGAGAAGCGATTAACGGAGAGCCGTTTCGCTACGATGAATGTGAGAAGTAGGATGGATGGAAAGATAGATGAGTGTGAAGGAAAGTGTGCCGGGATCGTAGCGGATGGAGATCTGTGGTCTCTGCCTACCCCTACGGGAGACAGGTGTGACGATATATATGTATTAATATTAACAACCGATATATATGTATTTAAGCTTAAGTATCTGTTTGTGATGTCAAAATAATTGAATTTATCCGAAACTTATATGTTCATTCTACTTCGTGGTTACCAATATAGAGAGTCAAACTTACTTTGCTAAGATCCGCGAAGACAAATCAGAAAAACAATGATGAACCGAGACCGGCCGTCAGCAAATCACCCATCACTTCGCCATGGCTACCAACGATGACAATGTGAAACACACACTACCATTATTCACTATAAACACAACGCGTTTCACCTCAACACAGGGCATCTTTAGGTGTAGTAGACTCCACGAAAGACAAACGTATTTTGTGGTTACAATTAGGTCGTCTGCTAAACATACTAATGAAAATCAACTTCGCAACTGCATGTCATTTTAACGCCTCTCTTTTTAATTTTTTGTCGCGTATTTGCCAGCTAGTGTGGCAGCATTTTTACTATATTACTTATTTTCGTTGCAATTCGTGCTTGCACGTTGCAACTTGATTATAAAAAACCACATGCGAAATGAGTGATTTATGCTCGCTTGTTCTCAGAAGAACTCATCAAAAATTTTATGCCAGTACATAAATTGCCATTAACGTTAAAACTTTCGAAGAAAACATGAATGTTTGCAGTACGAGTGTTAATAAGTTAAAATAATTTTTATACTTATATTTACGGGTAGCATATAGGTAGAAATAAGAACATTATGCTGAAAGGTTTTTACGTACCGACCGAAAATCAGCTATTTACTGACTCTTAGCTGCCTGTGCCAAGATACACCGCAAGCAAGGAGGGAGATCACGAGAGGTAAAAAAGACAAGAAAGAGGATACCTGGGGAGTACTTATTCCGCTTCTTCTCCGTCCGGAGGAACCACATTTCGAAATGGTGGTAAGAGCTTGACTATTAGCGGATTAATTTTTGATAAATAAAATACAATGCAGTAAAATAAAAATGCAATACAATAAAATAAAAATGCAGTAATAAAAAACAGAGTTTCAATTCAGAGACATTAAGACAACATATGATTTACAAAAAAAATATTTTTAAAAACCTGTCTGAAACCTCAGTGACTCAGAAGCCTAGGCAACTAAATAAGTTATATGTTCGATATAAATTATTTCATTAAGATTAATATCAACAACCTATAGAAGTCAACTGCATGGGTAACAGCATGTATCTGATTAGTAAAAACCATTCTCCAATACTAAACTGGCCCGCCAAGTGTGGGGGTTACAGCTATACTTCTAAATGTGAAGAATATTGACTGATCCATGATGCTGATACCGATATCCGTTAATCATTTTTTTTTACCGATATACATCGCAAGCAGATTAGGCAGATGGTTAAGGCGATTAAACGTGAATTTTTCTCTTACACTAACATCGAACAAAGAAACAAATATAATAGAATAATATAATACATATAGCATGCGCAATGAAGGAGTTTTATATTTGTGGTATGTCGCTGAACTATTTTAGTGGTTATCGTCCTGTTTCTCTCTATTCTCTTCAAGTGCGTTCGATTGTAACATTGGACTATTGATGTGAACAATATTTTCTAAGCACACGCGTTAGCTTAAAGATAGATCGTTCTTAAACAATTATAAACCAAACCACAAGCAGTCGTTGACGCATAGTAGACATATTAAAAATAATGGGGTGCTCTCGTGATTCAAAAGTGTAATCAATTATTTATAATGCGTTGTCATGCATGACTTATTTACTGTATTATGAATGGATTTGAACCGCACTAATTTAATATAATGAGAATGTATTTATAAAATAATGCAAATAAAGTACGTCACACACTTTATTTAAACATGAATTTTGACATTCAAACGCTGGCGGGACTGTAACTAAAGACATTTTAACGTTTCTTTCATGTCAAATGTACATATGTATGTTATATATTTGTATTAGATATATGTTTTAGTCGATTAGTGAAATATTAGCTTTAAAAGCGTCATATATATTCGGGTGAGTGTAAAGGTTAGCATCAAGCCGTGTCAACTGTCTCCGATTTTCGTTCTTTAAATCTTGTAATATTTACAATTATCTTTGTCGCAATTTTTTACAGCATCAAAGCAGCACACATTTCTTCAGCGGCACTGGGGGCCAGATGAAGGTTTCATTGCAAACACGCGTGGCAGACAAAAATGGCAATGGGCGGGATTATCACGTTTATTGAAGAAGACAAATGCTGAAATATGATGGAGTGGAAATCGTCTTTTGGCTAACGTATTGTGGGATGCCTCTAAATAAATCATCTCTTAAAAATAATAAAAATAAATCATCTAATTTCTCTCCTCCATTTAATACTCACTTTTCTCCGATTGTTTTGATTTTACTCTAAAGTAGACAACGCACCTGCGGTGCCCTTTGTATCAGATGCCAGGGGTGATTACTTATCATGAGGAGACATGCTTGTACGTACAGTCTTCCGTAAGAAAAGGAAATGGAACGAAACATTAGAAGAATACTCGTGTGGCACTTAACACCACTCTGCTTGTCCCACAATGAACTACCTTGGAATGTTAACTAGACCATTTCCCGCGCATTTTTCGATCCGAGTCACCTCGGGAATGGCGGAAATGATTCTCGGCGCCACAACTTTTGTGCTGCAAAGTATTAGGGAGTGTCATAAGAATGAAAAAGGAAATATGTATTTCTTATAAAGACATTTAAGTGGAATAAGCAGTTTCTGAACTAAAGAAGTCACACACACCAAATACTCTAGGTAAAGGTTTTGTCCATCACCGGCGTATAAATATTATATCTTGAACTTACTTAAGATGGTTATGCTGCCATCTATTGCTTGCCTGAGCCTCGTCAGCCTTAACTCAAGATCAAGCAATAAGATGTAATTAATAAGTGTTAAAATAATAAGACGACCGATTGGCTCAGTGGCGGGGCCCTCCTCCTGCGGAGTCAATGGTCGCGGGTTCGATTCCCGCATCGGAATAAATATTTATATGGATTTATAAATGTTTATTCCGAGTCTGGTAAACCCCCCAATCCACATTTCCTTTCCTGTCCCTTCCTTTCTTCTCTATCCTTTCCATTCCTCTCCGCCAATCCACGGTCTGCCGTGCCAATGGATGCGTGGCTAGGGGCGAGCCTAGTCGCAAGCGTGCCGATCGTCCCGGGGTCGGGCTCCCCGGGGACTATGGTGCCTTACCTCAGCATGCAGGGCTCTGCTGGGGCTGACCTCCATCCTCCCTTGCGGCTCGTGGGATTCACTAAGACGAATTTAATATACCTAATTTGTCGAAAATGACGGCGACGTGGTTCGCCACCCGTCACGTCCTGATTGTTACGAGGGCGAAAAGTGACCAATGACGAGCCGTTTCGCTGCGATGAATGGCAGCGAATGGAGCTCTATGGTCTCTGCCAACCCCTGCGGGAGATAGGCGTGAATATATTTATATATAAAAAAAAATATAAAGTAACAAATGTTTTAATTTACTTCCAGTTTCGTCCAGGTTTTTAATCTTGAAGCTATGATACAATAGTCGAGAACTGTAAACACTGGTCTGAGGCAAATCGTTTAAGTAGTTTGCACTTAGAATCTAATTTAATTTTAATCATTCGTCTCTGAAGTTAAGTTTTCTTTAAAAATATTATAATTCCTTTAAAAAGAACAGGTTAACCTCTTCAGGGACATTGGCACATGTATGTACGTTTAGGTTTTTTTTTTATTTTAATTATTTCAAGAGAAATTACGCTAAATGGCCACATATGAGGACATTATCTATTTTTTTTTGTAAAATAGATAAATTCTGTTTTTTTCTTATCTTACTGAATTGTTATAGATATAAGGTTAATAACTCGTAATAAAAAGAGAAATTTTATCAATGTTTTCTCACTTAAAAGAAATTCTTCCCTGAAGAGGTTAAAAACAATGTCAAAATTAAAAAAATATATTATAAATTGGATACGTTAAAAATGTATAAATAAGTAATGTATATTTTAAATTGTTATATATTTTTGTGTTTTCTTTTTACCGAAGGGCTAGATGCTTTGGCATTACAAAGGGATATTTCATGTCTCGATAACTTTTACTTCTTTTACGATAAGGTAGTATTGGTGATGAGTAGAAACCTAAACCATTTCTAAAAGGCCGGCAACGCTTTTGTACTACATACGGTACTGCGGATGTTTATGGGCGAAGTGGATTACTTTCCACCAAGTGACACGCCAGCTCGTTTGCCTTCCTATCCCATAAAAAAAACATCATTATGGGAGGGGGATGTCAAATCGGTGAAGGTTGGGCGTCCGGAACTCAACCGCTCACCAGACGAAGCGCGAGAACTAAACTAACACTCAGACGCCGCTTTACTACGGGGGTGTGGTACTTCCCCGGGCGAGCCGGCCGATTCATGCTACAGACAAATAATATGCCATCCTTGACAAAGTATCCGTCTGCAGCGTGGTTCGACCACTCAGATACTAACTACGTTTTCGCTTTTTTGCGTCGATTATAATTGCGTACACACCCCTGGGTCTTAATATAACAAACAGTCGGTAACAAATGATGTCAGTGCCGCGGCATGCCTTTCTTACGCCGCTTCACTTGTGCTAACAGCGGATCGCGACAATACCCCGTCACGCTCTGTTACCGCTCACAATCGCCTAATTATTTATGCGAAAGACAATAAACCAGCGACGAGTCGGGAACGGTTTTTATGAAGAGTAGGCAAATGATGAAACATATTCCTTAAATCCGGCAATACTTCTGCAACGCCTATACCGCTGCGGATGGCTATGGGCGGCGTTGATTGCTTTCCATCAGGTGACACGCTTGCTTATTCCATAAATATATATTAAAATTAACTATTGTGTATTACTAAGTATACACAATAATTAACCAGTTAACTGTGATTGACGTGTATACTCGTCATGGTGAAGTGGCCAAAATTTTGTATATTGACGAGTATACTCGTCATGCGTATAAATCAGTGATATATATATATATATATATATATATATATATATATATATATATATATATATATATATATATATATATATATATATAAAAAAAATATTATTTCAAGCAAATATTTTTAAATGTAACAAGATAAGAGTCCACAAACCGGACCGGCGGGAATTTCACTTCGTAACAATGCACTAAAGCAGTTTTTACAGGAATCAAGTGCTGACATTGAGTCACCTTAGGCCAAACCTGTTTCACTTCTCGGGCATCTGCCAACACTTTCGTTGCAAGTATGTATTATATTTTAGTTGTTTATTTGAATCAGTTATTAGAGATCGTGCTGAATATCTAAGAGCTAAGAACTATCTAAGAAACTAATTATGAGAACCATAGTTTCCTGGCGCCATTAAGACACAAATCCGTTATATAAGAGGATCGAGTCGTGAAACGCCCGTCGTTAGTCCTAGGTTCCGCTGGAGTGGATCCAAGTGGCCACTTTTATTAATGGAGGCCAAGATTCATTTTCAGTCACTGCGCCCGCCAAAGTAAGTATTTTTCTGGCACAAGTACAATTAACCTTATCATCAGGTAAAATCCGGCTGTTCTTTTCTATTGCTTCCATAAAAAATATCTTTAGTCTGAATGATAACTGTATATGAGGTCGCTTCAAAGTAGACAGAAAAAAATGAAGTTTACAAGAATGCTTATTATTTGCTTCTCACGACAGGCTTAGCACTGTGTTCATTTAGCTGTGATGAATCGAGCACCACGTCAAACAGCCTACCATATTTACCTTTACCGCAGAGCACGTAGTAAATGCGTACATAAACCGTAAAAACCAATTTAGAATCAAACTCGGACTCGGTTCGCTTGCATTCTTTTGAAGTCACATCGACATTTTATTTCTCACGGCTTATAACTATAATAGAATGATTTCATGCATATATTAAATTTAATGAATTTTCGCAAATTAATGTAATAATGAGCGTGTGTAGCCGAAGATGGTGTTTAAAATTTAATAATAAAAGTTAATAATAAACTAGACTCTAACCCTCCTGTTCTTTTCTTTTCTTTGATGGCAATTAGTTATAATTATTGTGCCAGTGTCAAGTAAATACGATAACATCAAATCTCTTGAAGTATAACCAGTCTGCTTATTACGTTACGTCTTGATAAAATAGTGGCTATTCTATAAAAACCTTCTATGGACTTTTTCAGTCAATTTAAAAAAAGTTACAATACACGCATTTATTTCATATCACTTCACTTATACGCCTTAATCGAATTTTATTGTATAATGCACCACCAAAATTAAACAATATAACTGATATTATATTATTATCAGTTATATCGTTTAATAATATGATATGACTTTGTGATAAAAACACAAAGTCACTGTGGAAGAGAAGTCCAAAATATTCTTACTCTAGCAGAGACACTTTTCAAAGCGCTTTCAAGAAATAAGGTTAAACAGTTTTTATAACATGCCAGGAAAACGCCTTTCCCTTTGATGCAACTAAGGTATGGTGATGATTAAAAGAGTCAGGTGTTATTTTGCGGATATACATTAATCAGATGGTGACCCAACAACTACCTTGCTAATATCCGCGAAGAAACAAATTTAAACGAATTTTTAACCGTTGAGTCAATGGTATGACGAGACAATATATTTACAGTTGAGGCGAAACGGTCATCGTATAAGTTGTTGTAAAAATTGAGTTAAGTGTATACTAGGTAGTACGCAAACAATATTATTTTTCGAATTTATTTCTTCGCGGACCTTAGCCAGGTAATTGTTGGCTCTCCATCTAAATTCTGACGTCTGAGCTGCATTGCGGAACTTCAAATTGGTATCTTTAAGAACTTTTGAAATGTCGATGTACTGGAGAATGTTTAAAATTAAATTGACAGACAGAATTAAAAAGAAAGAAAAAGAAAGAGTTTCGGGATTAATGAACAAAAATTAAGAGATCAATCGATCAAAAAAGAGCATTTTATTAAAAATCATTATTGAGGGCAGAATTCAAGATAGAAAAGGTTGCGGTACAAGAAGAATTTCACGGATTAAAAATATCAAAGACTAGTTCAAGGTGGAAAGCATAGAAAATTTGATTCGCATGACCGTAGATAGAAATAAATACGGACGTACGGTTGCAGGGATCTCCGGGATGGAGATGGCACGTGAAGGAAAACGAAAAGGGTGCCGATAAGTAATAATGTACATTAGCAACGGTATTTCTCGAGTGGCTAGTTAATGCTCGTCCGTACAGCAGGCGAGCGGCAAGGTCAATAGCAAGGCCGCGGAAGCGATGGCCAGCCCAATCGGAAGTACTAATGAATGAACAATCCACGATTGCGTTGCGTACGTCAGCTACTGCGGTGCGCGAAAATTGACAACTGAAACGATGCTAGCGGGTCAGGCCTTAAAGCATTTAATATACGAGTAATTGATAGTTAGAAAATAATTCACACTATTTAAATTTTTTTTAATAAAAAAATTATATAGAACATGTTTGTTTGTATTTCAACTATATGCATTTCATGCTGCTCCTACTGAGGGGGCTCTCCCTTAGTAGGAGCAGGATGAAATGCATAGAATGCTTTCACGAGAAATTATCCAGTTGTAGCCCAGGTATGATTAGAACATGGCCAAAGCTAGAGATGATGTGAAGTCATCCAAGGATGCGAAATTGACACACCCTCAAAGGGGCAGCCAATGATCCGAGAAGCCAATCCCAAGCAAAAGGTATCAGAATGTAGGCATAATACCTGCACTCTAGTTACAGTTTTGTTCATCATTAGTATGTAATTAGTATCTTTAGCACAAATCTCAAAAGGACGACTATCACAGAAGACTGAAATTTTAACTGAAGTATGCTATTGCTTTTAAAGCTAGCCCGTGATTCAATTCTTACTCTTGCTTCAATCTAGTCTGCAGGTATCTATTACAAACTTGCATATCTGCTTCTTTCTACCATAATTTGACACCGAAAACCACTATTAGCATTTTTTCTTTCATTTATTTAATGTAAATTATGTATTTTATTATTATATGAAAAATCTTTTTCTCCGTATCATAGTATTTTTTAATTTCATTTGCAATGTTACTGAAATACAATGTGGAGAGCAAAAAAAAATATTTGGCCCTGTACTTGTTAATATAGAATACCCTAGATTGTAGATGGCTGAGTAGTATGAGTTTATTTTATTAAATTATTTTAATAGTATGGGTCAGAAGCTGAAATTAATCAATCCTTATCATCACATTTTAATTATTAATAAATTAACAATCCACTATTGGCAAATAAGAAAGAATTTCTCATACTCATCCACAAAATTAAGATAAAAATGGTAGTAATAAGAATAAGCCTCTGAAGATTAAAGTAACCCAGTCAATAATTATAACAATATCAGACCAATTACGTCAAACTAATATTTGTTTAAAACAAAAGGATTCTTTAAATAATATTTAATCACTTAGAATATCTTGAATACCACAATAAACATAATTACAAAAATGTTTAGAAAAATTATATTCAAATTTAAAAATTAAATTTTAAGGTAAATGTATAACTCAATCTTTAATAAACTGGAAAAAGAAAATTAAGTAAAGCATTTAATAGGCCATTGAACTATTGTGGAAACAGCAATCTGTGATAATACTGTAACTTATCCATCATATTTTGACACTGTTTCTGAATAGGTCCTCTATAGCTGCTATATTCAAAATGTAGCCTACAGACCAATTGTGTGTATTGAAGTCAATAACTACCAATTTAAATTGTTGTTGATATTATAAGATAATGAAGAGGTAATTTTACTGCCCGTCTATCTACTTTGGCCCTTCAGTCTATTTACATAGTATCTTGTTTGGTATTTCAGTTAGTAGGTTTATTATTAATCATAAAAAATAAGTAAGAAAAACATTTGTGTTAATGCTTCTTTTTTACAATTCTTTCATAAAGTGTTAAGAGACTTGAGAGTGCATAATGCTCTAATACCAAAAAGTTATCGACAACATTTTGTGTACATTTATTCTTAAAATCATCCTTAAACTATATATATTTATTTTAATTTGCTTCATGATATACAGTCATTTTGACTTTAATACATAATTAAAGTAAAACTAATGTCACTTTTTAATCATATTTTATAATCATCAGCAAATTATGTCATTAGTACTTATGAATATTGCAAAGGACCAAATTAAGAGTGCATTGTTTACTTAAAATAAAAACTGACCTAATGAACAATGGTATTTCTTATATAAATAAAGGTATGTTGCAAGAAAAGATTTGTTTATTTTTGTCATTTAGAATGTGTACTGGTTATATTCACTTTTGTCATTGATTATTTTTAAAAAGCATAATTAAAAACTTGGTTATTATTAATTTTATTTTAATATATAATCCATCAATAAACTTTAGCTGAAATTTAAGCCATTTGAACTAAAAACAAAATATAGGATTTTGTCACATCATCCATTCAATTCTTGTGTCATATCTGATAATTTATGAAAGGTACTCACTTTAAAAACTTCAGAAAAGAAACCCGTTCCAATCTTCTCCAGTATGAAGTCATCAAATGGATACAGGGCTGCTACAGCAGTCCTGAGTGCTGTACACGACGAACCGGTCACCCTCTTATCACCATGTTTCTCACTATCCTCACTGACACTCGACTCCTCACACTCGTTTTCACAACACATTCCGCGTCTCGTCCTGCACCCATTTTCCTGTACATCGCGATACCTTCGGCCTGTCTTCGAGTGAGGACCACGCACGTAACGACCTGCTTTCGCAGTTTCGTCCAAATTGGTGAAGCTCTCAGCTATTTTTAATACTTTTGTTGGTTTCCGTCGCTCAAACGCGCTCTTGCTCTTCGCCTCCTCCGATATACATTCGTCTTGCATCCTAACTGTTGATAACGCGATTAGCGTTCATCCCACTTCAAACATAGTGATCAGGTATCGCTCGATGATATATACTGCGGCATTAGCAATATTCACGTCACAATATTTATTTGGCGGTATTTAAAACTATGCGAAACATTGTTAAGCTAACAAAAAAAGGAGTCGATTTTACGCGAATGTCACTTTCACATATTTATCTGTATTCCTATTTTAATAATAAGATTTGAGATCTATTATTCTGGTATTAAAATATTTCTATTTGTTTCTCTAGTTTCCGTGTTACGAATAATATGTATTAGAAAAAAATCTTATTTACCGTCGACGCGCGTATTAGCAAAGTGAGTATAGCAGAAAGTAAGCAAGCGAGCATTGCCACTTACATACAACAAACTACACATACAACATGACATAATATTTTTTAATGTTGGCAGCTACGTTTATTGAGTTCGTTGATATTGCCAGTCTTAAACTAGGGTTGCACACTAAATTCGTAGTTTAATACTCATTCAATTGGTAAGTCGCATATTAAAATTTGCAATTGGGTGGAGACAACTTCGAGAAAGAAGCCGATAGAAGGATTCAGTTAGGCTGGGCAGCATTTAGGAAACTCCGTCCGGTCTTCTCGTCGCCCATACCTCAGAGCCTGAAGACGAAAGTCTTCGACCAGTGTGTCCTGCCCGTACTCTCCTACGGCGCCGAAACGTGGACGCTGACAGTCCGTCTACTTCATAAGCTCAGAGTCGCTCAGAGAGCTATGGAGAGAGCTATGCTCGGATTTCTCTGGTAGATATGTTTCGGAGTGAACAAATCCGCCAGAGAACTAAAGTCACCGACATAGCCTTTCGAATTAGCAAACTTAAGTGGCAATGGGCTGGTCACATCTGTTGGAGATCCAACGATCGTTGGAGCAGACGAGTGCTGGAGTGGAGACCGCGTCTCGGTAAACGTAGTGTGGGACGCCCCCCGGCTAGATGGTGCGACGATCTGCGCAGGGCGGCTGGCAGAAACTGGATGCGTGTAGCCGAAGATCGGGGTAGGTGGCGCTCCATGGGGGAGGCCTATTTCCAGCAGTGGACTGCCGCAGGCTGCTGATGAAATATTCAAATTTAAATTCATAATGTGCAAATAAGTTTTGACTGTCTAAGTTCTCTTCCTTTATAATAATAATTATGTTTAAGTCAGTGTTGTTATTTGTATGTTCAATATAGCGTTTGATAAATATAAACTGCGTTACATTCACTACAGATAAGTTTGTAGACACTTGATCGGTGCTGTCGGTCCACTTTATCTTTAAAAATAATTTTTCTGGTGTTCAACAAAAAAATTAAGAAGGGAAAAGTTCAACAATTGTGCATGCTGGCATTAAAAAAGCGTTTTTTATTTATTAGTAAAAACAAGCAATAAGACTATTCTGCGATGAATGATCATAATTTCTTAAAATGGGTTATTGAAAAGTTAATTCCTAATTTATCTCAACCATCAATAATTGTGATAGATAATGCACCATACCACTCCATTGTGACGAACAAGGATATCAATATCTATTTATAATTTTATATTTTTATTATTCCATTACTATTGTAGCATAAAAATTAAATTGAAATATGTCCACTAAACTAATTTTTTAATTTATTCGGGCTCCTAAATCGGCTTCAAAAGTGGTGGAAATCAAATTATGGCATTTATAAAATAATATTCTATTTGTTGATGCTAGTGAAAAAATATCACATAAAACATATACCTACATAAAATAAGTTATATACAGAATATTTATTGACTTTATTCTGTTTTAAAATAAAGCATATAAAAGCACATTCGCAGCCATTGGTAACACATCAAAGTAGTGAAAACTGAAAAACGTGCAAATGGTTCATTAGTAGCTTCACTACAGGTGACTCGTATATGTAATATAATAGAATAAGCATATGAAATAGCAAACAGATTCATCAAACAGATCATTTATCCCGTTTTATCAAGGGGGTGAAACTCCTATACAAAAGACAAACTAAAAAATTTGTATGGAAACTGACGGTACTTGACGGTACTCAGAGACACAATTTTGCTTTTCATTTTTACTAGATGGCAATAATTGTGACTAAATAAAATAAAAATTAATGAAAATAAATATATATCTGGTATTTAATAAAGTAATATATTTATAATATATTAACTTTAATATCTTTCATAGCATTCTTTATTTTAGACATATTAGGTCGGGGCAAAAGTATTTTCGAAATAGAAAATAATAATAATAGGGAAAATATTTTTGTACGTATAATTTTTTATTTATTTATAATATGTATGTGCCGTTTCGATCGATGACTTGTTGCCGTCTTGTGAGTAGTGTCATGATCCCATTCCTGTAGAAATTTTGAGATTTTTGATTAAAAAAATCTGACAGGTAGTGTTTACAGTGTTCTTTTAAGGTTAGCTTTATGCTTCCTAAAGAGTTCTGCAATGAGCGAAACAGGTGGAAATCTGATGGAGCAAGGTCAGGGCTATACGGAGGATGCATCAACGCATCCCAACCAAGCTCTCTCAATTTTTGCTGCGTGGCTATAGATGAGTGCGGTCTGGCATTGTCATGGTTTCTCTCAGTGAGATCATGTGGTACACAAATGTCAAGTTTTTTCTTGTACCCAGACTTTCGTAAATGACGTAAAACTGTTTTATGTTCAACATCCAGTTCTTCAGTAGTGGCGTAGCTACTAATATGTCGATCTTGCTCCACTTTCTCAAAGATGGCACTGATTTTATCTGTGACAGAGCGTCCAAAGCGAACCTCATCTTTCACAATAAAATTTCCAGATATGAAACGCTTAAACCACATATGTGCTACTCTTATTGATACCGCATTAGGTCCGTAAACCGCACAAATTTTGTAATAAAACTTTAAAATGTACCGAATTTCTTCGTCCCATACGTTCATTTTGCTTGCTTGAAAAAACTAGTTTTTTTTTATTTATTGCATCTTCAGAATGTCACATTTAATATGGTATTAAAACCAGCCAGTTACATTCAGTACAGCCAAAGAGGTTTTAATTTACTTCAATGGCAACATCTACTGTCCATCTGAATATGTCGCCTTCAAGATGTCATATATGGGTGTAATAACAATTAAATCGAATATAATAAAAACAATTTTTAAAGCTACTACGATAGTACTCTTAAAGTTACTAAAAGAACGAATCGGTCAAATATTCACTACTTTAAATCTTGTGCTCTTGTGTGGTAGACGCTTCGTTAGTGTTTTGTGAATTAGGAAAAATTTTACGACTTGATTTTGTTTATACGAACTCTGTGATTCTATCATATTTGTAACCCCATGTCTTTGAAATTAGGTACCTGATCGTGATACATTGTGCATGTGATTATAGCGTAATAACTTGCAGTCGCCTTAAAAAGTTACTGATTGAGTTGATTTATACTCTAGAAATTAAATTAATTGTAAACAGTTGGTGTAAGAGTGTAAATAGAATTTTGAATGGTAAAATAATCATCTTCGAAAAAAATGATTATGTTGAAAAACATTAAATTTGTATAAGAAAAAATAAAAATTAAATTTATGATGCCGTTTTCATTTTGATCAAAAGTTATATATAGTTATTTCAGTGGTACGTCATATAAATCGAAAGGTACTACATTAATTGAAAAAATACTCGTATTGGCATGGTATAAAATAGGTTAATTCGTTTGTTTATTTAAATTTGTATAGTAATTTCCTTTTTAGACTTTCGGACCTGCCATCTGTTGAGTTTTTTTTGTACTAATTACTATCCCAGGGTATATTATTTAGTTTTAAACTAAAATCTATAATAGTATAGTGTATAATAATCTATGGTTGGCCCTGCATGAACTAAATGTAAAGTTTAATCATCTATTTTTTAAAAAGTTTCATATGACACTGATACACAAATTGTTAATCACATGTATTGATCGACTTGAAGGTAGAATAGACTTTGTTAATCGTTATTTGCAGTACAACAACCTAATTTTTTTATGGGATTGCAAGGCAAACGAGCAGGCATGTCACATGATGAAAAGCATCCAACACTACATATAATATTTATTTATAAGGCATAAGTCAGGCAGGCCTGACTTGTGCCTTATAAATAAATGTTCTTTTCAGGAGAATCTTTAAAGGGTTAAAAATAAAACGCATATATTTCGCTGTTTATTATAATTCATGCTGATGACTATATACTTAATTTAAACGTTTCTATATCACACACTGGAGACTGGCATGATGAGTCTCCAAATCTCCGAGGAAAACGTATTCCAATGATATTCTTAAAATTATTAGAAAACATTTCCCTCAAAAATTTTGCTTCCAAGAAGAAATATTCTCTCTGATACATTATAAAATAACAACACTAGCTTCGTTATTCACAAATGTCTACCTACAATCTATTAAAAATTTAACGCTCAATAGCTATAAATACAAATATATTATTGCTGTCGCGATTTTATATCTAATTTCAACCTTAACTATCTATGTTGCTATACATTTATCTCAAAATGAGTATTCGTTTCTTTTACTTAGCTGTATATTCTATGAACTAGACTTACTTAGGTTAGTATTGCTTGATGAAGGAAAACATTGCTTTCCTTAGAGAATAGTCGTAACAAATACATAGTTAATAACTATAAAAGCGACCATCAGATGGCGCATTTGTAACAAACGCCAGTATATCGCATTTTATATATGTAAGTGCGTCTAGTGTATCTGTAGCTTTTTGTGCTCGGGACGAATGATGTGTAATTGAAAATATATAGCATGTAGTTCATTTTTAGAGCACAGAAGGCTACTACAAAAAATAATCATATTAAACTAAATATAAAATATGTGATTTAGAATAAGAATGAAAATTATATTAAAATATACAATGAAATGAAAAATAAGAATCTTAATAAAGATATCCAGTAATAAAAGAATTAACTTTAAGATTATTTTTAATATTTATACAAAAATGTGAAAAGTATCTGGGTAGTAACTGACAAGCGATGGTATGAACAATACAATAAAATTGTAGAAACTGAGAAAAAAATATTCGACGAATTAGAATCAAATTAAAATGTCAAACTGTTATTTCAAGGATAAATTATTATTTGTTTTCATGTTTACCAAATAAGGTAATAATAAGGTGCTAGGTATAAGTATAAAATAAGACATAAAACAGTTTATATCTTAACCATTAAAAAAAAAATAATAATAAATAATATAGCTAAATTATTCTAGCTACAAGTATAACAATTTTGTACATATTTTTAAGCTTCATGTGTGAAAATTTGTGATTACAAATAATGTATAGGTTTATGATTATGTTATTAATGTAAAGTATATATACTAAATGCCTAAATATTTAACAAATGTATACAATTAAAGATATTTCGAAAGTTAACTACAGTCTTTTATCGCTTAAATATGGTATGGTATATGCATTGAAATTCAAAACTGATGTGAACAATTTGTAGAGCAATTTCTGTGTTACACATACTAAATTATAATTCTAATAAAGAGATGGTGTTACACATAGTTAAAGATTTTCTCTTTTGCAATGAATAAATTCATTACACAAAATTATCATATGTTTTGAAAGCAGTCAATTTTATTTAAAATAATGATAAAAATATAGTGTTGATTTGTGAGTTAGTTTAAATTTAGAAATAGAATATCATTTTATACTAAATTTAAATTTTTCGTTCAATTAATTTTATTGGCATGGTGTTGGAAAAAGAACTAACATAATGTGTATCTAATTGATTACTATAGAATCACTTTTATAATGCAAAAATACATTAATATTATAATAAAACAAAAAATAAATAATTGATAGTGTTGACTGACATAACAACTTGTGATCATTTTGGTAATAAGGATATAATTTTAGGAAAGTAGTTATTACACAGCATATGAATATTTAATTTTTGTTTCACAAGTATTGATTTTGTGATGATAAAATGGTTAATTTTATCATAATAAATATGAAATGAAAATTGGAGATCAAAATAGCATCAACAGTATGATTAAACACTACTATTATAATTATTGTTTTACATTATAAATTGTGCATCACAACTTGTACTTTTGGCATAAAGCAGGTCTATTAAGCTAGTAGAGAAACAAAGCAGAAACTAATGATACTTAATTAAACCTCAATATACAAAATACATCAAAATGGAGAAAACATATTTAACTGATAAGAAATTTGGATATAAAAGGAAATAAAAATTTATGGTTCTAAAATACTTTTTATGTACTTTTTCAATACTTTTGTAGAAAACAAAATATTTTCATTCAATTTACATTTTAAAATTTAATGTTTTTTTATAGATACAGTAATGCAATTCACTTTTCGTGGTAGTAATACAAATTATAACCTTTCAACATGTCTTATACAACTGTAGCAACAAGAAATGTTACAGGTATTCACAACCATTTGCACCAATTTCATAAACTGTTGTGTACTATTATAATGTTAGATTATTTTATATTTTCTAATATCGGTACACAATCACATTATTTTGCACAGATAACATAAAGTATGTCCTATTTTCACAGATTTAAATCGTTACATATGCTTTGATACCGAAAATCTTTAGGGTTGTTTTTAAATGTGTGCGTTAACAAACAGAGCCGGAGGAGATAGAGTAGTTTCTTTTTCTCCAGGAGTAATTGAAAATATCATGTTCCCTTTCGTACACTCGCTATTCATTAAAAATGAGTGAGCCCGTAAATTCACATGCAAATATTTCGGCACATTAACTGTACTGTGGCACTAACGATTTAAATCTTTTTGTTAGTCGTTTTATACATAGAAAATATATGTGATTCCAATAGCAGGAATGTTCACTTTAATGAAGACAATTCATTTTAAAAATATTTTCACTCTCCAATACATTAGAACCAAACGTGTGTTTGAATATATATATAATAATATGGCGTTGATATATTTGTATATTTTTTTTTTCATTCATGTAATATTAGTTGGTATCTTTATATAGTGGAAAATATTCCCAATCCAACAAATTCTTACAATTGCCAAAAAAACTAGACGTATAGTATTATCTGAACTTTTGCAATTATTAACGGACAAATGGGCCTTTCGCTTATTATAAAATATTGCTGATTTTTACATGTTTTTATATACTAGTAATAACATGTTTGTAGTGCCAACCTACATTAAGCTTGTGTCGTAAAATTTACCGTGGTTATTAATTGCTACCAATAAATCGTACATAATTATATGTTTTGTTGTGACATATTTCATAGAACCAGAATAGCTGTTAAAGTAACAAATTATTAACAAAAAACCTTACTCTAAAAAAGTATTTCTTAAAAATAAAATTAATTTCACAAGGAAAAAAACATTTGTTAAATAATTAAATTAATTTAAATAAAAATTGTTTAGTTGTTATTATTTAAGGATATCAAAAGTAACGCCAATAGCTAAAAATGAAAACAACGTCGATGATTTTTGTTTCCCGAACATCCCTATCTCACATTAAAGAATAGGTAAATATAAATATGTACAGCTGTCTTTTTCCAATCGAACCAGACCCAAATTAGGAATGTTTAAAATAATTTAAAATTAAATAATTACAGAAACTACATCGTTGGTTTTATTTCCTAGCCTTACAATTATAACGGTTAGACGTTCCAATGAATATCGCATCATTTGGACATTATGAATCACCTAGGTATTATGAAGTGAACGATGATGAAAATTAAACAGATGGTTCGTGGCGAAGGTAGCCGCACAATGGATTGCTTGTTGGGTTGATCCTGACATTCACCTGAAAAGGAAATAATATGAATTATTATAGCGTTTATTTTATATTTCCAAACGGAATGGTGACGTGTGATATTGAAGTAAAGAATGAGAATAATAATTTAATTAAAAAAATGCCATTATATGGCATGCAAATATTTAGTTTAGGTAAAGAATAACTAAATGACAAATATTTAAGTAAGGAATAATCAAATGACAAATATTTAGGTTAAGAATAATCTAATGACAAATATATAGGTTAAGAATAATCAAATGACTAATATTTAAGTTAAGAATAATCAAATGAAAAATATTTAGGTTAAGAATAACTAAAAGACAAATATTTAGGTTAAGTTTAATCAAATGACAAATATTTAGGTTAATCCTGCGGTCGCTGACGATTAGGGTCGCTCTCCGTTAGATGCGGTTAAATAGGAGCTGGTACTTGGGAGCTAAAGCTCAGAGGTGAGAGGAGTTCTCCATATGTGGCCACACTTGTGCTTTGTACAGCTGAAGATGATAGGCGGGTGTGAAGTACTGCTTCGATCTGCATAGTATAGTTTTTTTGGAAACAAGTTTAGCTTTTCTATCCAAATGATTACGGAACTGAACGTCACCCGATATTTCAACGCCGAGGATGCTGATATTTGGCATTTTATTTAGGCTAACGCCCTCAAAGTAGTCGCTCGTCCACGTCCACACAGGTCATCAGAACGATCAGCGCTGTAGTTAACCAAGTACAGCATTAAAACTAAACCACGGCCTATTTTTTGGCACATTAATGTTAATTTTAAGTTATTTCGAAAATTTGTGTAATACTTTACTTATTTTTAGCTTAATTTTTATTTTGATTGTTACTTTTGATGTTGTTTGTATTGTGCCTTGAAAAAACAATTTATTTATATATATACAATATATCTATTAGATCGACGCCAGATATATCTGACACCTGTACCGAAAGGGTTCGGGTCGTAGAAGCCGCGGAGGATGGCTAGATGGAGTCGAGGACGACTTAAAGGCAATCGGTGTGAGGGGCATGAGGGAAAAAGCTAAACGAAGATCCGACTGGAAAAATTTACTGGACCAGGCTAAGGCCCACCTGCGGCTGTAATGCCTTGATGAAGATGTACCGTAAGGGTTAATCCAGTACTGCGTACAGACAACGGAGCATTGGAATGCGTTGCACGCTGTTGATCGTTGATGGTGAGCTACTCACCGACGGGCGCAGCGTACAGCAGGGGGCCGGGCTCGGGGCCGCGCTCGCAGTTGGCGGGTGAGCGCGCCACGTGGAGCGCGCCGGCGCCGGCGCGGCCCTCGCGCGACACGAAGCAGTACCTCCGCGCCGCGGTGCTGTCGCGCGTCACCGGCGTCGTCACCACAAACGACGCGCCGTTCTCGTACCAACCGCCGTGGCACGTGTACGCTGCGAAACGAGTTTTATTTTCATGGGATAGGAAGGCAAACGAGCAAGCGTGTCGCCTGATGGAAAGCAATCAACGCCGCCCATAGAGAACCGCGACACTGCAGGAGTTGCGGAAGCGTTGCCGGCCTCTTAGGTATGTGTAGACTTGTTTTTTAAAGGTGCCAATATCGTATCGGTTCGGAAAGACCGTCGAAGGTAGCTGGTTCCACAAAGTGGTGGTGCGTGAAAAGAAGTTACGAGAGAAGCGCACCGTAGTAGATTGCCAACAACAATGCACAAGTATCTAATATAGTGAGGTAAGTATGCTTATGGCAAAAAGCGTGATGCAAAAAGAATTATAAATACAGATGCTCACCTGTAACTAACTCTTTGTTTTCACACGTTGAATAGAATTCCATATTCTTGACCGAATTGCAGCCGACTTCTAGCCTATTGTAATTGCTACTCGCGCAGCTAACTTCACTCCCGTCGGACTGTCGCCTACTCCTCATTATTGGAGTGTCCGACATATTCCTTACGCTAAAATTGAACAACCTAGTGTGGTTAACTCTACGATTATGTCCGAAAATTGCTTTCTCTCGCTTCCTCCTATGTGTTTCGTCTCGCTCTCTTCGATTGAGCGATCTGACAGTTCTCTGATGGTGATAATTTTGTATGCTGTACTTGCCAGAGTATGGGCACACTTTTGACTCAGGGTTGCTAGCTGGAAAAATAAATAAATAATTAACATTTAGAGTTATCTAGAAAAACATAAATTTAAAAAACTATATTAGTCTTTTTTAACTGCTACTTGTACGATTTCGAGGTTTTAAATATCAGTCTATTATTTTTTACACAATCCGTTCTATTATTTTTTATTAGGGCTTTTGTGGTTGGCCCATCTGGTGTTACTTTATTCTAAACCATTTCCAATTTCACGCCCATAAGAAAAATTGAAAGCACCCTGAGTTCTACATAACATTATCGCGCCGAAGTGTGCAGTATCTAGTTTTTAATTTACAGCAGACGTCTGATTGTATCACAACAACATGGCATTTATTTTTTACCGTTATTATGAAAATACTAATTTCGTTAATACAACAAAACAAGTGTTTGTATTAGCGGTGTTTTTTATTGGGTATTTTGAGTTCCGCATCGGTTTCGATCGAGTGAGACCGCAGGAATTCCTTGGCTTCCATACTTCTATATACGTATCGCTTTGTTTGCTGGTCGTGACTCGTTTTCAATTTATTTACATGATACAACTGTATAAAAATCTAAAATGTCATTACCTATTTCTTTGCAGCCCACGAACCCATGACCAACACGTGTTTTGGACTCTTCCCGCCAACTTACATCAGTCACGTTGCGTTTTTATTTCATGTTCATAATAGTTTATTATTATCAGTTATATTGTTTAATTGTATTGTACAATATAGTTCGAATAAGGCGTATAATTGAAGTAATATGTAATAAATGCATGTACCGTGACTATTTAAGTTTACTTTTTTTTCAATTTTATCAAGACGTAACGTGATGAGCGGACTAGTTACATTTGTAGAGATGTAATATTATTGTATTTTACTTGACACTGGCATAATAGTTATAAATAATTGCCACCAAAGAAAAGAAATCGAGTTTGTGGCCCATGACCACGAAAAACATACCTTGACCAAATTGCTGAACATTTTAAGAAAGGCCAGGTCAAGAGTACCCTTAACCGGGCTTGCATGAGGAGAATAATGAGTGTAGAGGAAGCAAGGGAAGTATGCCGAGATCGTAGCAGATGGAGATCTGTGGTCTCTGCCTACCCCTACGGGAGACAGGCGTGACGATATGTATGTATGTATGTATGTACCACTGGGTTGGCGTTACTCACCAACTAGAGTGACGTAGGGCGCGGTGACGGCGTTGAAGTGGTGCGGCGAGCACGCGTCGTCTGGGCGTGCGGCGGGCGTGCCGCGCTGCAGCTCCGCGATGTGCGTGTCCCGTCGGTACAACACCACGCACACGTACCGCGACACGCTGGAAGCATACACACAGCCACGATCAATCACTACACACAAATGTATGTGCCAGGTTTTGTCGCGGCTCGGTCCATAGCATCCAATAGAGACAACGATAGCGATGCAAAAAAGCGAACACGCTGTTAATGACACAGAGTAATTTCACGTTACTTTGCGGAAATCCATTACTATGTGGACAGTTAGAACTTTTACTTAGCTAAGGTCCGCGACAAGCAAACAAAAAAAGAAAAATAATGTGTGTTTTTATAATGGAAAAAGTGGATTTACGGGGAATTTAAAACTAGATCTTACCGAATAAACGGCCGTCAGCAACTCTCCACCTCCCAACCACTATCAACAACACCAAACATACACTACCACTTTTCCACCTTGTACATGACACGTATTTCACCTCAACACGGAACTACGGAATACGAGTCTACTTTACCTGATGATGCCTCATGTTGAAACACGTGTCGTGTGCGAGGTGGAAAAGTGGTAGTTGCTTGGCTAAGATGCGCGACAAGTAAGCAAAAGTAGAAAAATAATAATGTGTTTTTTTTACGTCGCGAAAAATAAAAAAGTAACATATCAAACGCTTTTAAATTACTTAATTTAAATTAGTTTTTTTTTTACCTAGATATTGTTTTAGTACAAGAGAAAAAAAAGACGATGTTCGTTTATTCAACGTTCATTACTACTCGTAGTTAAAATGGTTGACATGAATTCTAAACATATTTTATTTTATTTTATTTATTATAAAAACTAGTTACAGTCTTAAAGAATACGATATTATATAAACTTGACAACGCCCGGATTATAACTCTTTAAATTTGCGCACAGCATGGTTACATTTTGCCAATAGGGTTTCTTATGTAATAATAAAATATTATAAAATTGAACAGATAAAATTAAATTTAAAAAAAAAATAAGAAATATAAAAAAAAAGAAGAATAACAATAATTTTGTGATCTATCGGCTGCCAAAGATATCACGGAGCGATCGCTTTAATTGATGTATTTTGATATTGAAAATATTGAACGTTTCTGTACCGTTGTCAATGGATATATTATTGCATAGGCGACAAATGTCAATATTGCCAGTCTTTCCTTTAAAGTCTTGTTATACAATTATTTTTGTTGGGATCGTAGTTCGACATTGTCTAAGAAGGCAGTATTAAAATACGTTGACCAATGCGTAGTCAGTGTTTCTCACCAATGGTGTTGCCAATGAGCGACGAGCGCGACGGAGTTGCCGCTCGGTGAGCTGGCCTTCACGTTGACGCAGTACACCTTGACGTCACCGGTCTGGTTGGTGATGCGCAGCGTGGCGTTGCGCTGGTAGAACGTGTAGTTGCTGCCGAAGTCTAGCGTGTGCCACGTGTGAGAGAATGTCATCCACGACGGGAATTGACAGTTGAAGCGGACTGAAACTGGTTAGATATTTTTTTATGGCATTGGGAGGCAAACGAGCAAGCGTGTCGCAAAGTAATCAAAACCATCTATCACGCATATAGACATCTGCAACACCATAGGCATGGTAAAAGCCGTTGACGGCCTTTGAGATAAGTGTAGGTTTGTCTGTTGATGGGTTTTTAGTCATATTTTAGCCTAGTTTTATTCAACAATTTATATAAAATTATTAAAAAAAGAAACATCGATGATATATAAAAGGGTGGTTATTTGTGGAGGAAATGCTATATTTTCTAAATAGTGTTCACATATGTATATTAAAAATAAGCAAGTCTCAGTTGTAGATTTTTTCAGGAAGGAAATCATATGGTACCTCGTTTCAGGGCCATAGTTCTAGAACCTTCTGTTGCGCTGAAGAGTCCATTACACGTGGCATCACCTGACTGCGCAACCCGGTATTCCACTCCCCCTGTTATGCTGGGGCTTTCTTTCATTATTGCACCGCCTGAGAGAACAAAAAGGTTGAAAAATAAAAATACAATACAAAATAATAAAATCAGTTTTAGTTATAAATGTTGTTTACTGGACAATCGTTTTTATTGACTGTTATATTTATTTATTTATTTTATTCCGATTTTTTCTTTTACTTCTAAAGTTTCATTAATAATTATGTCTCATAAATCAACCCATAGAGCGTTCCGTACCTTCCCACAAAAATCGTATTAAAATCGATTAATTACTCTTCTCAAACAAATACATACATATCATCACGCCTGCTTCCTGTAGGGGTAGGTAAATACCACTTTGGTCCAGATATGTTCTCCTTGGTCTTTCTCTACCGACCCTTCCATCCACATTCGCAACGTAAATTTATCTTACCAGGCGTCTTTCATCCATCTTCTCTGTGTGCCCAAACTATATAAGTATCCCTTTCTCAATTCTCAAATAAATAGATAAATATTTTTCGGTAAGATTAAGTTCCCCGTAAATCCACTTCTCTCAGTATAAAACACACATTATTATTTTTCTGTTTGTGTTTGCTTGTCGCGGATCTTAGCTAATTAAAACTTCTAACTGTCCACATCCGATCGAGATATTCGAAAGTTTATAGATTTAAGCATTGCCTGTAAATGCTAATAAAACTCTAGTTACCAATGCTGTTGGTCTTCTCGTATACGAAGCATCTGTAGCGGTCTTCATTGCTGGTTGCGTGGTTGTGGTGGAGTTTGCCGACGAGGAAACGGAGGCTGCCCTCTTTCCACGTAGCCAAGCACTCGAGTTCTTCCACTGGTGGTGATAAATCATTATAAACATGCAACATTAATTCCTCAATACATTCAGTCAGTATTGGCTCCTTTAGCAGTATCGTATGATATGTACGGAAAAAAATGCGGTGGTTCTGTTCTATTGCAGTAATCATGCAGCAATTAAATTGCGTCTCGATAAAATGATTGCTGTTTATTAAAAATTGAACGAGTCGACTTAAAAACACAATATACCCATGAATATAATTTCATTTACAAACACGCTCACGAAACGCTAGAAAATGCTATTTAAATTACATATTAAATGAAAATGGGTTATTTATTTATACAGGGTAATATTTTATATAAAATGTTTGGCTCCTCGATCGATCGATCCTCTTATAATCAAGTCATCTTATAACCAAGTTTATTGATATAGAATTGAAATGTAACATGGCTGTTGTTAACTTTCAAAAAAGTCCGCAAAAGATTTATTTCCCGTAAACTAACGGCAAGCGATATCAGAATACACCATTAGTTAATATTTACTGAAGACTAAAGTCTTCAACCATTGCGTCCTGCCTATACTCTCTATTTCTTTTCTTTTCTTTGATGGCAATTAGTTATAACTATTATGCAAATGTCAAGTAAAATACGATAACATCAAATCTCTTGAAATATAACCAGCCATTTTGCCAAAACCCTCTATGGACTTCTTCAGTCAACTTAAAAGTCACGATACATGCATTTATTTATACGCCTCAATCAAACTAGATTGTATAATACACCACCAAAATTAAACGATATAACTAATAATAGTATAAGATTATGAAAATTAAATAAAAACAAAACGTCACTGACGTAAGTTGGCGGGAAAAGTCCTATACTCTCTTACGGTGTCGAAATGTGGACACTGACAGTCCGTCTGCTTCACCAGCTCAAAGTCTTTTCAAGTTAGCAGATTGAAGTGCCAATGGGCTGGACACGTTTGTCGGAGAACGGACAACTGTGCTGTGAGACCGTGTCTCGGCAAACATAGTGTAGGATGCCTCTCCTGCTAGATGGAGCGACGATCTGCGCAAGGCAGCTGATAGAGACTGGATGCGTGTAACGGAAGATCTGGCTAAGTGACACGCCTTGGGTATGACTACCGTGGGCTATGATAATAACGCTTATTGCTATCGTTAAAGGAGATACGTTTAAGTCTCGTTTATTGTGGATTCAAATAGAAACCCGTGCGTTTAATACGCAATTAGACAAACCCCATTTGTTAGTCTTGACACATTCCCTTGCTATTTTAGCGTCCGCTTGTCGCTTCGCTAAGTTATTGTTGCGGAACTTAATGTAACACGGAGGTAAGCCATGTTTAACTACAGCATAGAGTTTGCAATAGACAGTGCCGTGAAGTTTCGAATGACAATAACTTTTGAATCCATAAACAACTGCCTACTGTATAACTTTTTTTATTAAGAGTTAGGTAAATGAGCAACTACCGCTGCTCACGAAGATCTGCAATACTAAAGGCATTGTAGTTGCATTGCGTGTCTTACGGTGAAGATAATATTCCAAACACAGCGACAGTGACAGGTGTCGTCCTGTGACGGCGTACGCAGCTCGCGACAAGTTGAAACGCGACAAATGTCGCGAGCTGCGTACTAGCTTACGTACAAATTATAGTAACCAGTAGCGTCGCTGTCGCCAGGCGCCAACTGTCTCTGTCCTTTGTCTCTGTCGACTGTCGCTGTATTCCGAATGTTACCTTAAGATAAGCGGGGTAATATAACGGGGTAGGTCCTCCGAATTCTTTCTACTTACCGTATAAAACCGAAAGCTATCACTTAACGCCGATATTTTGTGAGGTTGTGTTATTGCCCCCGTCAAGCCTAACCATTTTTCTATCACTATTATAAGCCAAAGAATAATTATTACCTGCAAATAGATTACGTATGGTGAATTAATGAGAAAAATAAATGAAAATTATTATTTAGGTATTTAAAATATGGATATACCAATTAAAAAATTAAAGGAAATGAACGGCTTGTGTCTTTTTTCCCCTACCTTCTTTAGGTTTTATCTTTGATGTAATTAAACTCTTCCAAATGAAATTAATTTATTAATGTTAATTTAATAGTAATAAAATAATTTAACAACATTAATTTCTTATTCAAGGAAAGACAATATACATATTTTTCGAAAGACGTCAGTCGATCGAATCTTATTGTTTTTTTAAAACAATTTATTTATTTTTTAATTTAATTTTTAAAATAAGAAATGTAAAAAGAAGTAATATTATATAAGGCTTTATTATATGCAAATAAAAAGTTTTAATACACGAGCGATACATTTATTAGTGTATCACTACAGCAGCAATGTCTTATTAACACTATATATACACCTACCTTCAAACTTTAAATGTAATGATTATTGCTAGCAACATTTACAATGGCAATTTTGCTTTATTATTGTATCAGGCGTTAGCAAAGGGTTATACAGCAAATGAGTTCTACCAATTCGAAAAAGTATTGCCAACCAAGGTCAGATTTAAGATTCAAATGTTGCAATACACTTCGTTTAATTTAGTCGCACGTTTGCCTTACCACTAAATCGCGATTTTATCGCATTACACCGTCAATGTATTGAGAGCGATTCACGTTTTCTTCAGAAAAGCAACCGTGTATAAAGGACGTAGGGTTCATTTTTGAGCACATACGGGTTTGTTTAACGGAGTACAGTTGCGGGGAATCGAGACAGACTGACGTACAAATAAAAGATTTATGTAGAGATGCCGGCAGCTATGTAAAGGGGAGGCGTTTGAGCGCCGCAGCGAGACAACTATTGTTTCGATAATGAAAGCCGGGGACTTCTTTTGCGAGAAGTTTCGTTTCTACTTTCGGATACGGGTGTGATTTCTTCTTTGAATGTTTGTGGAATAACCGAGCTTAGTGCATTGATTTTTTTTTTCTTCTATTGATACACTGTACACTGCAGTGACTGTAGTACAAACATTGTAGATGTTTTATAGGCGGCGTCGACTGTCCATCGACAGGTCACCAGCTTGCTCTTTGCACACATACATACATACATATAGTCACGCCTGTCTCCTTGTAGGGTTAGGCAGAGACCACAGATCTTCATCCGCTACGATCCCGACACACCTTCCTTGCTTCCTTCACACTCATCCATCATTTCATTCATCCTTCCTCTCATATTCGTCGTAACGAAACGGCTCTCCGTTCGTCGTCCTCGTGGTAATCAGGACGTGATGGGTGGCGAACCACGTCGCCGTCATTTTTTTAATAATTTAGGCACATAAAGATTCGTCGTAGTGAATCCCACGAGCCCCGAAGAAGGATGGAGATCAGCCCCAGCAGAGCCCCACATGCTGAGGTAAGGCATTATAGTACCCGGCACGCTCGCGACTAAGTTCGCTCCTAGCCACGCATCATATGGCACGGCAGACAGTGGATTGGCGGAGAGGATGGGAAAAGGATAGAGAAGAAAGGAAAAGGCAGAGGAAAGACTTTTTTTGCATATCTATTCTATAAAGAACTTATTGTGTACGTTATCTGCTATATATAATATCTTACGTGCTCTCGTGTTACACTGGTCACAACATAGTAAAATAACGCTATATTCTAGTGATAAATGAAACACTTTTTTTTAAATTACTTTGTCGTGATCTCGTCGCCTTAACTTTAGCTATTTTAAAACAATCGCTAAATCTAAACAATGGTCGACATCCACGGCTGGAGTGTTGCCCGATTCATTTGTAGGCAATTCTCGGAGATGTCGCGCCTTCGCTACGGATCATTTGCTCTTGTTTTATGTGACGCTTTGAGAACTCTTGTTTTTTTTTTTATAAGAAAGTTAGAGTCGTTGCCAAGCTGACTCACTTGCTCGTTAATTACTAACCGCGTATAGGTCTTTGATAAATGGATGAAATATCTACAAAAGTAATGGACCGACCTTAAAAAATTCTTCGTGTACACCAGTGATCTTCAACCTTTTTTGATTTCCGTAACCCTCAATAAAAAATTTTCATTTATGAGTACCCCTCCCCTGATAACTCCATACCTACACCTTAAAATGTGTCTCGTTTGTCTTAAGATCTATCTATTGTCAATCTTAACTGTAAAATATACCTAGTACTGTCTCTAGAGACAATAGGTATATTTTACTTGTGATCTATAGAGAGTTACTGTAGGATTCCCTTATCTACATTAACACGTTCATCTTAACACGGTCACGTCAGCGCGGGTTACCGGTGGCCCGCACTACACTCATCGGGCGGCGCGAGTCACCGGCGGTACTCATTCGATTGTGTTCTGAATTATTAGATTATTGAACCCTGAGAATTAAAATAATAAAAATTTAACGTTTATTCAATAAAAACATTTATTTTCAATAATAAGTATAATCAATAATTTATCAGAAACATAAGTTTTGTTCAATAACATAAACACAATATTACACAAAGTATTATATATATATATATATATATATATATATATATATATATATATATATATATATATATATATATATATATATATATATATTAATTATATTACAAGTAGTATATATTAAATACATAGTATCATACAAAAAAAATATTGTTTTATTTATAACTGCATTATTTATTGCTTTTTATGCAATTTGTTATAACATTTCAAGCAAAGTACTGACTGTCCCTCACAATGTCCACAATACGTCTTAACTCTTTTAGTATTGTTAGTTGCACAAGTTCTGCCCCTTCTATTGGACACATTTTTGTAGCATTCCTTGCATCGTTTACGGATTTCTCTTGCCGATCCTCTATATGATTGAAGAACGTGTTTATGTGACGGTATATAACGGCATATTTGTTCATTGGACAAAAGGTTATCGATAATAACTTCCCTAAATCAATCAACGCGTATGCAGGTCTGAACAGGCAATAATCACGCGCCGCCAGATGAAACGCGATGTCAATTTGAGGGCCGCCTCATAGCAAAACAAATGAAAAACGGCCCCGGCGTGAACGTGTTAAACTACATATGCTAGATATAATACAATAAAATAATGTTCAAATAAGTTAACTGTTTTAACTTCTTAGTATTTTCGCCATTACCAATATAATTTTCACGCACCCCTAATGGGAACCCGTGTACCCCCAGGGGTACGCGTACCACAGGTTGGGAATCGCTGGTCTACATTATAATTTTAAAAATTTGCTGAAAAATATTGAAATTATTTTCATGTCTATAAAGACTGAATTACTTTTCTGCGTGATTTAGAGGGCTACCTTATATTTTTTCGTGGGTATCTATTTTTGGTGGGAAATAATTGGATTATACTAGTAGATAGTAACGTCAAACTAAGAACAAAATACATATCACTGATCAAGCGTAAAGATACGTCACCTCAACTTTCGGAACGACAAACGTCCAGTACCTAGTGGATTGTTACGGTTATATTAATAGACGACAGATTGAAAACACGTCAATATCGAAATAGTTTCCTTTACATCTTAATCGGTTCAATGGCGAAGCTACCGCTTTTGGGAGTTAACGGTTGCAGGTTTGATTCTCGCATTGGGTTAAATATACCATATGTATATTTTTGCAGCCCATATTTTTAATGTTTTAGACATAGGGAGGCTATTTCTGCAGGAATTGATATTAGTCTACCACGCTTGTCTACGTCGGATTGGTAAGTACCTAGACTCGGAATAGTTCATAGCTGTTTCTCATGTTTGGCCTATAGTTATTTATTTAGAATTTAGATAAGTGTGCTGGATTAATATATAATGTTCACATAGCTAGAAATGCATAATGGCATAACGCATAGAAGCCTGTGCATTGGGGGATGAAAAAAAAATAGTTTAACTTATCTTGTATATAGTACGAAAAGTAAGTAACCTCAGCACGTAAACACAACCGCAAACTATTTCCTTACATTTAGAATGAACTTACGCCATGTCTGAACTTGTCGTCGCTAAGACAAACATGTCCCAAGCAACGGTTCGAACAAGTTTAAGTCTGCACAAGTACACATACCAGTGCTCTCGGAGCCGTAAACATCGGGGCACGCTTGGTAGTTGAGCAGCAGCCGCGACTCCTCCGTGCAGCTTTCTATTGATGACACGGGGCTTTTGCAGTCGCCGTGACCCCTGAAATTGTAAAAATTCATTTGACTGTCGATCTACCTTTTAAATAACTATGACGAACATATTCGTGAACACATCGTAACATTATGCGCCAGACGAATATATTCGCTTGCGTATAAAATATATGTATATTATTTATTTGATACGCAATGAAATGTATTTTGTTATTACATGTGTCTAATTTATGTAATCGTATATCCACTTTACTTTGTTTAGGTTTAGATTAGGAAACTTACTGTTTAGATGCATTTCGCTGGACGAAATAGATAAGAAAAGTATATGGTGGCAGAATTAGGTTTCAGCCTTAAATTCTATCACTACGATTAATATTCGACCATATTTATATTTAGTTATAGGTCGACTATCCCTTGTTTGAATGTTTTAGTTAACCGTTAGAGTCACTGCCTAAATTTCTCACAGGCGCGTTAGCGCTCGCGAAATCAGTTGCTATAATATAGTGATAATAGTGAAGTAACAATTATTTTGCTGACACGATGATGTTTGATCGCAAACAAAAGATTTATTAGGCATTTTTAAGTATATATGAGTAAAAAACAATGATACAACCTTTAAGTATCAAAAACTTTAAAATTTAATACTACCACCCACAAGTTATATCCACATTAAAGACTGACACTTTCTATTTATTTAATATATTGAAAATGAAATCGAAGATATTTGACAAAATATGACAATATTCATTGAAAAGAGGATATAACCAGGCCAATGGAGGGTTATCTGAAAAATAAACAGCAATCTCGTTATGTGAGCGCAGGGAAAAAATGGCGCTAAATTACTGCCGCATCACTACAGACACTTCAGACGAAACTCTATACGTCTAGACTGGAGGAGACACGAATGTATTTGCTTTTGACAGTTCACCATATTCTCACTAATTATAATTACGAATTAACCTCTATTTCCATGACAGCTTTTTAATATTTTCATTTTACAATATTTTAAAATATATATTATAGATTTATTACGCCATTTCGGTCACGTGACTATAATAAAAAATATTTTTACTCTCTGGTCATAGACACGTTCGATGTAATGAATTTAAACTATAAACATTATTAAATTTGTGGCAAATTCATGTTATATGCTTGTACATTTATACTATACTTATCTTAAATATATTTATATAAATCTTATTTAAGTACATTTGAATTCTTCAACGGTAGTAAAATAGACAATTCATATTAAATATCCTACTAATATTATAAATGCGAAAGTTTGTTAGTATGGATATATGTTTGTTACTCTTTCACAAAAAAAATACTGGACGGATTCGGATGACACTTTACAATAATATATATAGGTTATACATCGAAATAACATATAGGCTATAATTTGTAATGCATTTATGTAATTTTGATCGTAATATAATTTTACTATTAAGTAAATAAAATATATTTATTCAAAATGATCTGTCACGAAACTTAATGTTGCAGGCCAAATTTTACGCGAGCGAAGCCGCGGGCAAAAGCTAGTACACTTATATATAAAGATGGAGTTTTATTTCGACAAGTCCACCGATAGTTGCGATTTACATGAGGAAGCTATCGGCGAAGCCAGCGCATGTGCACATTGACGTCGTAACCTGCGCATATTTGCTAAGGCCAATTTCGTATATTTAATGGTCCTTCGAGCCGAGTATATAACATATATATAATATACGTTGTACCAATCTAATTGTAAATTCGCTATTTATCGATAACAAAAAAGCCAGATATAGGGCTGTCTCGTTGAGATGGAATTGACTGTGGACATTCATGGCTGGCTAATTGCAGGCCGGGACATGTGTCGACCGCAGCGCGACGGCAGCCCTGCGCCGCGGTAATGACTTTTTAATTTAAATTGATGTTAATCACCCGCGGTCTGACAGCAATAGGTCCGGTGGAACAATTTAAACGGGAAAGGATTCCACGTCAGTCTCCTTTTAAGTGGATTGTCATTTGTAATTTAAAATAAATTTTACACATCCAACAAATTATTCAAACTATGCTCCTTCGCCCACTCCTCTCCCACTCCCATAATGTAACTTTCCTTAAAGGACGGCAACGCTTCCGCACTGCGTATGGCGCTGCGGATGTCTATGGGCAGCATTGATTGCTTTCCATCAGGTGACGCGTCTGCTCGTTTGCCTTCCTATCCCATAAAAAGTAAAATAAAAAATCTATAATCGCTATTAGCTTGACTCAAAAAAGTGTCTGTTACTACGTGTAACAATGTTATTTACATATTTCCTACACTTTGTATTACATTTTATACGAAGAGAAATAGATGGCTTTGATGGTGCTTTTGCCAGACCGTACGAGTACATACGATTGTGCAGGGATGATGAGATCGGCTTCTTCGGAATTAGACGTTAGCCAAGACGCACGCTTTTCACTTCTTTCGCCACCTGATATAAGTACTGTACTGTTATGAAATGTATCGATGATGATTATAATAGAAGTTCATTAGAGGATTTATGATACTTTTGCAGAAGACCGCAGCTTGGATACTGGGCTTCCTTTAAAAATCAGAGAGAGTCGCAGGTTGAAACTGTCTTCTACTTTTTTCTAGAGGGTAGGCAAATGCAGTAGCCTGGTGTTTCAGATGTGCATGGGCGGTGGTAATTATTTTCATCATTCATCATCGTCAGCCTCGGACCTCGGAGGAAGTTCATTGTTGGACATAGACCTCCCTTAAAACGATGTTCTTTGCCATATCGTTGTCCTATCAGGCTAGGGAGGGGGGGAATCACACACTATGTTAATGCGGTGATAACTTACCATAAGGTAACCTACTTGTTTCTCATTTTTTTTACTATTCATAAAAAATTAAGGATTAGGTATTTTACACAAAAATTCGAAAACCCTTTTTTGTTAGTATATACACCGTTGATGCAGGTAAAAACACGATTACTGTACTATTCTGAGTTCTTTGAAATCCCTTGAGTTTACACGAAATCACGGATTACGTGATCTTATGCTGCCAGCGCTTACAAACATAAAAATAAAATACACTTTTTCGCACAGTAAGGGGTTAAGGGTAAATCCAAATGAAATTTTCGGGCGTAAAATGACTTTTTCCATTGTCATATCATAACATTCTATAATACAATTGTAACAGTAACATGATTATATATAAAAATACACATATATAATAAAATAGTCCGTTTTTTTGTGTACGTACAATGCAGAATAAGTTTAGATAATAGTATATTTGCATTTAGGATACTTATCAAGTAAGATAAATGATTGATCCTATATAAATTGTTATGGAATTTTTGCGTGATTAATATAATACAAAAAAAAATCATGGATAAATTTCTAAAATAATAATTTTATGTTTAAAAAGGTATCTATCATTGAGCTTAAAGATTCTAGACCTCATATACAGTCAACGTCACTCGCTTTTTTATTGAGAATGGCCTTATATATTTTAAGCTAATTTCTATTTCAAGCATCATGATATTTTATTCTACAGCCTATTGTTAAATACACCACCAAAGCGTATTGATGGGGTGTCCAAACTCGAAATAAATATTTGATGGCTATACATATACATATTTCCGGGAATTATCCCGCGACCATTGACTCTGAAGGCAGTAGGTTCGCCACTAAACCAATTAAGACGGTATTATATAATAAATCTTTTTTTTTATTGTAATTTGGTCCAAAATAACTATGTATTTATAATAAAATCAACCGATCCGATTTTTGTCGAGTTGCCATCGATAACAGAAATAACATGCAGTCAGCGCCAATGGTTTCGGATATAAATAGAAATAAAATAAGTGGTAAACAGCTTTCTTTTATTTTAAGCTTACGTAGATGCGCTTTACAAATTCTTAGCTAATTAATTTTAAGATTATCTGTTAATGTACGTTTTAGGGAAGGGCATGTAAAAATGTGTTTGCGATGGATATTTTTCTCCTTTTTTTTTAAATGCGTTTTCTTTACTAAATAGTTATCGATTTTAGTGATTTCATAATTCGTTTGTGTGTGTACTATATGTGTGCAACTTTTCTCAGTATAAAGTGAGCTGTTAATGCTTTGAAGATTATTGAAATATTACCGCTGTAAGCGATTCGACCGTGAGTATTTATTTTAAAATTGTATTTTATAACATCTTAACCTAGGGGTCACAAAAGGGCCGATTTATATTTGTTTATTCTTTTCGTACAAATAATGGTAGAAAGACGGACTAATGCCGAAAGACATTTTGTATCAGTCAATCTTTATTTATTTCGTATACATTTATTACCTGTTAATAAATATGTAAGTATTTTATAAAAAAAAAGTTTACAAAGAGAGAAAAAAATAATAATGAAATAGGGAGAAATACTAAAAGTATTTATTGAGGGCAGAATTGAAGGTAGAATAGGCAGCGGTACAAGAAGAATTTCATGGACTAAAAATATAAAAGGCTGGTTGAAGGTGGAAAGCACAGAGAATAATTCACGTGACTAACGACAAAACTAAATACGGATAAATGGTCACCGATCTCCAGGATGGAGATGGAAAAAGAAGAAGAATAGAGAAATAAAAAATGCCATGACAATTTTATACAGAAATTGATTAAAATTGTTCAAAACTGACATAAAATGCTGTTTCTAAATTTTCTGTTCATCTAAGCTTATTTGGAAAAGACGAGAATATCTCGGAAGACTTTTTCGGGAATATTCATTGTATCACAAAAAGGAATCCTTATAAGAAAATTGAAAAATAATAGATTACTAACAGACGTACTAAATTAGAAAATCGTAGATTAAATTATTTATTGTAATAAATAAAATAATTAACAGCTGAATCGACTGCCATCCTTTGATAGTCAGAGCGGCGCTAAAGCTAAAAGAAAATAAAAAGCAAACGTTTTTATAATACAGTTATTTAGTATGCATATAAAAAAAACTAGTTGATTTTAATGTTGGCAACGTTGTAACGAGGTCGCAGCACTATGCAGCAAGTGGAAACTAGCAGTTGCTGTCCGCTTCCGTTCCCCATGAATAAGACAGTGCGTGACAGTTTTATCGGGTAGTGGTGGAGTGATGGTGAGGTAAAATGCTTCCACAGTTTGCTCGGAAAGCCGAATACACGATTAATGTTGACTGTTTCTTTTTTCTAAACCATTTTAAGCTCTGAAGACATATGAACGGTTAAATAAACATATTTTTCTTATTTTGTTTATCGTTAAGTCTTGAAGGTTTTTTTTGGAATGTTATTTATTACAAAGCAATTGTATTTTATTTGACTGCCAAATAGAGGAATGGATATTTATTCCCTAAGGAGGCAAATGAAGTCGGTTTTCTTTCTTAGTTAGTATAAATATTTGTATGGCGTACAGGATTTATATCAAATATATGAAAATGTATTGTCGCTCTATCTGCCAAAATGCGGTTTCTACTACAGTACTCTGACAAAGGTGACCATGAATTATTTAATAGAACGCAATGACTATATGAATCACTTTCTTAAATACGCTGTTAGACACGGGCCACCCTATTTCTGGAGGAATGGATATTACCCTAACACGCTTGTGCAATGCGGACTGGCAGCGTAACCAGATCCGAAATAAATATCTGTAGATCATATATATATTTATCCCGATGAGGGAATCAAACTCGCGACTACTGACTCCGTAAGCGGCAGCCGCATCACTGAGCCAATTGGTAGTCTTAAATATATTAATTATAAATAAACTTAAGCTGTTTTTAAGTATAACATATTGATTATTTTGTCTAATAATTGTATTTTTTTATATAATATAATTGTATTTTATAATTGTATAATTGTATTTTATAATTGTATAATTGTATTTTATAATTGTATAATTCTGTTTTATCTATTTAAAAAAAATATATTGTGTTTTATGAAATTGTATAATGTAATTTCATTTCATTTATTTGTTATTAGAAATAATTGTAAATTATTGTTTTGGTTGTCCTTCAAAACATGTCGTAACCCCTGTAGCAATGCAAATGTCGGAGGCAGGGTTGAAACCCTGGGTTGAAGCACTATTTGTATTAAGAGGTATTGTTGTTATTGTATATATATGTAAGGCTTAAATATAAATATACAGACTCGAATTTTACGATTTCACTGCGCTGCATATCCGTGGTGGAAGTGGTGGCAGAAAATCAGTTTTTCTGCTCAATGAGTGGAAGTTGTTACTGAGCCATAATAGCCCATTTTACCTCTGCGGTATAATATTGTATAATATGCGGTATATGTATAAAATTTTAGTTTGTTTTATAATTTTTATAATATGTATATGATCCATAAAATGTACAGTGAGTAAATACTCATATGCTGTACTGCTAAAGATTACTATCAATGTGTTTTTACGGTCACGGTGATCTGGGGAAAATTCTTTGGGAAATAAAGATAATTACATAATTTTAATCCAATATATATATATATATATATATATATATATATATATATATATATATATATATATATATATATATTGACGACCAATTGGCTCAGCTGCGGGGCCCTCTGGCTGTGGAGTCAATGGTTGCGGGTTCGATCCCCGCATCTGAATAAATATATGCATGGATTACAAATATTTATTCCGAGTGTGGTAACCCCGCCAATCCGCATTGGACAAGCGTGGTGGGTTAACGTCCGTTCCTCCAGAAATGGAGAGGCTCAGCAGTGGGACATATATGTGTTGTTAAAAAAATATATATACATACATATATAATACAGATTTATAAACAAAAAAATAGAGAATCTTTCTATGACATCACCACTTCGAATTACTTTCAATAGATGGCTTTCGTGACAGAGTTATCGTCTGACGTGCTATAAAAACTGCCGTTTATTCTCTGCGGTTGGAAAACTTTATTTAATCGTTGTTTTCTTTTTTAGTATGAAAAATTCAATGGACTGATATCAAGAAGTGATTCAAACACCAGTCGATGGTCATGATATTGCTGCTGCTGTACTGCCAGAGTTTTTGAATAAAAATGAAAATGTCACACGAATTTCTTTATAAAGCTTTTTTTTATGGGATAGGAGGACAAACGAGCAAGCGTGTCGCCTGATGGAAAACAAACAACACCGCCCATAGACAACCGTGACACCGCAGGAGTCGCGGAAGCGTTGCCGACCTTTTCAGGTATGTGTTGGTTTGTTTTTTGCAGGTATCAATGTCGTATCGGTTCGAAAAAACTGCCGAAGTAGCTGGTCCCACAGAATGGTGGTGCGTGGAAAAAAGTTGGTCTCAATTAATCGGAATCGGAAGGTTGATTTGGATTGATAATCACTCAGCAAAAGTTACAATCAAATAAATTGTGGGTGAAACGTAGTTCATCGGGTCATGTAGTAGTTAATATATAATATATTTGAAAAATGTTACCTGTTGTATGTGAAAGAGAAAGGGCCTTTCAAGGGACAGTCCACTGGCTCCGCGTTTTCTCTGAACATGGAGTACAGCAGAGCGTCGCCCGTGATCAGGGAACACAGGTGCGGGAGAGCGTCGCGCCGGTGACAGAATGCTGTAAGCACATGTGATGCTATTAATAATTTAATGCTTTGTAACCATAAGCGACTTATGTGTTTACATTTCTATGTGTCTATACGTGTATATAGTTTATGTAGAGTTGACATTATAAACAAATAAATAAATAATTAATGAAATTTGTACGCCATAAATGGCAATGTGACGGAGTTTTTAAACGTCTTTTCTCATCTTGTTACACCTCACATTATGCAAATAGAGAATTATTATTAAAAAGTGTGTACTGTAATCTCAAGATAACTGATATTGTCAGGCGTTACTTTGCGAAAATCCATTACAACTTCTCCAGTCAAACTTACTTTGCTAAAATCCGCGAACACAAATCAGAAAAATAATACTGTGTGTTTGCGAAGAATTGTATGGCAATCACAAGTCTAATTCTTACCGAGAAACGACCGTCAGCAAATCATAGAATAGTTGTAGAGCCACGTTGCAGACGAATACTTTGTCAAGAATGTCATAATATTTGTCTGTAGCATGAATGGGCCGGCTCGCCCGGGCAAGTACCACACTCCCGCAGAAAACCGGCGTCTGAGTGGTAGCTTAGCTACCGCGCTTGTTGTGTTGTGTTCGCGGATCTTACCAAAGTAATTGTGACCGAATGGAATGGTTAACAAGAATTCAAGTAAGTAGTGCAAGATATGTAAGTTAATTTGAATGGAATGGAATGGTTAAGAAGAATTCAAGTAATTTTAAGTTGATAATATTTGTTAATTTTTGCAGGTATAAAAAGAAGCAAGCGTGTCATCGGGTAGTTCATGGAAGATTTGATGACTTTTATATTATATTAAATTTACAGCGGCGCTAAATTTTAAACACAATATTGGAAGGTTTACTCACTTTCTTTATACTGTAGAACATTTGTGTGTTTTTCGTGCATCACCACGCAGCGGTAACAGCCTTTCCTGCAGAAAAAAAAATAATATTAAAAAAAAAAAACAATTTAAAGCAATCTAACTTGGAATTAGCATTTCCCTCAAGTTTGCCAACATCGTAAACATAAACAAGATCTTACTAAGACAAATATTTGCAACAAACATTGGCTCGCACAGCTAAACAAGTTAACCGAGAGCATTGGCAGTTGGTTTTGCGGCCGTCGCTGGTGAGATTGTTTTGACAGATGTGCAATTCTAACTACTTTAAGCACTGAACGGTAACAATACTGAACAAGAGCAGAAAAATAACAGCAATAGCTCAGTTGGTAAGGATTGAGCTTACAATCTGAGGTTGGGACTCTATATCTTTCATTGAAATATTAATGTGACCCTATTACGAGCAACCATCATTATCATCAACAGCCTGCGGCAGTCCACTGCTGGATATAGGCCTCCCCCAAGAAGCGCCAACTAGCCCGGTCTTCGGCTTCACATATCCAACTTCTGCCAGCCGCCATGCGCAGATCGTCGCACCATCTAGCCGGCGGGCGTCCCACACTACGTTTGCCGAGACGCAGTCTCCACTCCAGCACTCATCTGCTCCAACGATTGTCTGCTCTCCGACAAACGTGACCAGCCCATTGCCACTTTAGTTTGCTAATTCGAAAGGCTATGTCGGTGCCTTTAGTTCTCTAGACTTTAGACTTTAGGTAAGGCACCATAGTCCCCGGGGGAGCCCGACCCCGGGACGATCGGCACGATTACGACTAGGCTCGCCCCTAGCCATGCATCCATTGGCACGGCAGACCGTGGATTGGCGGAAAGGAAGGGTAAGGATAGAGAGGAAAGGAAAGGAAATACGGATTGGGGGGGATACCAGACTCGGAATAAACATTTATAAATCCACATAAATATTTATTCCGATGCGGGAATCAAACCCGCGACCACTGACTCCGCGGGCGGAGGGCCCCGCCACTGAGCCAATCGGTCGTCGGCTGTTTTTTCAAAACTAAGAAAAAGAAAAAAGAACATGCTTACAGAACAATACCTTCTAAAGAACGATTTGTTTCCTGCGCTCACAATTTTCAACATACATACCTCAATTTGTTCTTACGAATTCAACTAAAAATGTCTATTTTTTATTTGATTTTAAGTTATATAATAAGTTCCATGTTTATAAAATTATATTTGTATATCAGTATTGCCTTGAAATGAGCTAAAAGAAAGAGTTAAAATGAGGTTACAGGTTTATAAGTTTTAAACTGCTTTGAAAAATATCAAACCATAAAATTTTACGCCCGAGCGTAATAACCCCGTGTAGTGTATAATATTTATTATACTAGTACGGGTGTGAGACATGGAAAAGTACGAAAGAACTAGTACGAAAACTCCAGGTATGCGTCAACCGCTGCCTACGCCGAATCTTAAAAGTATATTGGCCGGATAACATGGTCTCCAACGAAGAGCTGTGGAGAATCAGCAAGGAAGACCCAATAGATATCCAGATACGTCGACAAAATGGAGATGGATAGGGCATGCTCTCCGGCGCTACGTCAGTCATATCCTCAAACAAGCCCTCGAATGGAATCCCTAGGGGAAAAGAAAATGTGGGCGCTCAAAACAAACTTGGCGGGGTACTGTGACGGCCGAAGTGCTGAAGATATCTTGGAGCGAAGTGAAGCGTATGGCCGCCGACAGATCGACATAGAGAAACGTCGTGTCTGCCCTATTCCCCACCAGGGGGACTTAGGACTCAGAGAGAGAGAGAGAGACAGAGAGAGAGAGAGAGAGAGAGAGAGAGATTGTACAATATTTAAATATATATAATATAAGCTTACCTATAAATTGTATATCCAAAGCGTTATTAAGTAGTATCATTTGAGCATTCGACACGGTTCGATATCCTTATATCTCCGAACAACCTTATAAGACTTTACCACCCTCGTCGACGTCTTTTACTACGACTTGGAAAAGACCATGTCATTTAAGGACAAAAATGGCAAAAATATATAAAAGGTTTTTGATCTTTTGGTTTAAAATAATAAATAAATAGATATACGCAAGCTTAGAAGAGATGTAAGGCGGTAAGACTGATGACTGTTTAAAAATACTGACGCAGAAATAGAGAGGATAGATGAAAGACGACTGGCAAAAGAAATTTACGTTGCGGATGTGAATGGAAGGTTCGATAGGGGAAGACCAAATATATCTTGACCAGATTGCTGAAGTACTTAACAAAGGTCCAGATTAAAAGGACCTTTAACCGGCGAATTTGTATGAAGAGAGTCATGAGTGTGGATAAAGCAAAGAAAGTGTGCCGAGATCGTAGCAGATGGACGTCTGTGGTCCTTGCCTATGATATTCTGAAGATATGTATGTATGGTATATATGTATGTTGATATTCAGAATCACTTACTCGTCAACTATGAGGAACTTGTCACCTTCCGAAGATAAACACTTGCCCTTGTTGGAGAGACGGTCGCCCTCGATGAGTATTGGTTGGATCACGCCGGATTGGAACCAACGGCCTTGCCATCGAGCTGGGAACGTGCAACCTGAGGACAAACATTTCAAACGTTAATATAAAATATATTTCACATTTAAATGTTGATATACAAGTTATATAAAAAATCAAAGTCAATTCTTACACTTAGGTCAACAAAGAAAAATATTATTTTAGTGATTTTTTTTTATTAAATAATTACAATTATAGAAATAGAAATACTTTATTTATGACGTCTTTCTTTACAATAATTAATTTTTGTTTAAAACCTTAATAATTAATTAATTTTAAAATGAATATAATTATGTACACACTCTCCATCTCTTCTCTCTCTCTCTCTCTCCATCTCATCTCTCTCACTAATTTCTGATTCAAGGACTCATACTAGAAAAATGAAAAAAGAATTTGATAAATATTTTTTTCTAGCGCTCTACATGCTTCGCCACTGATGGTATTTTTTGGCAAATTTATATCCTGCTAAATATTTTATATAAGACAAAATTTTTAATTGCATATAAAACTAAATATAAATAATTAAATTTAAATAAATTAATATTTGAAAAAATTGTATTAACATCAAGTATTATCCACTACAAATTTAATAAAATGTATATAAAAATTACATTAGATAGAACCTAATATCTAGTAGGTATAACGCCTGACTTCATAAATTAGCTATTTATTTAATTCTATAAATGAAATGAAAAGATACTGAATTAAATCTTATGGTCATAAGTGGTAGCCAAGTGAGAAAGCGGGTTTCTTGATATATATTTTCCGCAACCCATGCATACCTGCAATAGCAGGGGTATTGTAAATGTGATGTAGCAAAATGTAGGATAGAGAGACGGAAGTGAAACGAAGGCGTTAGGTAAGTAAGAGACGGGGAGAGCCGTACACCCTAAAAAACTCATACATTTAAAAGTTCAATTGAGCGCCGTCGTTGCTCGAATAATAACACCACCTGAAAATGATTCACGAATAACTGATGCAACCACCGATATACATACATAGAAATTGTATAGGCCGGAGCATTTTTAATGTAATGAAAACATGAAATATTCACAGCGGGCCTCGCGTCGACAGCCCTGTAACAATTGATGAGACGGGCTCTAATGACTTGTACTGGTACCATCGTAGATACGTATGTATGTATGTAGCTAAGGGAAGAATCTAGTTTCGCACAATTCATGGAATCCTAATGTGGGATTTAGAGTTTACTAGAGTCCTATAACATGTGTAAAATTTTAAAAATAAAGATATTATTTTTTTTATATATATTTACGCCTATCCCCCGTTGGCAGAGACCACAGAGCTCCATCCGCTACCATTCATCGCAGCGAAACGGCACTCTATTGGTCGCTTCTCGCCCTCGTGAGAATCAGGACGTGACGGGTGGCGAACCACGTCGCTGTCATTTTCAACAAATTACTTATATTAAATTCGTCTTGAATCCCACGAGCCGCAAGGGAGGATGGAGGTCAGCCCCAGCAGAGCCCCGCATGCTGAGGTAAGGCACCGTAGTACACGGGGGAGTCCGATCCAGGGACGGACGGCACGCTTGCGACTAAGCTCTCCCTTAGCCACGCATCCATTGGCACGGTAGACCGTGGTTTGGCGGAGAGGAAGGGAAAGGATAGAGAAGAACGGAAAGGGCAGGAAAGGAAATGCGCATCGGGGGGTGGGGGTGTCCAGACTAGGAATAAATATTTATAAATCCATACATATATTTATTCCGATGCGGGGATCGAACCCGCGACCATTGACTAAATCGTCGTAATATATGATCGTCGTAAATATAATCGTCGTAAATATATGAGTAAAAACAAACGGTGGTACTAAAACGGTTAAATAAATTATAGAACGAAGTTGGCGCATAGCAAAAATAGCAGATGTATATAATAAAACAGACACAAAAACTAGCGAGTCATTAGAATTAGTTAGCCGCTCGCAACTACCGTCGGTTTTTGGTCCGACGCCAAACTGCGAGTTTGGCTGTAGTGTTTGTAGGTAACTGATAAAAGTTAATGTTATTTTGCTCAAAGTTAAACCGGATTTTCATTAACACACGTTTTTCATGCATCTTGCAATCAACTCAATAGAAATCAAGAAACTAAATAAAAAAAAAGAATAAAACATTAAAACTAATAGACCCACACTTAGAGTCTATCTATGTGTCGTGTGTTCCATTAAAAGATATGAAAAAACCACCCAAACTTTTTTCTATTTTTTCTTTGATGGCAATTACTTAAAACTATTATGCCAGTGTCAAGTAAAATGGGATAATATCAAATCTCTTGAAATGTCTGGTCAGCTTGTCACGGTTGTTACGTCTCGATAAAATGGTGGCTATTCTACCAAAACCTTCTATGGACTGTGTCAGACAACTTAAAAAGTCACGATACATGCATTTATTTCATATCACTTCACTTATAAGCCTTAATCGAAGTATATTGTATTATACGCCACCACAATTAAACAATATAACTGATAATAATATAAGATTATGATAATTAATATTAATAAAAATTGAACATCACTGATGTAAATTGGCGGGAAAAGTCCCACCCAGATTTGAAATATATGTTTATACAGCTTTTTTTATATGTGTCACTGTACTTCCTCTTTTCTTGAGGAGGCAAATTAATCCGTCCTTCCGCCATGGACATCCATCTTAGTCTGATTGGCGGGACGTTCGGATGCTGGATAAATACCTAACCTGTAGGCCATATATCCTGATAGGGGTATCAAACTCGTGATTATTGAAAGGGGTAGCTTCACGAATGAACCAATTAGGTTATAATTCAATAAACGCCATACAAATTACTTATCTTCTCGTGAACCATTTGGTTATCGCTTCCATAAAAATCGTTTCGAGCTGAAATTTCTGAGGTTGCACAAAAAAAGAGGAAACGTACGGAGTTTTTCCGCAGTTTCTTCTCCGTCCAGAGGAACCTCATTACGAAATGGCTTACTATCGAATGGCTTGATTATTGGCGGAATAACGATTGACAAATGAAATGTAGGTAATTTCGTGTGTCAAAAAAAAGAATTGTCAATTTGAATACCGAAGAGGTCGTCATAATTCCGCTATGACGGCTAAATATAATATCATTATCATATACTACAAAGACCTACGGCAGTGTAAAAGTAAATTTATATACAAGTTTTATCACTTCATAGAAATTAATCAAGTAATTTATTCCGAAGTTCATTTGCAAATATAATAGAAGCGGTCTTCACAAATTGTTCAAATTATTCACGGTACACGAACTTGTCAAGTTCGGTGAGAGGACTGCCGTTTTATCAAAACTCTGTTCGAACTTTTGGGGCCACGGCCGCAAAGACTACGATAGTCTAATTGATGAAGAGCTTGCTACACTAACGTTGCGGGTTCGAATCCAATTTTGGTAAAAATCGAAGACAGTCAACCTTACTTTGCTAAGATCTGTCAACACATATCACAAAAATAATATTGTGTGTTTGCGAAGAAGTATAGAAAAGTACTTACCGAGAAACGGCTGTACACCCTCCAATACTTCGGCATAGCTACTAATGTTGACAACGTCAAAAACATAATATCACTTTTCACCATAAACCCAACGCGTTTCGCCTCGACACGAGATACCCTCAGGTGTAGTTGACTCTCGAAAGACAACCGAAAAGTCAGACCTACGTAAGACAGCAGCAATCTACGAGACTCTACGGAACACAACCGTAAAATCAGACCTACGTAAGACAGCAGCAACCTACGAGACGAAGAAAGATAACCGTGAAGTTAGTCCTACAAAAGACGGCAGAAACTGTAGGTTTACACACTCTACGATAGACCGCCGTAAAGTCAAACCTACGAAAGACAGCAGCTGTCTACGAACATTCAAAATTGCCAATTTTGTATGGGAGTCGCCACATCAAAATTCTTTCAATAGATGGCATTCGAAACTGACTTATCGTCTAACTGTCTAAGTGTTTTATAAAACTGTCGTTTATTCTGTTGTTCTTTGTACAAAAAACTTAATGGATTGAAATCAAGAAGGTATTGTTATCCAGCCAAAAACCAGTTGATGGACATGTTGTAACTGCTAGATTTTTTAAACAAAAATTAAAACCTTTTATGGAGTTCGTTAAAGCAACTGCCATCAGCTTTCATCTAATCACCTAACGAAATTCCAACCATACACGATGTAGCGAGTGTTATTGATCTCAAATAATTCGAATCGTATGTAACTTGATTAGGACTGATAATCGTTGATAAAGAGTTATAATTAAATAAATTATATTTACTTAAATAATTATGGGTGAACGACCAATTGGCTCAGTGGCGAGGCTCTCCACCCGCGGTCGCTGTTCGATCCCCGCATCGGAATAAATATATGTCTGGATTACAAACATTTATTCCGAGTGTGGTAACGCCGCCAATCCGCAACAAGCGTGGCTCAGTAGTGGGACATAGACAGTCTGCGGCAGTCTACTGCTGGACATAGACCTCCCCCATGAAGCGCCACCTAGTCCTATCTTCGGCTACACGCATCCAGTTTCTGCCGGCCGCCTTGCGCAGATCGTCGCACCATCTAGCCGGGGGGCGTCCCACACTACGTTTACCGAGACGCTGTCTCACTCGTTTGCTCCAAAGATTGTCGGATCTCCGACAAACGTGACCAGCCCGTTGCTACTTTAGTTTGTTAATTCAAAAGGCTATGTCGGTGACTTTAGTTCTCTGACGGATTTGCTTATTCCGAATCATATCTACCAGAGAAACATATGGGTTGTTATATATGTATAGGTGAAACGATGTTCACCGGGTCACCTAATAGTAAATAATTAAAAATACAAAATGATTTTCACTTTTCAAAATACAGTGAATAATTGAGTAACAATAATGAATATGTAAGAGAAAACAGTTAATATTTTACCTTCGTCAGGTGTTAATGGTGGAGTGCACTTTGGTAAATTACCAAATAATATCGACAACGGTTCGCTGGACGATATTAATGTTGCCATGTAGCGCCAGCTGACGCCATCTTTGTTTGCTTTTAAAATGCACTGAGTTAGCTAACGTGTTTCTTGTTCTCTTAACAGAACTGAAAACTAATACTTAAATTCACAAATAATTTTAACAAAAGAAAGAAGATTAGCAATATTTTTAATATTATTATTCTTATTAACCATTTCAACTAAACTTATAATGCTTGTGGCTAGGATATGGTTCACAACAATAGATCAATAGAGATACAAACTTACGATGTTCGGATAGTATTACAACAATTTATTGCCTTCACCATGTTATGAATATCTTAATAATTATTAAACAGTCGTCAACACAGTTGATGGAGTAGCGATTCAGCAGTTGTAGCGATTCAGTTTCGAGGAAATCATCACACTATGAAACCAGCTGCCTAGCGGTAGTTCCGAATCGATACGATATTGGAACCTTAACTTTTTAGTTCCATCGTTTTTTACTCATATATATGAGTAAAAAACTTAAAAATGCCAAAGAAATCATTTGTGTTTGATGTAATTCCCTTGTGCTCTTTGTGATGCCCATTTCAAATATCATCGTATCACGAAAATAATTGTTATTGTCACTATCACTCAGAATTAACGATGTGTGCGAGTGACCTCCGATACCGTGCTACACAGGAACTGATTTCGCGAGCGTTATCGCGCTTGTCGTCACTCTAACGGTTAAAAAAACAAGCCCACTCATGTCAAAGGCCGGCAACGCATTTGTGATATCTATGGTGTTTAAAATGTCTATGGGCGACTTTGATTGCTTTTTATCAGGTGATACGCTTGCTCGTTTGCCACCATATCTGATAAAAAAAAGAAAAAGCTTTAACCGTCTACAGCTGGGCAATGACCTCCCACAGAATTGATTTGATTGTATTTGCATCCATAGTCTGCTCGTACAATAAACACGGCCAGAAAAAAGAGAAGAATCATCAAATTACAATGGGTTCAGTTTACCTTCTAGAAGAGACTTGGAAAAATAAAACGATGTTAATTTTGAAAATGAAATAACAGCACCTAAAATATTTCACAATACAAAAGTAATTAAGCACCTGCAAATGGCAAAAGACATACAACTTAAGCCCTCCATGACGTAAATATTAATAAACTCGTGCAAACATTTGTCAATGTTGGATGATGGATGGGCCAACATCCACCAACCCATGTCCACTGGCGCTTGACGGGCGCTGTCACCCGTTTCACTTCCGTAATGAAAATGTTTAATTAAGTGCGCCTTGGGTGTTGCGTCTTGAGACGTCAAACTGCAAACTGCTTGTTAACAATTTCATAACCAATTTAATTATGCCTAAAGTTAGGCGCGAATTTGGTTAACATATTAAAATTAACAGTAAAATTTGTATTTGAAACTAGCTATTGTATTAGGACGACCTATTGGGTCAGTGGCGGGGCCCTCCGCCCGCGGAGTCAATGGTCGCGGGTTCGATCCCCGCATTGGAATAAATATATGTATGGATTTATAAATATTTATTACGAGTTTGGTAACCCCCCCAATCCACATTTCCCTTCCTGCCCTTTCCTTTCTTTTCTATCCTTTCCCTTCCTCTCCGCCAATCCACGCTCTGCCCTGCCAATGAATGCGTGGCTAGGGGCGAGCTTAGTCGCAAGCGTGCCGACCGTCCCGTGATCGGGCTCCCCCGGGTACTATGGCGACTAACCTCAACATGCAGAGCTCTGCTGGGGCTTACTTCCATCCTCCCTTGTGGCTCGTGAGATTCACTAAGAATAATTTAATATATCTAATTTGTTGAAAATGACGGCGACGTGGTTCGCCACCCGTCACGTCCTGATTCTCACGAGGGCGAAAAGCGACTAATGGAGAGCCGTTTCGCTGCGATGATTGGTAGCGGACGGAGCTTTGTGGTCTCTGCCAACCCCTGTGGGGGATAGGCGTGAATTTAACAATTGTTGCTATGATCAACGATCTCTATGGCAACCGTTACTTTGGAAAACAACCTTCATAACAGCCATGTTAATTGCTTGGATGAGCATAGACGGGTGTTGGCGTTGATGGTACTATGTCAGGAACTTGCACGCAGGTGTCAATAATAACTTATATAATACATACTTTCCGGGACGGACGTGTAGGGAACGAACATACAACGCATAAGAAGGTTAACCGTTACATGCAATATAACGTATATACAAGCCAATATAGAATTTTATAAAAATGCTACGGGTAAAAAGTTTTTTTTATGGGATAGAAAGGTAAACAAGCAGGCGTGTCACCCGATGGAAAGCAATGAACGCCGCCCATAGACATCCACAGCGCCATAGGCAGTGCGGAAGCATAGTCGTTTTTAACGAAAGCGACATTATGGGAAGTGGGGGAGGGGAGGAGGGAGAGGGGGGAGGGCGTTCGGCCTCTGGAACTAAGGCCGCTCACCGTACGAAGGGCGGTAGCTAAGTTACCACTAAGATGCCGGTTTTCTGTAAGAAAAACACGAAACAAAAACCAATCAGACAAAAATCGACAGGAAAATTTAAATGGTTGAGTCTGGGTCTCACGCCAATCTACCTAGGACAAGCACGGTGGGTTGATGCCCACTTATCCAGAAGGTTGATTGCCCAGCAGCCACATATAAGGTGCCCGGAAGCAGAATTAGATTATAAGTCGAATAATCGTTGTTTAAAAGTAAAGATGGGCTATATAATAATGATATGGTTTGTATAAAAATGATTTTCCATATCTTAGCCTCGATTTGTCAGAATCAGAAAAGAAAACTTGAAACAAATAATCCGTCTTATTCTACGAACAAGAATTATTAATAAAGGAAATAAAAAGGCTTGTTTTTCCTTCCGTAATCTAAAACGTAGGCAAAAGCAAAAATAATAAACGCCTTGTTTAAATTTGCCCGATGCTCAAACCCCAATCGTATGGTTAAAGCAATTTAATGGCGGAAAAAGCCAATGTGACTCCATCATCCTAACATGCTATGTATCCACTTACATTTGAGGCTTCACCTTCGAGCCTTTCGCACGCCTCGCAGCTTCTTTATCGTCTTATTTATCCGAACTGATATTTTTCGCCAATTCAATTTATTGGGTACTGACATATTCCATATTAAGTATTTTGTATGTAAAGTTTGGTGTGTGGTCCCTAGTTAAGAATAGGGCAACACTATCTCTATCCGTGTGCATACGAAGGGACTATGTGCGGAAATATCAGTAGATAGGCAGGAGCTTCAATGGGATACGTGATCTTAAATCCGCTTACCAAGCGTGGGGATCCCAACAATACCACTCAATTTTTGAAGGAGGCCAATGACCAGTAGTGGACTGTTACAAATGTATCGATGATATGATAACACTATGCCGAATACTACTTATATTTAGATGCTCAAATGATGATGATGATGCATATTAATTGATCAAATGCATTAATCGATCGATATAGTTGCTTCAAGCATTTTGATATTTTTTATTTTATTATAGACAATAACCAATATTTTTTTCACACCCCATATATGTTCCACTGCTAAGCACGGGCCTTCTCATTTCTGGAGGAACATACGTTAACCCAGCACGCTTGTCCAATGCCGATTGGCGGGTTTACCAGAGTCGGAATAAATATTTGCAGGCCATACATATATTTATTCCGATGCGGGGATCGAATTCGCGACCATTGGCTTTAGTAGGCGGGAGGCCCCGCCACTGAGCCGATACAATGATCTTAACTAAAAACTAAAATAAATTTAACAGTATATAAATTAAGTTTTTATGCTACCAACTACATTGTCCACATATTATTTACACACACACACACACACACACAGGGGTACGGGAGGAGTGATAAGGAGCCTCATCTCCACACCCACCATCAGATTGGCCCCCTAAATAGTTACAGCGCTGTCGGGGTTGCGGTGGTGCAGAGAGGTTTATTGAAAAAAAAAGAGAGGCATATGTCCAGCAGTGAACTGCCGTAGGCTGGTGATGATGGTTAGATTAATAATTCTAGATTGGAAACGTTTGCATCCGTGTGCACAATGCTGACGCGCCCTTATATCCATTATCTTCGCCCGACTCAATACGAACGACGTCGAACCGGAATCATTTTTATTCATCGGCTGCAGAGGGCGCTCGCTTTTCAAGTGCGCACTCGGCCCCATTGTACTTTAATCGGCGGGATTATTTCGTTATTACGGCTAACAGACCAACAATGGCCCGCTTAACTCCGACATGGCCTTATTTGAATAAAATCACTATGAACCGGATATTGGTTTAATAGATATGAACAATCGGGCGTGAAGAGGACAGAAGATGTTGTGTACGCTCCCTAAAGTCCACACGTGCGGTTAAAAAATTTAATTTAAATTTACGGTGCAGTGAATATTAACAAAAACATAATAAAATAGTCGTCCGTATTGCTTAGAGGGTGAAAGGCTGAGTTTATATTGAAAGGGTTAGAGTACGGTACGTCACATTTAATTGATGTTTTTTTTTGTAATAATAAAGTTGATCAACCAAACAACACAAAAGGCAAAGGTTTTAAAGCGAATACCGCCAAACAACACAAAAAAAATAACCAAAACTGCTGGGAACTAGGACAGTAATAGAGAATAAATATATTTTTATTTTATATGTATATATTTTTTGGTATTATAATTTATTGCACAGTGCATGTATGCAAAGCAAGGCCAGGTCAAAAGTACCCTTAACCGGCGAGCTTGCACGAAGAGAGTAATGAGTGTGGATGAAGCAAAGAAAGTGTGCCGAGATCGTAGCAGATGAAGATCTGTGGTCTCTGCCTACCCCTACGGGAAACAGGCGTGATGATGTATGAATGTATGTATGTATATATATCTTACTGTTGGAGACGGACTTCATTTCTGGACTGGACAATAACCCACCATGCTTGCCCACGGTGGATAGGCGGGAAATGGGCGACACCCAGATTTGGAGTAAATACCTACAGGCCATACACATATATATTCAGATAAAGGAATAGAATCCGTGTCTTTAGACTCCGAAAGCGGTGTATCTATATAACTAAAAATGAATCACCGAAATGTATGTACGCGCATAACTTCATAACGACTGCACCAAATTAGATAATTGTTTTTTTGTTGTGTTTTTTATTATCAGGACAAGGTTTGGATAAAAATAGTTTTCGAAAATTTTTACAAAAAGACGTAAAAACCAATTTTCTGTTTTCCGTCATTTCAAATAGCAATATAACTAATAGATGGCGCTATTACTAAGATTAACAAGAGAAGCTATAATTAACAAAATAAATGTTAGTATTGATAGATTGGTATTTATTCATATTCAATTACGTGCTGTTCTTTCCTCTGAGGTTTCGTGTGTTTGTTTTCATCGACGAGGTTTATCATGATAAGAAAACGGAAGACTGTCTCACTTTTTTCATTAGTTACACTATTCGTGCGAAGTCAGTGCGGGCAGCTAGTTGTGTAAAAAATATTACATTTCTATTCTGTTCCATTCTGAGTATTTACTATTATGTGTAAGGAGGAGAAAAATATTCAAAAGAAGGTAAGAAAGGTTGATGTGAATAATAAATGGCAGTTCGTTTCGCTTCACCAAACTCAACCTAAAATTCAGTGTTACAATATAAGGACGTGGATACACTAGATTTTCTTCCCTTGGCGAAGGAGCATTGTCTATCTCGGATTTAAAATTCATGAGTCCACTTTCAGCGTGTGGATTTTTTTTCCACTTTTCAGTGACCTGGTATATACGATGAAAGAAGCTTCTTGCGAGCGACATGACCTGTATAACGGAAGCTCTTACTTTAGTTGTTGAAAACTGGCTACGGGATATTTTGTGTAGGTACTTATATTTTGTGTATAACTAGTGGAAACAGCCTCATTATCGAAAATATAGATTCATATAGATGAAATTATTGACCTCAATAATAAAATTTATGGAGTCAGGCGTTACTTTGCGGAAATCCATCACTATGTGGACACACAAAAGTTTTACTTAGCTAAGATCTACGACAAGCAAACAATAACAGAAAATTAATAATGTGTGTTTTCCTGCTGGATGAAGTGGATTTATTTGGAAACAATAAACACAAACTTACCGAAAAACGGCCAGCAACTGTCCACCCACCGACCACTATATATAACACCTAACACACACTACCACTTTTCCACCTTGCCAACGACACGTGTTTCGCCCCAACACGAGGCATCCTTAGGTATGTCTCTCAGGTAGGACTCTACGGAAGACAACCGAAAACATTTTGAGTTGTCTTCCGTAGAGTCCGTTTTTCGGTAAGTTTTTGGTTTAGGTTCCAAATAAATCCACTTCGTCCAACAGGAAAACACACATTATTAATTTTCTGTTATTGTATGCTTGTCGCGTATCTTTGCCAAGTAAAACTTTTGACTGTCCACATAGACCTCAATAATAATAATAAGAAATTGATCCCAATAATCTGAACTCAATTATAAAGAGCGAATGCTTCTAAGTGCGATACTACTACTAAGTTATTTCTCTAGTCATTACTAATCATGTATAAAAATAACAATTATCTATATACAAGTTAATGTATGCCTAAGATATTTAATTTCTGGTAATAAGTCGAAATACTTCAAAAATATAAATCTGAGAAAGGAACTAAGGAGAATGAAAAAAATTTTATCCTATATGTTTTTTGGTTGGATTGATTTAAATTGTATCGCGCCATGTAGTCGGGGGTCTCCCTCACTGCGTTTTCCAAGACGCGGTCTCCACTCCTGCTACAACGATTGTCGGTTTTCAAACAAACGTGACCAGCCCATTGCCACATCAGTTCGCTAACTCCATAAGTAGACAAGTGCTGGGACGGACACCGCGTTATGGTAAGCGTAGTGTAGGACGCCATCCAATTAAATGGAGCTACGAGCTGCGTAAAGCCAGCTAAAGATCGTGCTAGGTGGGGCCCCTTAGAAAAAGCCTATGTCAAGCAATGTACTGCCGAGGGCTGAGGATAATGAAACATTTTTTTTTATTGAACAGGTCAGCAGTTCTATTTGCTAGCTAGTTTAGTACTAGCTAAGAGACCTTTTACCATGATAACTATTGTTTATTTAATTCCCAAATGTCCATTTAAATATAAAAGCAAAGTAATGTGTAGTAGGTAATTATATTACTTAATCTATTTGCAGTTACAATGTTTTCGTTGCAAGCATCGCCACGGGAATTGTTGTACTGTGTTGTGTGTAATTATAAATTTAGCACGTCTAGACTAAAGTATCCACGTAGTAGTAGGCATTTTCTTTCTGCGGTCTATTAATGTCCACGCTAGGTTCATTAAAATAATTATATATTATCGTGTCAGCCAGTATTCAAGAAGCTTGGCCTACTACCATTGCCAGCTCTCTATATATATGAGGTGTGTGTATTTGTATCGAGGCATCAAGAACTATTTAAAACAGCCAATGATAACGCTTGTATAAATAATAATATATATAATATTCATGTGTATAATACGCATTTACTTTTTTTTTTACATTTTTTTTACGTTATATACCTCATGAATTAAAAGAATTGAACGCAACTTTATTTAAAAAAAGATTACATAAATGGCTTGCCAATATGCCAATATTGGCTATGCCAATATTTATAATATTCAAGATTTTTTTGCTTTAAAGAGTCGATCAAATGTATATAATAGATAAATATATAGTGTAAAGTAAAAAGTGATATATAAATGTAATAATAAATTATAATTTTAATGATATTATAATAATCTAGCTATGTATTTAGATTTGTAATAATTGTTTTAGTTATTTCTAATAGTGTGTCATTATTAATGAAATTTGTACGCCGTAAGTGGCAATGTGATGGAGCTTTTATACGTCTCTTTTTTTCATCTTATTATAACCTCACATTATACAAATAAAGAATTATTATTATTATAAGGGAATTTTGCTCTTTTCATCGGCACGTAATTGTTTCTATAAAATTTCCAGTCTTTGGTTCTGTTTGTAAGATAACGACGACAAATTGGCTCAGTGGCGGGGCCCTCCGCCCGCGGAGTCAATGGTCGCGGGTTCGATTCCCGCATCGGAATAAATATATGTATGGATTTCAAATATTTATTCTGAGTCTGGTGGCCCCACCAATTCGCATTCGCAACGAGCGTGGTGGGTTAACGTCCTTTCCTCCAGAAATGGAGAGGCCCGTGCTCAGCAGAGGAGCATATATGAGCTGGTTAAAAAAAAAAACGACATTGGAATCTTCATAAAACATGTCTTATTTATTTGGTGCAGAAAACAGGATTACACAATGCTGTTTTCTGTACCAATGAAGTCTATATGTTTCTGAAAGGCCGAAAACGTTTGCGCAATGCTTATGATGTTGTAGGTATTGGTTCTATCACCTTCACGAGGATGGCTGGGGGTCTACCATCGTGATATTTAGTCGAAGTTTTCTGCCATGAACTGTGCAAATGTGGAACAATTTACCAATTGCGGTGTTCCCACGTGATTAGGACATAGGCATGGCATGGTATCCAAAAAGAGAGTACATATGTGTTCGCTAAATGCCAGTAAGCATTTGCGATGCCTCCGGTGTTACGGGTATCTATGGGCGGTGTTGATCACTTACCACCAGATGACCCGCATTCTCGTTTGCCTGCTTAACTATAAAAAAAGCGATGTTGATTGTTATACACCAAGCTTGTATAATATCGCTTATACGCTTGCTCGTTTGTCTTCCAATCCTACAAATAAAGAACATGACAAAAACTCTGGAAGAATAAGGAAAATGTAATTTACGTGATAGTTCGTGTATGTATGTGCTTTAACAAAAATGGTTGCACAGATTGTATACAAACTTGCGTGACAATTACGCCCCTGCGAACATGAGCAGATAAAAAAAATCAGGCGGCCATTTTTCATACGACAGTCTGGTAGGGTTATCACTAGTAGTGTCTTTTGTACCGAAATGAAAACAATAATAAAAATCTTTATTTTAATTATATTTTTTTTCTATGAACTTCTCCCTTGTTTATGATTATTTTATATATTTTCTATTTTCGCCTAGGGATTGATAATTTTTCCGGGGTTAAAAGTAACCTTAATCATACCTTTCATATTTTACTTTTCATTAACGTCGTACCACAATCAGTTGCCGTTTCTAAAATAAAACTAGACAAAAAGACAGAAATATTTTAAATGCAATATTATGAGTTACATATATACATATATATCGTCGCGCCTGTCTCCCTGTGCGGTTAGGCAGAGACCACAGATCTCCATCCGCTACGATCCCGACACACCTTCCTTGCTTCCTTCACACTCACCCATCTTTTCATCCATTCTTCTTCTCATATCATCGTAATGAAGCGGCTCCCCGTTAGGCGCTTCTCGCCCTCGTGGAAATCAAGACGTGACGGGTGGCGAATCACATCGCCGTCATTAAACAAAAGCAGATACTTCAATAGGTAATACAAACAAGCAACCTCCGCCAAATGTATTGTCAACCTTAGGGTAAGGAAGTGAATAATGGCAGAAGACGAAGGAATAAAGGGAGGGGAGAAGGAAGTTAAGGATGAGGAAAGGAGTTGGCCTTCCGGATTCCTGCATTAATTAAACTTAAGTAAACTCTTTAATTTAGCAAACACAGTAAAATGCTTAACGCTGATATTCTTGTGGGGATGTGGTACTTCCCCGTCATTAAATGACATCTTTTTTGAGTAGGTAACCCTAAAATAATTTGATGAAAAATTCCATCCATAAAGCTGTGTCCTACCGCCATAACTACCCTATTATTATGTTAATAAATCAGTGCCCCAATGCTCCTTAACTGAAATTAAGTAATTAACCTCACCCGACTAAATTTAATATACTCTCAGCTGTTTGTATAAGCACTATATCGAGCACTTTTGAGTTTAGTTGGCTTCCACAAGGAGGGTATGCTCGCGTTGGTAAACATTATTATGCTTTGTACGAGAGTCTGCATAGTTTGATAGAATCTGTCGAAGTTTTATTAAGGATCTAGTCTCTATTGTGTTAGTAATAAAGATTAAAGTGGTGCAAATAGATTTTGTAACAATTTTGTTGAGAGTGGTGGGACGCTATCTGTAGAAGCGATCTAGTAAGTTTTAAGTTTAAGATTTTTCTGACGCCAGTGCATTCGAGGGTGATATTAAAGCATAAATTGATTTTACATACCTCCTTGGTGCAGTTACCTTTTTAAGTCATATTATTAAATTTGAAATATATTAATTTTGCATAAAATCCAAGATTTTAATGTTAATTTTCTTAATTTATTTCTCCTTTAAAATACAGTTAATTACTTTTAGAGTTATTTATTTTATTATATAAATTTATAAACTAAAAGTAATTAGCTGTATTTTAACTTGAATTAACCAATTGTAACGTTGAAATAATTGCTTTTCACTAACTGTTTATTTGATAAATAATAGAATTATTTTTTTAAATAACAGTCTGTTTACTTCTTGGAGTAATTTCGGTGACGGCTACGAAACTATTACGAGAAAATTACGTTTTGTCCTTATAAAAATAAAAAGGTAAGAACGTTTTAGTTTTTTATGGGATAGGAAGGCAAACGAGCAAGCGTGTCACCTGATAGAAAGCACTCAACGCCGCCCATAAACATCCGCAGTGCCATTGGCAGTGCAGAAGCGTTGCCGGCCTTTAAGGAAAGTGTCATTATGGGAAGGGGAAAGGGGAGGGTGGAGAGGAGGGGTTGTGCCTCTGGAACTTAACCGTTCACCAGACGAAGCGCGGTAGCTAAACTACCACTCAGACGCCGGTTTTCTGCGGAAGTGTCGTACGCCCCCGGTTGAGCCGGCCCATTTATGCTACAGACAAATAATATGCCATTCTTGACAAAGTATTCGTCTGCAGTGTGGCTCTACCACTACAGGAAAAAATTAAGTTTCTTTAAGAAGCGGATTAAATCACAAATTAGACGGCACAATCCGTTTCGTCTTCCACTCCTCTCTCCCATAATTTCCTAACTTTGCCGAATGCAATGTATCTATAGGGCAACTGCCGTTGCAGATTTTCATTCGGTGATTACATATCATAAAGTTACTTGCTATCTCGTTTGCCTACTTCTCCTATACAAAGATATTACTTATTGTTTCACGAGGAGAATCCCGGCAGTGGGAGGAAACAGGTTATCTGACGTAGCAGAATATATCTTATTTGTATTCCGTACAATGGGCACAAAAATAAAGTAATTTGAATTTCGTCCGCTTGTTCATTACATACTTCAAATATAAGTGATTCATTGCGGCTTAAATGCAAATATCGCATGCTAATTTTATGAGTGAGTCATGGTAAGAAAACAATGCAAAGTTCGAATGACGATACCTAGTTCTAAAGCTCACCTTCCACTTAAATCAAGCACGGTTTTTTTATTTTACTTTTCTCCTTTATATTTTTTTCATTCTCTTCATTTTTTTACAAGAATGTGTAGCAAATCTGGTATATGTAATATTGATCTAATTAAGTGAAATAGGAATATTTGAAAAAACATCTTATCATTATGATGATCTTATCTTAACCGATTTTTGGCTGTCACGTTAACGGCTGATTCCCCCTGATTAATCTAAGACCTGCGTAGAATACATACATATTTTATTTCGGTACAAATTGAGTCAAATTCGGATGCAATATCACACATTATGTCTAAACGAGATATCTGAAAATTATTTTTGTCTGTTAAATAATTTTTTGTCAAACAGGTTTTGAATTCAGAACCTGTGGTGCAGAAGTCAGATACTCTACCTTATTGATCCAAGCAGTCGACATTTGCGCAATATTCAAATTTTAATATTTATATTGTTTGCATAGAAAATTCTTGGAAGTAGGAATTCAAGGAAGTATTTTGAGGGGAGTTTTTTGGTAAATTAGAATTCTTTACCACCGTAAAAGCAGCTTAAATCACTCACCAGTGATTAAGGTTGCTTTCTATTTTGAAAATATTGAGGAACCATAATGAGAATTGAAATAATGTGGACAGATTCCTGGACCTTACTTCCTTTCCACTTTTAATGCATTTTGTACTTTCATAAACAGACATACATTCGTGATTGTAAATGTATACATATTATGTATAGAAACTCGTATATCCTTTCAAAAAAGTGTTTTATTCAATGCTACGTGAAAATATTTTGCGTGATTTTTTAAAGTCAATATGTTCAGTGTACGCCCACCTTTATTACTAAAAGGAAACAGGACGTAGTATACTTGTGCCCATTGAAATGAATCGTGTTCTATGGTCGTGCATACTTGATAAGTATTTTTTTTTGTTGTTTATCTGAAACCGGATATTTTAATATAAATGAGTTGTACTGCTATTGTTAAAATTTAACTTGTAAATTATATCCAAGGTTTTATAACAAAAACAAATAATCTATGTATTTAATTAGTTTATATGTATAAAGGCGTTTTATATCGAATCACTTAGATTGTCTTAAAAATATAGATATATCTTATCAACAGAGTAGACAATTGGCTTCTTTAAATTAAGGCTGTCATTATCAACTCAATCTCAATGTGGCCGGTTTTCACTGAAAATGTTACAAATGCATTGGCCGCTTCAGGTAACTAACGTTATATCGTATTATTGCTTAGGTGTATAAACATCATGGGATTGCCTTTGATTGCATTTTTCTATCGCCTTATTACACATAATATTGGAGTCTGAGTAAGTGATAGTCAGGCGTTACTTTGCGGAAATCCATCACTATGGGGACAGTCAAAAGTCTTACTTAGCTAAGATCCGCGACAAGCAAAACAATAACAGAAAATTAATAATGTGTATTTTTTGTGCTGGATGAAGTGGATTTATTTGGAACTTAAACCAAAAACTTACAAAAAATCGGCCATCAACTCTCCACCCACCAGAGCAAAAAACACACGTTATTATTTTCTCTTATTGTTTTGCTTGTCGCGGATCTTAACTAAGTAAGACTTTTGACTGTCCACATACAATTAAGATCAAAACATGCAGATAATTACGGATATAGAACATATATTTCATATTTTTAATGAAAAAAAAAAATTATAATTTAAAATTAGGGTACAGACACACAGTTTCCACAGACTGCATAATGGAATAGCATATTATGGTTCCACGTCTGCTACTTTCCGAGATAAGTTTCATAATGTTCTAAAATATGAATTGAAATATTTATGTATTATTCTGTCGTGAATTCTCTTCAAGTAAAATTTCACGAGTCTCCAACAAAGGCTCATAAATGTATATGTGCTTATTAATTCACCAGACGAGGTAAAGGTTTCGGTAGTGAGGTTTATGCAGTCAGTGGTTGGGGGGTCAATTCCCGCATCGGGATAAATTTATGAAGAATGTAATTCACCGCCTGTGAACTCATGGAATGCAGCGCAGCGCAAATTTAGCAATTCGAGCCTTATATATATATCATCATCAGCAGCCTGCGGCAGTCCACTGCTGAACATAGTCCTCCCTCATGGAGCGCCACCTAGCCCGATCTTCGGCTACACGCATCCAGTTTCTGCCAGCCGCCCTGCGCAGATCGTAGCACCATCTAGCCGGGGGGCGTCCTACACTACGTTTACCGAGACGCGGTCTCCACTCCAACACTCGTTTGCTCCAACGATAGTCGGATCTCCGACAAACGTGACCAGCCCATTGCCACTTTAGTTTGCTAATTCGAAACGCTATGTCGGTATGACTTTAGTTATACCTATATATATATATATATATATATATATATATATATATATATATATATATATATATATATATATATATATATATATATATATATACCACACTGTGACACACACATACACAGAAGTATTGCGGATGTGTATGGGCGGCATTGGTTGCTTTCCATCAGATGGCACGCCTGCTAGTTTACCTTCCCATAAAAAAACTATAACAACAATAGGCGACAATACCAATACTGCTGCAATCTGGCTGTTATCAAGCGTTGCCGGCATTGATTAGGTCGACGCTGATGCCCGTCTACAGATATTTGCTCCCATAGTAGCTTTGGGCACCCATAGAAAGAATAGAGTGGCCGTATTTCATGGCGGGCACCACACGACAACGTGTATACAAATTAAATGACACTTTCTTAATTGTTATTCCACCTGTTTCTTACTCGTACGTAAAACTCGTCACACAAACGAGGGCGTCTTTTAAATGTAAATAATAATTAAACTTTGCCGTGCCGCCGGTGAGAATTCATCAGTTAATGAAGACGGGGGCTTGCTTGAATAAATTGTCGCGCGACTTTGTCGCGTGTAGCGTACACATGTTGGTGCGGCGCGCGACACGCGAGAAACCGGCTACCGGCGAAATTAACGCTCGACTCGACACGGCCAACTTGCCTAATTACTCATGAAGTGACTGTTATACACGGGGCGACGACGCGTTCTTTACACGTCACGATTTTTTAAATGTCGTGTCGCGATCGTATAGAAGTGTTCGAATGGTATAGACGGATACATATAGACGGATATATATAGACGGATGCTCGCTATCAGTTGGACTCAAAGGGTGGCCAATGGCGAGGTTCTCCGACAAGTCAAGCAAAAACGTGAACTTTTGCAGACCGTTAAAGGTAGAAAAGTTGCTTACCTGGGTCATATCATGAGACATGACAGGTACAAATTGCTGCAACTGATCATGATGGGAATAATCGCGGGCAAAAGACAAGTTGGTCGAAAATAAAGTCTTGGATACGTAATACCAGGGAGTGGACCGGAATAGCGAGTGCTCCAGAACTGCTGCACCTCGCGAAGGAGGAGGAAAGTTGTGCTGAATTGGCTGCCAACCTTCGCAAGTCGGAGAGGCACTCTTAGAAGAAGTCGCGATCTGTTTGTTGGATTATTTTTATGTATAACTCATACGTGTCAATGTTGGAGCCCCGCCATTTCTGTAATGGACATAAACTCGCTTCGTTTGTCCAAAGTCGATTTGTGAGACAACTAGACTTGGAATAATATGACTGTAGGCCATACATATATTATATATATTTATTTATATGCAGTGAATAGGTATAGAAGCGTTCGAAATATCGCTACGGATGTTCGCTATTAGCTGGATTTAGAAAGTGGCCAATAACGAGATTCTCCGACAAGTCAAACGTAATCTTTTGGAAACGGTCAAAGGAAGATAAGTTGCTTCCCTTGGTCACACCATGACAAGCATAAACTATTGCAACTGGTCATGATGGGAGACGTCTTTATATTTCCCTAGTTATCTGTGAGATTATTTATAAAGTTTAATTTATATACATAACCGCATTGTAAATATAAGGAAAAACAGAGGACACCTGCAGAGTTTGTCGTTTTTTCTCCGTCCATAGGAATCTTATTACGACATGGTGGTAAAAGCTTGATTGTTGGCGGACTGATGTTCGACTAATGAATGTATTTTTTTGTTTCGAAAATAAAAAGAATTTGAATTAGAATATTATTATGTATTACACTAACAATGTCCTCTACTACTAAATAATAAAGAACTCTGAGTCGTAGTCGTGTCGTTAAACCTAACTGTCTTCAGGCCTACCTCGAGCGTAATTTGTTTAAATCAAGATATAAGACGCAACATTTTGTCGTGGAAGCTGTTTCGTCGTGTGCGCGAGTGTGGGGTTACTTGTTGCTTTTGTATTTTACTCTTAATTAGATGTTATTGTCACTTTTTATGGTAGGCTTTTATATGTTTGTTGTTTGTTTCCGGGAAACAGTTTGGTGTTTCTAATTTCTTATCTGTTTCAATTAATGTACGTGTTTAGCTCAGATGTCTTGCAATCTAAGTACTAAGCCATACATATGTATTGCGTTTGTTTTGATAATTTTCGCTGTCTCAGTTTAGTGTTTAGAATTTCATATCAAGTGAAGCGTTACTTACGTTTTTTTAGCTCAGAAGCCTGGCAATCTAAGCACTAAGCCAAAGATAATTGTAAATTGCGTTTGTTTTGATATATTTGCTGTCTCTTCCCGGGAAATAGTTTGTGTTTTTGATTCCTTATCTTTTTATCTTCTTTAATCGGTCTCCCATTACTGAGGATTGTGGTCACTAGAACCCAAACGGACAATTTGTCTCCATCGGTTCTGGTTTAAAGTTTTCTTTTTATAGTTACTTGTATTTTTTTTTCATTTTTTTTCTTAGAAGTCACGTACACACCACATAAACAAGATAAACCATTTAGCATGTTACAGTAAACGTCTTTTCGGACTTTCCCGGGGAATGTCGGATGCACGTACTGTATTAATCATTCCGTGCAGAAGGCCAAGACCGGGAGCATATTTTAATTTCCTTAAGCACCGACGTTCTTGACTTTTCCTGATTTTCTTGTCAAGTTACATTTAGTTAGGAAGTTAGCGTATACGCCGTATTTAAATAATATGGAATTACAACAATTACAATATTTATATATAGAAAAATCTTAACCATTTTTGTATCGATAAGTAAAAAGGTATTATTTTAAAATGAACAATAGTAATGGAAGGGAACACTCCCTCTAGTAAAAAAAAAATTGAAATTATTTTATTAGATGATGGTCATCTCGATAATCTACGCCATTTCACGGTTGAGTTTGTCTTTCCCAAGTAGATCGGATCCATAACGTTGGGATGGACTCATTATTGCAATGCTAGCTATCCCGCACCTGTTGTTGCTTAATTATGACTAATCATGTTTTTAGTAGCTCAGAGAGCTATGCACGGAGTTTGTGGTAGATATGATTCGGAATGAATAAATCCGCCAGAGAACTAAAGTCACCGACATAACCTTTCGAATTAGCTAACTTAAGTGGCCAATTGGCTTTGTAGCGGGGCTTCCGCCTACGGAGTTATAAGTCGAGGGTTCGATCCCGTATCCCGTAGCCGTTTTGCTACAATGAATAGGTAGCGGATGGAGCTCTGTGGTCTCTGCCAACCCCTGCGGGGGATAGGCGTGAATATATAATATAAAATAGAAGCATTAAATATATTAGTTTTGTAATGGACAGACCTAATTTTTACTACTTAAACTGTTCAATCATTTTTCATTTACTCTCGCAATTTATGTCACTCTATGGATTTTGAGGCAATTTGAGAGCGCTGGAACGAAAAAGTTCGTGCTTAATCGTCGATTTGTTTATAAGAATATTACTTGGCAACAATTTTTTTCTCGGCCCCCGGAGCGATTTCGAGACGATATATCCCCGCGATTCGACACTGAATGGAAATTAATGATGGCCCCCAAGTTCTGAACACCTGACTTTGCGAAAGTAGGCCGCCATTTCCTTTTTTTTTTATAGAGGCCCTTTGAGTGGTTTACGTGTTAGCCGTTATGCTTTCAGCCTTCTGAGAAATCGTTTGCGTATTCCGAAGAGGAAACATTTTATTCGTAAAACCGAACAAATTCTAATGAAGTTTACCTTTATTTATTTAAAATGGGAAATGCCTTCTCATTTTCTGAGCTCGCTTGTTTAACCCACAATGGGAAAAATTGTAATGTGTTTGTGATGTTCTTGCAAGCGCTGCATTATTTTTTTAATTAGCGTAGCTATACGGTTGTGTATACGTTTTTTATATACGTATAATAATTTTAATATTGTCTGATTATTTAGCTTTCATTTGTAATTGCTTTTCTTTAATCAAATCTGGATAATTATAATAAGTCCAGCAAATGGTTATAATGCAACTATATACGCAATATCCCTCGGCCAGATGGAGAGACAATCTGCGCAGAACGGCTGAAACTGGATGTAGCCGAATATTGTGTTAGGTAGCGCACCTTGAGGGAAGTCTATGTTCATACATACATACATATCGTCACGCCTTTCTCCCGTAGGGGTAGATAGAGACCACAGATCTCCATCTGCTACGATCTCGGCATACTTCCCTTGCTCCCTCCACACTCATTATTCTCCTCATGCAAGCGCGCCGGTTACGGATACTCTTGACCTGACCTTTCTTAAAAACTTATAAGAAGTCTATGTTGTGCGGCGGATAACCGCAGGCTTATGATAATTAATTGATTGATGGATACCGCAACTAGTCGGTCCTTAGAGCCTCGTTTGTTATATAATAAAGTGTCCAACGCAGGTGAGGTTTGATACGAGAGGCGCCAAGATATTTTATTTCAGTTGAGCCGGGTCCCTGCATTCACCGTAAACACGCTTATATAGAAAAATGCTTTACACCGATATTCTGAGAGGATGTGTTATTTCTTTGGTCGATTTGGCTAATACTTACCTTGGTCTAACATCATTAAAATGGGATTGGGCCTCTATACATCTATTCTTACACTATAAGTTATTCAAAAAATTTTCTAGTACTGGGCATAAACATTTCAATTGCTAAAAAAATAAAAGCCAATAAAACTATAATTCAAAAACAAAACAAATCTGTTCCCGCTCGCGACGCTCCAATAACTTTAGTTTCGAATTGAAAAAAAGTGGTGCCGATTTAAAATGACTGTATTTTTAGACTAAATTGTTGGGTACAAGCCCTGGATGGCTGTTTTTCTGTTTGTGAAGTTTATAAAAGTTTTTTATTTTATTCATAGAATTTCAGTCGCTTTCATTTCATTCATTAAAACCAATTCCTAACGTTATTGGTATACAATAATAGACTTTTATTTTAAGTATATTCGATCAATATTTAGTAATATAAATATAATAAAAATAAATCATTTCAACTTTACAGGGTATTAAGAATGACTTAACGTGTAAGTTTGATATCTGTTTTCTCAATACGCCAAGCGATTTTAAAACAATATATTTATACCAAGTTCAACACTAAAAAATTTTACTGCCATAGACGACTTCCATAGACTGTTGAATATAAGAATAAAGGGGCTATGAATAAAATAATTACAATATATAAATAATATAGATTATTAAAAAAATGACGAAAGTGTAGCATATTTAAGAAGAAAATCCCTATAGTGTACCCTCTTAATTTTTGTATATACTTATTAATGGAGTCAGGTGTTACTTGTGGCGGAAATCCATCACTATATGGACAGTCAAAAGTTTTACTTAGCTAAGATCCGCGATAAGCAAAACAATAACAGAAAATTAATAATGTGTGTTTTTCCGTTGGGTTAAGTGGATTTATGTGGAACTTAAACCAAAAACTTACCGAAAATCGGCCATCAACTCTCCACCCACCAACCACTATACACAACACCAAACACACATTATCACTTTTCCATCTTGTAAACGACACGTGTTTCGCCCCAACACGAGGCATCTTCAAGTTAGCTAAGTCAAACTTTTGACTGTCCATATATTTGTATATACTATCTAATTACGTTTTTTCGCTTTCCAATGATTTCTAAATTAAAGTGAAGTAAAGTGAAATCTGTGAATTCTTTGGGGAATAAAGATATATAAAATCAATCATAAAAAGTAAAAAAAAAGGATTCAGCAACGTTGGGATTATTTAATAAACCGAGAAAAGTTTGGTGGATGTTTAGATGATTTAAGCATATAGAGAGGATGGATGAAAGACGACAGACAAAACTGACGACTGACAAAAGATGGATATCCGAATGTGGATGGAAGGGTCGGTAGGGGAAGACCACGGAAAACATACTTTGACCAAATTGCTGAAATTTTTTAAAGAAAGGCCAGGTCAAGAGTACTCTTAACCAGCGGGCTTGCATGAGGAGAGTAATGAGTGTGGAGGAAGCAAGGAAAGTATGCCGAGATTGTAGCAGATGGAGATCTGTGGTCTCTGCCTACGCCTACGGGAAACAAGCGTAACTATATGTATGTATATATGTAAAGTTTGGTGTAAAAGGCATGAGGAAACCACTCCAACTTTCCGAGACAGTCGGTATGAAGGTTAATTCCAAGGACGAAACAATACGTCAGTAATCCAATGACTGGTATCAATTAACCCGTACATTAGATCATAAACATATATCCCAATGTATGTTCTTATACTAAAAACTATTCAGCAGATTGCGATGAAACTTTTGAATTGTTGTATTTTAACTTGGGAGAGTTTTTAATGAGTACAATCATTTTACAAAAGGTGGTGTGCGTGTTCTATGTAGAAGCATCGTTGCTTGGTAAACGATAGATTTTTGTCTAATTTTATTTTACATTTTTCCATAGCCCATACTACTATATATATTCCATAGCTAGGCCGGACATAGGTCCATTTCTGGAGGGACAGACATAATCCCACAATGCTTGTCTAATGCGGATTAGTGGGGTAACTAAACTGCAATATTTATATACTGGAATAATTATTTGTAGGCCATACATATTTATCCAAATGCGGGGATCGAAACTACAACCATTAGAACCGTAAGAAAAAGCCCTGCCACTGAGCCAATTGGTTGCCATTTACCTTCTTCGATCTTATTGGCGAAATTCTAGCGAATTCATTCCTTCCTTTCGATTTTGTCAAACCACTCAACACAGGAATTGGCAGCAATTGGCAGGTAACGTTTTTTTTCTGGAATAGGAAAACAAATAAGTAAGCGCATTGCATGAATTAAACATCCGCATATACTATATGTTGCGGATGTCTATTATTTGTTCAGGTTTATTTATTTATGTATTATTATATACCTTTTGGTAGAATTAATAAAACCAATAGATATCCATCAGTCTTCTTCATTCAGGACATCTGTAAGGTGATGGTTATGCAGATAATGGTAATATTTTTAAATCATAAATTTCAATCGCTACAAAAAATCGAAAAGACGACAATTTGAAGTTTTCGTCGCTGTTAAAAAAGTATTAGAAGCAAATCGCATCCAAAAACCATTTTATTGTCACCCGCGAAGCCTTTATCTGTCACCGAAGGTAATAATATTTAAATAAACACATTGTGAGTATATGTCGTTATATGGCGCGTTCTATATAATATCACTTTCGGGCTTCTTTTGTTGTACAGTTCGCGTGTGGAGTAAGACATTCAATATTACGCTATATTTTACTCAACCCTTCATACTACGAGTATAATGGCGGTGATATTATATATTTTTATACTTAATTTTTAATAGTAAAGAAAGACGAATTTTGAAGCGTGTTAAAAAATGTCTTTTCATACTTACATCAATATAGGTAAAGACGCGCACATAAGTCAATTACTAAGAATACCTTTGAAATTCCAGAAGGGACAAATGCGTAAAATATTTTCAGAATAGACACAAAAGGTAAGAATCTCGTATTATTATTAAACAAATTTAGCCGGGATTTGAAACGACTACACTCGAGAAAACGAACTAACGACAGTTCTACTGAAACACAACCGTAGGATACGAGTCGTCGTAAATCACCTTTCATTTAACAGATTAGATCGACGCAATTCAAGGAAAGCAACATTTTAGCGGCCCCGCCACTTCTAGCACTCCCTCTGATACCACTTGATGTATTCTCCTACTCCCCATAAAAAATCGCATACATTAAAGCGTAAGTGATATGTGTTCCTGTGTTCACACTCCGACTGGGCTCCACACGATTTATCTACAACTATTTGTATGTTAATTTTTATTTTTGTTATACTCAAGTGTACGTTGATTATTGCTTGGGTGGGTTCATTTTGGAAGAATATAAAATTAAACCCCTTGATATACAAATAAAGGGACATTTGATGCGTCCGGAAAATAATGTAAATAAATACATATAAATAATTTGTATATACAAACATACCAAATAAAATGAATGAGTGAAATAATTAAAATATTAAATATTGAAAAAGATGAGAATGGGATGCTTAGATGGTTTGGGCACATAGAGAGGATGGATGAAAAACGACTGATAAAAGCAATTTACTTTGTAGATGTGGATGGAAGGGTCGTTACCATGAAGAACACACCTTGACAAAATCTAAAAGTTCTCAAGAAAGACCAAGTCAGAAGTACTCTTAGCCGACGAGCTTGTATAAAGGGAGTGATGAGTGTGGATGACGCAAAGAAAGTGTGCCGGGATCGTGGCAGAGGTCTGTGATCTCTGTCTGCCCTGTACGGCGTCAACTCTAGGCAGTTCTGGTCGTTGCGGAGACGCGAAAGTCGACAATGACATATGAAATGATCAACGTCTTCTAGACGTCATTGCATGTCAAGGGGTTAAAAAATTATTTATATTTTTTTTGAAGAGGACACTTCTTTACCACCGTTGTGATTTGAAACTCGATTATAAAGCGACGCTAAAAAGAGACAAACGCATACAGAGACAGAATGCTGAAGGTTTCACTTTTACTGTGTGTAAATTGCACACATTCAAAGATAGAAGCGATGGGTAAACGAGTAAGCGTGTTTCCTGATGGAAAGCAATCAACGCAACCCCATTACAGATACGTTGCCAGGTTTTGAGATATCAGTGGGCTGATTTTTTTTGAAAGTTCCAACGTCGTAACAGTTTGGTAGGTATTTCCAAACTTTTACGACGTTGGAACTTTCGTTTCGCTGATAATAGTGGTGGTGCTTGGAATGAGAATCCGTTAAAAACACCGCACTGGTTTGCCATTCATCTACATGGTGGGGATGAAACTTTTCTTTTTTACGGCGCGTTACTGCTTTTTGCATGAATTAAATAGAAAAAATTATATCAACGTCATTTATAGTATGAAAGTTGAGGGTACATTTTTCATGAGGTAAAAATTATTTCTGTTTCCTATATTTTGTAATTTAGTATTGCGTAGAGATATTTATTGTATGTTGCTGGCTGTGGCTGTATGTCATGTTATTTATGAATCACCTAAGATACAGGGGATCCTAATGTGAACCGTTTTATGTTAAAAATATTTAAAAACTTCATAATGCACCTAGAGGCATTTGTCTTAAAAATACATTAAAATAATTACACTAATGACCTAATAAATAATGGTGAAGTAAAACACCACAGATAAAATAATGATACACAAAATATACGATTGATTGTATACACGAGTTCATAATTCAAACAGTCTGACAAAATGATTGACCAAAATTGCCTTTGTAGGATCAGGCGAAATTGAAAAATAATATTTATCACAATAAAAATAAATAAAGCGTGTACCACCTACGCGCGCCGGAGGTATAAATTCCACGTAACCCATACTTAACCGTGTAATAGCGGCGTAAATAAATAGCAGCCAGCGGTATTGGATGCGGTAGGGCTGACTGGACCGGACGTTAAAAAGCAATCGCTTTAATGTTCCTCAGTTCTGATGTGTTCTTCTAAAACTTTTTTAATGATAATTTTTAATAAATGTACCCGTCAATTGGGGTAAAAGTGGCGATCGAAACTATTTAGAACAATTATGATTAATTGATATCCATCATGTTGAAGAACAATTTTTTTTATGGGATAGGAAGGCAAAGAAGCAGACGTGTCACCTGATGGAAAGCAATCAACGCCGCCCACAGACATCCGCAGCGCCATAGGCAGTGCGGAAGCGTTGCCGACCTTTAAGAAGTGTCATCATAGCAGTGGGAAAGGGAGGGGAGGGTTGGAGGTGGTGAAGGAGGGGTGGGGGGAAGGTGATGAGCCTCCGGAACTCAGCCGCTCACCGTCACTTTACATTTTTTAATGTGTCTCCTGATTGAAAGCACTCAATGCCGCGCATAGTCATCTGCATTCCCATAGGCATTATAGACGCATCAGCGGCCTTTTAAGAAATATATAGGTTTGTTTTATATGAAGGTTCCATTGTCCCATCGGTTAGGATATACCGTTAAGAAATAAGGTAGCCGGTTCCATGGCAAGGCGGTGTGTTAGAAATTTCGGGAAAAACGCACTGTAGGGATGAAACTTTTTTAACTAGTAATTTTTGCTATATTTGTGATTTTAATAATACCAAAAAAGTACAGTAGAAATAATCTAGTAACAGCAATATTATAATACCACTGTAAATAACGCTCAGATCAAAAAAGTTCTTTCATTTCTTTTTTGTACTTTACATTTTTTAATATAATGGGAATAATAAAATGCACAATTCCTTTACTTTTGCGATTACTCAGGATTCCTTGTTCGTAAAACTCTTGAGAACACAAAGTCCTAAACAAACACGAGTTGAAAATTTTCCTTCAAAACTTCCGTTGGCAACCCTAAAGTCGACATCGAATATTAATATTTTCGGTTCGGTTGCATCGGTACGTGACGACCGCCGGTCTCGAGACTCGCAGACCGAAATTCGGAATGTAAAACGTATCTTGACCGATAGCTGCTTTTTACCCCGCCCCCCGACGCGAATAGTTTATGCTACACTTTATCTAAGAGCAGAAATTACTCTCGCCCTCGGCTTGGCCATTCCGCGACCGAATGCGATCTTCAATCTCCAAATACATTGTAAAATATTGACGTTCCGCTTTCCGATGCACTTTTAATATCCAATATGTCTTTTGCCCGTATTAAAATAACATTGCTTTTACGGCCTGGTCTTCTTATACATAAAAATGAATGGGTGTTCCTTCTCAATACATTCACGCATCGTTCGTCCGATTGCGATGAAAGTTCGTATGGTTATTATTGGCACTTGCGTGCATGTTTTTATCGTATCGTTTAGTACCATCAACGTCAACCACCTACATTTGGGAAAATCTACGCATTAACACACGGTTTTTATGAACATTGTTTTCCATAGCGACGGTTGTTATATAATTGATCACTATATATGCGTTCGTGCATCGTTCATCTGATTGCGATGAAAGTTCGTATAGTTATTATTGGCACTTGCGTGCATGTTTTTATCGTATTGTTTAGTACCATCAACGTCAACCACCTACATTTGGGAAAATCTACGCATTAACACACGGTTTTTATGAACTTTGTTTTCCATAGCGACGGTTGTTATATAATTGATCTCTATATATGCGTTCGTGCATCGTTCATCCGATTGTGATGAAAGGTCGTATAGTTATTATTGGCACTTGCGTGCATGTTTTTATCGCATTGTTTATTACCACAAACGTCAACCACCTACATTAGAGAAAACCTTCGCATTAACACACGGTTTTTATGAACATTGTTTTCCATAGCGACGGTTGTTATATAATTGATCACTATATATGCGTTCGTGCATCGTTCATCTGATTGCGATGAAAGTTCGTATAGTTATTATTGGCACTTGCGTGCATGTTTTTATCGTATTGTTTAGTACCATCAACGTCAACCACCTACATTTGGGAAAATCTACGCATTAACACACGGCTTTTATGAACATTGTTTTCCATAGCGACGGTTGTTATATAATTGATCACTATATATGCGTTCGTGCATCGTTCATCCGATTGTGATGAAAGGTCGTATAGTTATTATTGGCACTTGCGTGCATGTTTTTATCGCATTGTTTATTACCACAAACGTCAACCACCTACATTAGAGAAAACCTTCGCATTAACACACGGCTTTTATGAACATTGTTTTCCATAGCGACGGTTCTTATATAATTGATCTCTATATATGCGTTCGCGCATCGTTCATCTGATTGCGATGAAAGTTCGTATAGTTATTATTGCAAAACAATAACAGAAAATTAATAATGTGTGTTTTTCCGTTGGGTTAAGTGGATTTATTTGGAACTTAAACCAAAAACTTACCGAAACTCGGCCAAGACAACTGAAAAGACTTTTCGGTTATCTTCCGTAGAGTCTACTATACCTGAAGATGCGTGTCGGGGCGAAACACGTGTCGTTTACAAGATGGAAAGGTGATAATGTGTGCTTGGTGTTGTGTATAGTGGTTGATGGGTGGAGAATTGATGGCCGATTTTCGGTAAGTTTTTGGTTTAAGTTCCAAATAAATCCACTTAACCCAACAGAAAAACACACATTATTAATTTTCTGTTATTATTTTGCTTGTCGCGGATTTTAGCTAAGTAAAACTTTTGACTGTCCATATGCACGCAAATGCCAATAATAACTATACGAACTTTCATCGCAATCAGATGAACGATGCGCGAACGCATATATAGAGATCAATACTAATTCACCAATATTTTAATTAAATCATTAATAACCTTTTGATAATAATTTTGTAAACAAAAAGTATGTTTTGTTGTGTGTTATTTTTTTAATGATTTATAATGTTTTTTAACAAAAATAATTCTCGTTTACAATTCTAACCAAGAATAATGCTTGTGTTAGAAATATATCGTTTAACTTAACAGTCCCATGGAATAGAATGAAATGACTCTGAAAAAGTATATTTCAGGCAGATGACGTCACTGAGGGGTTACATGGTAAACATTTTAACCTTCGAACTGACATTGTGGTCTCGGCGGCCTACCGTAAGTAAACCTCATTACAGACAAATGTTTGCGACACCTATGGGATTATATTTTTTTCTCAGCGTTAACACAATGAAGCGTAGCTATCAAGACCGAATCGGTCTTCTCTGGGAGTGTGGTACTTGCCCAGACGAATTAGCCCATTTATGGTGTAGGTCAGAATTTGTAGCGCGGCTCTACGAAAATAAAAATTGAAAAACATATATAAATTAAAAAAATAAAAACTTTTTAGAGAATCTTATCTAGAGTGGTTCTGTTAAGCGCGCAAACCACAACACGAAGGATATAAAAAAAGACTTTTTAAACGTTACACGATTTTAATTTTAGCCCTTTTATTTAAATTCCCAACAGATCTGATTTTGTACTCCGCAACTTTATTGCCTTAAATTAAAACAGACTGAATGGAAAGCTGAATTAGTTTTATGAATACGATCTTTTCAACGTTTAAATGGTTTTGATAAAAATTTATTATTTAAATAATCAGACTGGTCAAAAGTGTAATTGACACAAGTTTAATTAAATAAGAAATTCAAGTTATGTCAATATTAATTCGGCGTTGTGGACGTATATAAGGCAGCGGTGATCGTTTACCAACAAGTGCCCGCGTGCTCGTTTGCCTGCTGTGCTGTTAAAAAAAACTACTTTACACTCATTGGAATGGAATATACCACAGAAGGAAAACCAGTGTTTCCGAATCGATACGACATTAGAACAAAAAAAAACAAGCTCTAACATTTTTTAGTGTTTGTCTACCTAATTATATATTTGAATGAAATTATAAATCCCTCATATTGTTATTGTTAAATATTAATTGTAATTGTTGTGTATAGTTGTAACTGGACTTCAGATTTACCTTAAATTCTTTTGCATGTTTGTTATCTTATATTTTTTTAATCTGTAGTCTGTAACTGTACCTTTTGTAATAAAATAAAAATAAAATAAAATGAATTTATTTAAGGTGAACAATGCATTTGTAATGCTGTCCATGGTGTTGCGAATGTCTATGGTCGGCGTTGGATGTTTCCATCCGGTGACACGATTGCTCGATTATCTTATGCCATAAAAACGTGTCATGGGTACAACAATGACAGGGCCAAACACTCAAATTTAGAATACCTGTGCGCTTTAAAATTTTTATCCCAATGCGGGAATCGAACTCGTCTTGAGTTGCATTGGCACAGAGAATAAAGATTTCGCTACTGCGCCATTGAGTCGTTTAATATATTCTATACCTAAAATTAAATTAAGGTACCTTTATGAGGTCTTTTTTTATGCTTTCTTCTTCTTCAACGAGTCAGGGAAAAATGCAAAAGAAACAGTAAGATAATGATAAAATTAATCATTATTATTTTCCTATGTTCCGTAGTTACTTATTTATACCGAACCAACACCCCAAATCCTAATGCAACTGACAGCTGTCTAATCCATTCCAGCAAGAAACAAACGAAAATATTAAACGCTCATTTCCAAACAGAACCAAGAACGACGACGCTGTTTGTTTAGTTCGATCCTCCCAAACCACTAAATATAGACTTCCGTGTCCCTTCAAACCACAAACATGTGTCCGAACTAAAGCTAGGAGCAACACATTCATTAGCAATAATCCTTTATAAAACTTTTGTAAAGGCATGTGGGTCGCAAATACCCTCGGGCTAGCGCAAGAGGGTTGTTTATCGCTTGGCGTGGTTTTTTAAACTATGCGATCGTTAATAAAGATTTGAGGGTATTTTTCCGCTGCATTAAGAGGGCTATTAATCAGTACATAAGCCGAGGTAAAAAAGTAAAACGTATTCAAACAAATGTGTGACAATTAGCGTTGTTACGATTGAATGATGATTTTTTTTATGGGATAGGAGGGCAAACGAGCAAGCGTGTCGCACGATGGAAAGTAATCAACGCCGCCCATAGACAACCGCGATAACGCAGGAGTCACGGAAGCGTTGTTAGCCTTTAAGGTATGTGTAGGCTTGTTTTTTGAAGGTGCCAATGTGCTACCGGTACGGAAAGACCGCCAAAGGTAGTTGGTTCCACAGAGTGTTGGTGCGTGGAGAGAAGCGCACCGTAGTAGATCGCCAATCAACCAGATTCAAAACAACCAGATTTCGAGTGAAATCTGGTTGATTTGAATTTAAACTTTAAATCAGTTAAATAGTGTATGTTAACTGCTGGATTATTTTGACGATGCATCTTCATTAATACGGTCATATTAGCTAATATACAGCGTATATTTGCTTCACTCAACAATGAGGGATGTTGCCGTAGTACCCACATTTCGCGAGCAAATTGGGTAGGTTCTGCTTTCAGGTTTTTGAATGTGATTCGGGCCATACAAGACACATGTTTTTTACTGTTGAGTATTTTCTCAGGATTATCCGACTCTCCATGAACGACATATTAACGTAAGTTGAGATACAGTGGCATTGTAGACTCGATGAAAAGAAGGCGTGTAAATCTTAATCAAATTAGATAATTTTCACGATAAATCTTTGTATCTAAAACATAAATTTAAAGAAATCGTACTATGTTTTATTTTATATACAAACTTAGATATATTGTTTCACAAAAATTTCAAATATATGGACAAGTTACCGTGTAACGTAAATTTAAACATAATTTAAAAAAAAGGATATCTGTATGACATGTTTTTTTATACAATATTAACAATTGGGATCATCCCCACCATCTGGATAAGTGGCGATCAAATACGGTGCGTTTTTCCAGAAACTTCTATCCACGCACCACTACGCTGTGGAACCGGCTACCTTCAGCGGTGTTTTCGGATCGATACGACATTGGAATGTTCCAAAAGCAAGCCTACACTTTTTTAAAGGACATCTGCATAGACATAGACATCCTATGCAGAATATGCCTATTATGCCCATAGCACTGCGGATGTCTATGGGCGGCGTTGATTGCTTTCCATCAGATCACATGCTGCACCTGCTCGTTTGCCTTCCTATCCCTTAAAACATAATTCGGATCCGGAGACATAATCCCTTTCGTCTTCCCTTATTTTCTTCATCCCTCCCATTAAATTCTTCTTCCTTTACATTATCCACAATATTACCCTATGTTAGAAAATTTGACCCATTTGCTCGTTTGCCTATGGAGAATAAAAAAAAGAATAAATGAAACAAAGCTTTGATTTATCATTTGTAAAGTAGACAATGTTTACAAAAATGCTAATCTCCAGTCACAGAGTGGCAATGAAATAAGAAAATATTTCAAAAAGCTAGCTACTTTTATGAACACTCGCAATTTCAAAAGAACCTACTAGTACCGAAGCTATGTTGAAGTTATTACTTTTTGCGAAAGCAGCCAGATTAAGTAGATATCAGGCCTCGTTTAAGCTTCCAGTGTTTTCCAGCTGACGTCGTTTTCGACCTCAATTGCCTAGAAGGATGTTTTCAATTATATTTACGTTCGCCATATCTTTGAAGACAATTTATTTAAGTAATACTTTTCAATATATGAAAAAGGTAAGTAAATGAGGATAATCGGCCATCCATTGATAAATAATCAATACAGCCTATAGGCGTTCAATACGAGGGACATTGTAAATGCGTGACTTACCTAAGAGTAAGTAAAAAAATGGCAAATTTTGAAGAATGCCGTCTGGTATTAAGTCTGCCAATGAAAGAAAGAAAAACTATTCGAAAATCCATGAAGCAGTACAGACAAAAGAAAGAATATACTTATAAAATAAAAACTTATTACGAATACTAGCTTCTGTATGTATAAAAGAAAAGAGTCAGAAATTAACAAAGACTAAAATTATAATAGACGAATAAAAAAGACAAACGTCATAGGACGCTTGGTAGATGTGAAACATTGATGATGGCTAGCCCTCTACATAAGGTAGAGGGCTAGCCATCATCAATCAGGCTCATGAGGCTCATGGCCACGTGTAAGTGGCCCTGTATATAGTCGCGTGGAGGGGAGCGTAGCCGGAATAGAGGCGACGTCTCAGTCCACGATTCCACCCAAACCCTGCGATATATTTCACATCAAGAAACAAAAATACATTAATCGTAATAATATTAGACCTTCAGTCGATTGTGTTGCAGTATAGATTACAAAAGGTAATTCAGAAAAAGCCACGGCAAGCCACAGAGCTGATTTTTAGTGTAGCCTAATTGTACAAAAAAGACAAATAAATAAATATTGAAAAAATCCAAAGAAGAAGAAAAGAGTTGGACCTCGAAATCCCTCTATTACAGTACGAAACGTGGTAACATATAAAAATGTCATCAATTACGCCTATAAAGGTGTGGTACTTCCATAGTGAAGCTGGGCTAGTCGTGCTGTAACATGGCTGTACCACTTAAAATATAAATTAGTATTTAATTTATTGATCATTGATGTATCATTTCAATTATAAAAACAGTAATTTTGCTTATTAATGGAGTCAAGCGTTACTTTGCGAAAATCTATCACTATATGGACAGTCAAAAGTTTTACTTAGCTAAGATCCGCGACAAGCAAAACAATAACAGAAAATTAAAAATATGTGTTTTTCTGTTGGATTAAGTGGATTTATTTGGAACTTAAACCAAAAACTTATCGAAAATCGGCTATTAATTCTCCACCCATCAACCACTATACACAACACCAAATACACATTATCACTTTTCCATCTTGTAAACGACACGTGTTTCGCCCCAACACGAGGCATCTTCAGGTATAGTAGACTCTACGGAAGACAACCGAAAAGTAATTTTGCTTATCACTAATAAAAAAAAGATCGACATTTTTTTCCAAACTCAGTCTAACCTTCACTACTAGTTTAATTTTTTGTTATGTTATATTCAGTGGCGAGGCTGCGGCCTACGGAGTCAATGGTCGCGGGATCGATATCGCATCGGGATAAATATATGTATGATCTGCGGATACTTTTTTCGAGTTTGTTTACCCTGCCAATCCGCATTGGAGACGCGTGGTGGGTTAATGTCCGTACCTCTAGAAATGGAGAATCCCGTGTTCATTAGTGGGAAGTACATATTATACATAGGCTGTAAAAAAATATTATAAAAAAAATGTCAATAAAATATGAATGTATTTGTGTGTGTTGTTAGTGTTTTTATTGTATTTTTATTCGCAATAAAATTATATTATATAAGTTGACAGGAACTAAAGGCTTTATTTTTATGACTGTCGAATTGCTTTACTGTGGAAAATTATACATTGAATCCAGAAGATCGTATAATGTATATCGGGGGATTAGAATGGGGGCGTTCGCTTTATTGCTTTATTATGAAATAAACCGTTCCCGTGATTTTTACCCTAACTCGTATTTTTAAAGATATTCATTTTTCATCCTCAATTTTTTAATAGTAAATGATAGATGATAGATTCTCAATTATTTCATAAAGAGTCTATTTTACGTGTAAGTTGTCTCAATCAAATCAGTTGCTTTATAGATTAGTTAGGACGATCAGACAGACAATCATTGTGGATCATCGCCTCATCTACCACCCTCTTCCTCCCTTCGCTAAGATATAAACAAATTAAACCAATTGAAAAATCGTTTTATTATTGTATATTATATATTTAATAAGTTGAGCGAATTTTTGGAATTGGTCTTTAAAGAACATGATAATTATAATGAATAAAAATGATTTTTTATGAGCTAGAGAGGCAAACGAATAAGTGTGTCACCAGATGAAAACGAAACGGGGGACATCCACACCCCGCGCAAGGGTGTGGGATCGAGCCTCGGGGATGAATCCCACTGCTCGCGCAGCAACTCAATGGGGCGACCGCCCCCTGGTCTTAGGTGCCGTTGTTCCCAGCGGCTTTAGGGCGACCTTTAATGACTTCGTCATGGCGTCATCGAGATATGGTCGAATCTATTCCTACTTTGGGTCCGTCACTGGCCCTCCCCGTTAGATGGAAAGCAACCGATGCCGCTCATAGACATATAAATAGGATTGTTTTTTGAAGGTATATATCCAATATCGTATCGGCTCGGAAATACCGCTAAGGTAGTAGTTGGTTACATAGAGTTATGGCGCGTGGAATGAAGTGTGTTTGTCCTCTATGCGTTTCAAAACCATTAACCCGATTGTGATGAAACTTTGGTAAGTTGTTCTAGGTACGTCCAAAGGTTCTTGTTTCAAAGAAATAGTTTACTTTGGAAATAGTTTATGTTTGTCTTTTTTCTTAATAAAACATTGCGACGCACAGCGAGTGAAGCTAGTTGATTATAAAAGGAGAAGAGAAGATTAATTTACAATGTGAAATCGCGCTTAAAGTAAACTAGAGATGGATTTGAGTTCTTGGTAAGTATGGATTAATTTCCGGCTGTAAATATATCTCGGATGCTCAAGCAACGTGCCCGGCTAATGCGTTTCTGTTGTTTAAGACGATATTGTACAGCGATACAATTCTAAAGCAAATGTTGATTTAGATACACTAAGATTACAGATTTATTATCGGATTTAATAAACTCTTAACTTATAGAAAAGTGACGTCCGAATTTATTTTATATACCATGTAGTGTCGCTAAATCTCAAAAACGGCTAGACCAATTTAAATATTTCTTTTTATATTCTTCGCTTTAATACAAGGAAGGTTTACGAATAAAAAAAAAATATAGCGAAAACATAAAAGAACAGTTTGAAAAATTAAAAATTATTTTTCTACCTTTTACTTTCAATAGATGGCGTTCGTGACGGCTTTATCGCCTAACGGACGTGTTGTTATATAAAACTGTCATTTTTTTGTGCTATTTTGAATGTATTGCATACCTAAGTACTTACATACCAGGATAAGATGAATACAGGGGAACATAAATTCTGGCTGAAACGAAGATCACCGGGTCATCCAGTATATAATATTTATTCCGATGCGGGAATCAATCCCGTGGTCATTGAATCCGAGGCAGTAGCTTCGTCACTTAGTATAGCTCGCTGGTTAGCTAGGCGATATGCAATATTTTAAAATGGAAACAAATACTTGACACAAGGCTGCCTACGCTTGCTCCCGATGTAACAGAGATAAGCGTTAACTTAATGAATAGTACTTCACAAGTTGCCGATAACAACTAAATTGATGAGAAAGCAGATTTCCAACTGATTTCTTAGAAGCAATTTATTTTACAACATCGCAAGCAAGTTTTTTTAAGCGTTTCTTAAAAATAAATTTTTATTTACTTTATATATGATTTTCATTGAAGATAGTAAAAATAGCACTTAAAATATTTAAATCCGAATGTTTCTGAGTGTTTCAGACAAGTTATGATTTACATATGTAATTTTTTTTACACCTACGTTGTACATATATTCTACTTCTGGACGCAAGCCTCTCCATTTCAGGACGTTTCATTGATGTTAAAAAAATACTTGTCCTTAGCGAATCGGTTGGTTATCCAGACACGGGATAAATATGAAGGTCACACATATATTTATCGCGATTCGGGAATCAAATCTGCGACCACCAACTTTGAATGCGGTAGCTTCGTTATTTATCTATCGAGATTGTTAATATTTTGTTTTTTACTGCACATTTAGACCAGAAAAAAAATACTGCGTTTGAGTCTCATATTTCTACGATCAATAGAACATTTTGTACAGCGTTGAAACTGACTGTTTTTAGTGATCAGATAAATTTTCAGAAAGAAATCTTTTTTGGCTCTGGCGGTAAGTTAACGGTTTACTACGTTTTCACTTTTTGCGTCGATACATAAATATCTGTATGTAAACATCCGCAGTGCTATAGACAGTGCAGAAGCGTTGCAGACCTTTAAGGAATGTATCACTATGGTACGTGTTGTTCCCCCCGTACCCCCTTCGAGTTGGGCCTCCGGAACTGAACCGCTCACCGGACCAAACGCAGACGTTGGTTTTCTACGGGAGTGTGGTACTTCCCCGACCGAGCCGTTCCGTTCCGATCCGTGAGCCGACCCATTCATGCTACAGACAAATAATATGACATTCTTGACAAATTATATTTTTATTTTTATACTATATTTTAATTATCTTAACACCAACACAAATAAAGTTACAAAGAACTAATATTATACAATATTTAGTATCATAAAAAGCATTTAGAGGGAGCGAGGTTATGCATTAACATATACGGGGGAATTTAAAAGCATGTCGGATTTAGATTTATACGGGCGCTAGGCCGTAAGGTCTGCCATTAAAGATTATGCCGTAAGTTTTGGCGTCTGAAATGCTAGAAAATTAGGCCCCTGGCGCTCGGCGACCCATTCTGAAAGCTACACGCGACGTCAACCAAATGTCGCCTGCACGGCTCGGCACGCGACCGCTCTGCCTTAGAATATAATGGACACGAATATTTTGTGCCCAAGTCACAATACTCCAGCGGCGATCCTTACATGCTTACCTGATTTTCTACGGAACGATAAACCCGTTTTTTTTTATTAAATTAAACTAAATTTTGAGCGTGAAAAATAAATAAAATATTCGTTCGTCGGCGTTGATTGCTTTCCATCAGGAGACACGCCTGCTCGTATGCTTTCCCATCCCATAAAAAAAAAATATCGGAACCCAGAATGTGCTACCACGATCACAGATGCGTCTTGGCAAACGCGGTGACGCCCTCGGCTAGATATTATAAACTATCTACGTAAAAATTGTAAAATCGCACATTAATTTAATATAAAATAAAATGTAAAATTAAATTATCTCATTACTGTTTTAAAATTATTATAGACATATATTATTATTCTCAAATTTGTAATGGTTTATTAATGTATTATATTTTAATGTTTTTTAAATGTAAAATATATTTTTATAAAATTTTGTAATTTTACGAACACTAGATTATAAGAAAGATTGTTACTAACGATATATGGGCTAGTCCTGAAATAAAGTTTTATTATTATTATTATTATTATTATTAAGGCAATTGGAATTTTGCAAGCTGTGGATTATGACGATGAAGAAGTAAAAATAGTCATAGCCAAAATTTCAGAAAATGATTCTAGATGGCCCATGTTATCGGAGGTTTATGTTTAACAGAGGATTTTCGCAGCGTGTTGATGATAACAATGAATGAATTATATCTAGAATAATTATTGATTGTTTGACAAACCAATGTTGAAATATCGCAAAAGAAGGATTCGTTTTCCTATAATCAAAGCTTTTATGAACTGTTAGGAGTTCAGTATTAGAATAAATTTTCAGATATTGATTGCAAGAATTTTTTTTTTTTTGCAATCAATATCGCATTATTGACACCATGATTACTGTGTGAGTCCCGGCATATAATGGTACGATGTCATTTCTTCCCATGGATGTTAAAAGGCAACCTCGTTTAACTGAAAATAAAAATCAATCTGCAATCCAACCACCAAGCGAGGAGATTATGGTAACATAGGGGATGTTACCATAATCTTCACGTTTGGTGGGTGGATGAACTTTAAGAGAGACAGTGTTCAGTTGTAGACTGTTAAGGCCGTATTAATGATACCATAATATATACATATAATTCACTCACACAAATCAATACAAATTTATAAATTCTGCACTAACGTTAGCTATTACAAAAACTTCGGCACAAAGTGATCTTCGGCTATCGCGTAATACTGCTGGAGTGGCGATAAAGCATGCCCCCACACCAGTACTCCATCAGTATTATGACGCTCGAATCAGCCTAAGAGAATCATCCATTGTGACTAATTTTATTTATGGCTAGCGCCCCTAACACATTTATTACCGCGAACCAGGCGAGCCAATAAAACCACTGAATCTAAGAGAAAAACTGCTCTGCGCTCTATAAATATTTTATTTCGGATAGTGAAAGGTAGGGTGACCATGTTGCAAATGAACATTCTAGTAATACATTATATGTTCTCACAAGAACGAAGATCTGTTAGCCATTTTATTCGGTTTTTTACTCAAGAACATTTTCTTCGATAGAAACTCTAATCCATTAAAACCCCAGCTAATGACAAAATACAAATAAAATAGAGAAAAAGGAGACAAAAGACAGAGTAAAAAAATCCCCTTTATTAAATACATAAATCCCAAACCTAAATAAGGATGAAAATATGTATGAAAATGAATAATTAATAAGCTAGATACCACAGCAGATACAATGATATAATTTTAAAGCTATCGTTTTTATTCTGTAATATTAGCGTATTCATTATCTTTTAAATTTAATTATTAAATAAAAAATACATCATTTTCAATAAATTTATTGATATCTTGATGATGAAAGTTACTAATATCATTACATAGTCAATTAATACTTATATTAAAATTATCTTTATGAGTTAGAAGTTATAAAAAATGAAACATAGTAATAGAATCAGGGAAAAAAGGAAGTATGACAGTAATACAACAGGATGTATAGTTGTAACACCACTAAAAACTTAATGTATTATTTTTAACAGCTTATAGGAGTCTACTGCTGGAAGTTGGGCTCTCTCAATCTGTAAAGATTTGCCCGTAGTCGTCACATTGGGCAAGTGGGTTAGCAATCACAGGGCGCAACAATTCGATCTGGTAGATGATCGCCCGCCAATGTAATAATTTATTTCTAGCTTTAATTTTGAATGGTTATATCGCCATTAATGATGAAAACTTTGCCTATTTATTATGCACTGTGTTCGCTGTTGGGTACACTTGCACTTTACATCAAGAGTACATAAACAAACTAAAGCATGTCCTTGTTATTGCTCAAAACTTATGGTCACAGTATAAACGGCAGCCCGGGAACTTTTACTAATGTGAGCTAGTCAAATGGACTCTCGAGAATCCACTCATTGAATAAAGAGCTTTATATCGATGGAACAAAGTACGTAGCTCAATATTGTGTAAAAATATAATACCTATAATAGCGCTAGTTCGACCACCGCTCATGAATATGGAAATTGACTCTTAGGTTATAGAAAAATACCTACTTTAAGTCATGGCTGCGCGTTTCGATTCTCGCCGCTAGGTTTTATCGCGAAGGAAATTATGGAATCGATGTCGTGTTTGGCTTACGCTTTTGATGCTTAAGTCGATATACAAGGGGTGGCGGTTGTGAAATGAGTTGCTACACTCTTTTGTTAAATATAATAAAAATCAAATAAGTAAGAGTAAAAATAAGAAATAATTAAAAGGTTGTCTAAATATTTTTTTACACATAAAATATTGCGTTTTTCTTATGGAATGCGATGCTACTTTAAAAAATCGAATAAGGCTTTCAGATTCCAGAGTAAAACAGTAAATCACCACCACTTAGCGCCGATATTCTGTAAATACATCTGTGGTACTTCTCTAGATGAGCCGGCCCACTTGTGCTATCATGACTTTACATTAAAAAAATGTCGTTAAAACGCATAGACCTCAAAAAAAATAACAAGTATTAAAACTATGAAGTTATTTTATTTTTAAACAGTTCGTAGTTTATGATTTTAGATAAAGATTTACTCTGAATGTGAAACTAATAAAAAATGTATTTATTTATTGAAACGTTTATGCACAAAATTCACGACAGGCAGACTTTAATGCCATTGGGTATTCTCTCCCGTTGAACCTGCGAGAGAAATTGAGAAAATTGGTATCGAGGTGATGCAGCTTGTAATAAATAAACTAAACATTACTTCAAACAAACGTCATGCGTGACCCAACCAAGAGGGCGTGATCATGCTTGGTGTGACCACGTAATTTTCTACTTACACAATTTACAACGAGTTGACTTTTACACTTATAAATTAACTGATTAATGCACGCAACTAAATTCACGTGCTATTGAAATTAAATATATTTCAGATCCACGAGTATACAATTGGAAGAAATTTTTAAAAGATTGCGAAATATGCAAAGTGGAGACATTAAAATATCGGAGTACTCGAAAAGAATAGTTTCTGCACCAAAAATGCCATGAATTACATAATTATTACTTGCAATGCATAAAAAATAGATAAGGATATAATAAAAATATTTTAATTGTGATCCAAAAAAATACATTACTTTAAAATTAAAAAAAGATAAATAGAAATGAAACTTAATATTTTTTTACTATTTAACTCATCTCAAGATCCTGTCCAGTCCTGACAAGTGGTGCAGAGGTTAAAAAAAAAAGAATATAGTTGATATCATTTGTCCAGTGGAAGATACGAACTCACGACGTTTAGATCGCGAGGTTGAGGCTTATCGACTGAGCTATTTTTGCTAAAATAAAAGTTTTCTTTTCAGTCACTTTCCTTACAGTCTAAACTGTACCACTGAATGTTTCTTACTCATCACATATTACCGCAGTAGATCCCCACCATCTGGATGAGTGGCGATCTACTACGGTGCGCTTCTCACGAAACTTCTTTCCACGCACTCCTGTGGAACTAGCTACTTTCGACGAGACTTTCCGAACCGATACGATATTGGCACCTTCAAAAAACAAGCCTACACATACCCAAAAGTTCCCGCAGTGTCGCGGTTGTCTATGGGCGGCGTTGATTGCTTTCCATCAGGTGACACGCCTGCTCGTTTGCCTTCTTAGCCCATAAAAAATACATTGCCTTCGCAATTTATTCGATAATATTGAGATCTCGAGACCTAATTCGATTATTTCTTAATATTCTCACTTCCTCCCATTATATATCTGTATATCTTTCGTAAAGATAGACGTATTAATGGGTTTTACATACTAAGCACACTCAATCTAATAATAACATCATGTTGCACAAATTATAGATGGACTAGGGAAATCATTATTAATTTGCGTGATTGTCATCAAATTTCATTATGAATGCCCATATTAGCAACACATGTCAATTACCAACCGAGCACTTAAATGATGACCCATCATTGTATTCTCGCTGTATCTCCATATTCATTAGCGCAATGCAATTCTGTTACAAATGAATAATTTTACTGTATCGTTGGCTTTTCAGAATGAAAGTCCATATGAATAAATTTCATAGGAACAACAAAAAAAAACTGATTTTCTTTTATAGTTTGAGAATTCTTTTATGACCATTTTTACTTAAAGTATAAAAACAGGTACATTTTTAAGATAATTACGAAGTATTCTATTGTATACGCTTCAAGATTATTCGTTAGATGTCATCAAAAGAATAGAGAAAAAATGTTTCTTTGGAGTTAAGAATTTTGATATTTAATTCAACGATATCTTTCTTTCTATAATATTAATTTATTCTATTCTGTTTATCGAGCTTTTGCAGACTAACAAAGGGAGAAAAGTGTCTCACAGCATGGGATGTGATGATATGGAAAAGGCCATGAGCTAAAGAAGCGTTGGACGGAGAAGGGAATCCTGGCTACTTAATATCAGGGTGTGGATAGAGAACGAGAGCTTACAAACTGCTTGACATCGCTAGGAATGATGATAACTGTGCTGAATTTGTTCAACCTTAGCTAGCCGGAGAGGCACTCAAAGAAGAAGATCTGTCAATTGAAATTTACTTTTTTTATAATTTTTACTGACATGCATACGAGAAATATAATAATATTAACTAATTCATACGACGGAGCTTTGATGATTTTCATAAATATATGCAAGGTGTACCCATTTTCCCAAATAAATGTTTTAATTTTTTTTTATTTATTTTAAAAAGGTATAAATGTATACATCCTTGTTATATTATTTAACAGTATATTACACGTCATTTTTTTTTCCTCAGCAAGTACCCTTATTTCTTTGAAGTTTTTTAACAAACTTGGATTTTCCCGGCAAAGTCCCGTGAGATTGACTCAGACGTTCCCGAGATGAGTCCAGACAAATATGCAGACAGCTATTCATAATAAATAATGCATTATCACGTTCCCGATCAATTCTTTACTCTTTACTGACAGGAAAAATCGTAAAGATTGTAAGAAACTAAGTTTTAAAAGCCATTTCTGTCCTTTTAGAGGATAGTGAGTGCAATGTCAAAGTCCTAGGAATTCATAGAAGAAAGATAATTACCAATTATCTCTCCACTTTGGTACGGACTAGAGAGAGAACTGCGTTGCAACTATATATTTAATATTTGATGTAAAGTTCCTCATACTTGCGAAGTTTCATCGTGCAACACATAATTGAACCATGTACATCAGCAAGATATTCTTAAATGTGTTGGTTCTTTTTAATAAACCTAATTGATTTAATCAACCTTTTCATCAGCATACCGAAGTCTGGCACCTGGATATAGGCTTCCCCAAGACGATCCTAGCCCGGTTCAAAGTCGGAATAAATATCTGTAGGCCATAAAAATATTTATTTCCCCGAACGAATATAATCCGCAAAACCATTGATATGCTGTGCTGGATCGCCATTCAACCAGATGGTGGGGATGAAACATTTCTTTTCGCCAAGCTGTGTGGTAGTAAAATTCAGGAGCAAGAATTATTCCGAACAATTCTACGGAGCACTCCCCATGTTAAAAGTTGAAATGTATGTCAACATGCGCCATCTCTCACAGTTCTGTGCTCAAAAATATTTTTCCGTTGTTGAAAATGATAAAAATTTTAAAATTAAGGAAATACCCGAACTTATATCTTTCACCAACCGTGGAGTATTTGTAGCAATAGCATTTTGCCCATACCTGTTGAATTATTCGCGGGTATTGCCCGCAAATGCACGTGAGCTCTGCGTTCAGAAATTCCAACTAAACCGAGTAAGTTCACTTGGCTGCTTCCAAATATTTTATTTTCTCGTGAAAGTCTCGAGTAACTCGCCAGCAGTTTTAGTGTGAGCTATGCAAGTTTAGTGAGCGAATAGCGTTGGGCTAATTTAATATAAATAAATTACCCTGAGTATTTTGTAAACACCGCGTGCCTACTCTCCGATAGTTACGGGACGCATGTCAATATATTTACTTGGACTAAAAAAATTAAAATATAGTTTCATATTGATGTTGTTTAATTACTATACATATAAACGTTTTTTTGAAAATATTTTTTTAAATAAAAATTTTGTTGTTATGTAAACAGAATCATATTTTATATAAAAAATTCTTTATAAAAAAAACCAGTAAGGTTGATTTATGTGTGTCTCCACAGGTGTAGTATAAAACAAAAGTGTTTTTTTATGGGATAGGAAGGCAAACGAGCAAGTGTGTCACCTGATGAGAAGCAATCAACGCCGCCCATAGATATCCACAGTGCTATAGCACTGCCTATAGGCAGTGCAAAAGTCTTGCCGGCCTTTAAGGTGGGTCATTTTGGAAGGGAAGATGGGGGTTGGGCCTCCGGAACTCAACCGCTCACCGGACGAAGCGCGGTAGCTAAGGTACCACTCAGACGCCGGTTTTCTACGGGAATGTGGTACTTTCTCGGGCGAGCCAGGCATATTAATTGTCTGAAACATGAAGGGGCCATTCATGTTTCAGACAAATAATATGCCATTCTTGGCAAAATATTCGTCTGCAGCGTGGCTCTACAAAAGTGGTGCACTACAAAAGTACTCCTATAAAATGGAGAGTATCTTATAAGGAGACAATATTGGCTGCAATATTCTACTTTTTTTTACTGTACAATAAGAAAATATGTAATAAAAAATCGAATAAAAATATGTATTTTAATATAATTTCATCAAAATAACTTAAACCTTCATATATTTGATACTTTAAATTATTTCTTACTGTATCGACATACTTGTCGCTATAGTAGGAAATAATCTATCTCACTACTTCGTTAAACATGGGTGATAAATATCCTTGACATCCATTTTGATGTAACTGATCCATGTAACCTAAGTCATTACTTTGTCCAAGGGTATAGTCGGCATGAGGCTAGATTAAAGAAATAAACGACGTTGTACGGTAGAGATCGTGTTGGCGTAACTATCGTGTAAAGGATCTTTTATAGTTTCTTTTATAACCGACCGTATTTAAGATCTTTATTCGCTTGTAGATTCTGCAACATTTTTTATGGGAGGGTTAGGCAAACGAGCAAGCGTGTTACCTGAAGGTAAGTAATCATCTCCGCCCATGGATATCTGCAACGTACCATAGGCAATCCTACGGACAACGCTTGTCCCCTTGCCTATATGCGTTGCCTGCATAGTTTAAGGGTGTGAATAATATGAGGGGAAGGATTAAATGGAAGGAAAAGAAGAAAATAGGAGAAGGAAAGCAGGAAGAAAAGGAAGTGGAAAATAATAGGACCTCTGGAATCCTGCACTTACCGTAAGAAGTATACTGATATTTAAATTCTAATGAATGTCTTTTTAGTTCTTGGTATACGTTGAAAGCAATCAACGCCACCTATAGACACCTGTAACACAAGAGACAATATAAATGCATTGTTTGCTTAAGGATAAGTCTCAAAAACTTTCGCAATCAATCGTAAAGCAATAATTAGAGAACGATTAAATCATTTTGTATACTCTTGTTTTTTCTTTAATTCTTTGATGGCAATAAGCTATAACTATTATACCAGTGTCAAGTAAAATATAATAACATCAAATATTTTGAAATGTACTAGTTAGTGTGTTACGTTACGTCTTGATAAAATGGTGGCCATTCTACCAAAACCTTCTAGGGACTTTTGCAGTCAACTTTAAAAGTCACGATACACACATTTATTTTATATCACTACACTATGCTGTACAATCCACTTTACGTACAAAACTATATTATACAAATTTTTTTTCCAGCCCATATATTTCCCACTGCTGATCACGGGCCCTCCAATTCTGGAGGAACGGACGTTAACCCGCCTCCCTCGTCCAATGCGGATTGGCGGGGTTACCAGACTCGGAAAAAACTTCTGTAGGCCATACATATATTTATTCCGATGTGGGTATCGAACCCGCGACCATTGACTCCGTGGGCGGGGAGCCCCGCTACAGAGCCAATCGGTCGTCTATTGTACAATACAATACGTCAGCGCAATTAAACAATATAATAGATAATGAGAAATTAATAAATAAAAACACAACGTCACTAATGTAAGTTGGCGGGAAAAGATATAACTCTTGTTTATTGGTACAGATTAGAAATATATTTTTTAATTTGTACAGATAAAAATAGGGTGGATACAAATGATGTCACAACAGCGCGTAGCGATGAATCATCAGTAGTGAAAGAATACAAAAAAAAACTGGACAGACGCGAAAAAAGCGGAGTAACATTTTATTTGTTCCGAAATAACAATGACTGTGCAATATTCTATAACAGCAACATCATACGGATCCCGCTAACCTTTTGTGAAGGAAATATTATTAAAAATATTGTAGTGGCTCCACTTAATTTTAGTTATTGGTTTAATAATAGACGAATATAGCCGTCCAGTATACAAAAGGGAAATAAATAAAATATTTTTGATTGGAAAGACTAGATTGTATTTACTAGACTTGTGATTTTATAGTCGATTCGAGTATGACAACCTATTATGAGATTTTCCAGAAGTATCAACAACATGCGTCTTGGCGACGATCTGCGCAGGGCGGCTTTCAGAAACTGGATGCGAGAAGCTGAAGATCGGACTAGGTGGCGCTTCTTGGGGGAGGCCTATGTCCAGCAGTGGACTGTCGCAGACTGTTGATGATGATGATGATTTCCATTTGTAAAATACTGCCTGTAGATAAAAAAAATCGAATACTTTATTGGTCTAAATTACTAGAATAGTAACGATTGTAAAATATATGTTAATTTTAAATATGATGCAAGAAGTGTAAAATGTAAAATGCTTGTCAAATCGAGAATGACCAATTATTATGCGGAAAGATTACCAAAATTTTTTATTACCTAAGATATTAAATAAATTTGATATGTTAAGGGGAAATCCGGAATTAACAAAAAATGTGCTGAAGTCAAATCTCAAGAAGTTCTTGATGAACTGTGATTTGACTAGTAATAGATTTGAACATAGTGTGTATTTTTATTGGCTTAGTATTGAACATAGTGTATATTAATAGGAGTATATTAGTATAAGTGCATAGGTTTGTAAGTTTTTTGAATAATAATGATTGAATGAATGAAATTTTATTGATAAAAAATATATATATTTATTTAGGTGTTATATATATACGTGAAAAAAAGAAGGCTAATTTTAATTTTTTAATGCAAAGATCTAAATTTCGACCCAAAACATATGGCTTATACGTTAGAATAAAATTAGGCCAAGCGGCCGTTGAGTTGTAATGGAGTTATTATATTCACCTATATTCATCACTGTCAAGGCGTGCCAAATAGCCTGATCTTCCTGCTGTCAGCCAACCTGTGCAGATCGTCGCTCCATTGAGCTGGGGACGTTTCATACTAAGTTTATCGACATACATCTATCTTTTCATCCATCCTTCTTCTCACATTCATCGTAAAGAAATGACCTTTAGTTAGTCGCTTCTCGCCCTTGTGTGAATCAGGACGTGATGGGTGGCGAACCACGTCGTCGTTATTATATATTAAGATTCGTCATAGTGAATCCCACGAGTTGCAAGGGAGGTCGTAGGTCATCCCCAGTAAAGCGCCGCATGCTGAGGTAAGGCACTATAGTACCCGGGGCAGCCCGATCCCGGGACGGTCGGCACTCGACTCGACTTGCGACTAAGCTTTTAGACCTTTTATGAATATGCTATATCGTATTTATTTGGAAACATCGCTGTTAAATCGTTCCATAGTTGCACAGTTCAAAATACGAGCCCTCTGCCATTTCAGTTTCACGAAGGATTATGTAGGTTGATATCGAATAATTTTAAGTCAACATAAGAAACATACATAAACATTCGTAGCCAAGTTAATGAAGATAATTTAATATTGCAAGGCACCAATAGAAGGCACTAAGTAAAGTGGGAAAACAGCGAGTGATGAAACAGGAAGAGCCAACAGTCCATAGATGCAAGATAATTTAATAAGTTACCCTTCGCTCCGAGAACTAAGAAGACCGCTTCGCAGTTACTAGATTAAATTCTTGATACAAACTTCATTTTATGAGTTTCGAATTGTTAATTTATGGAGCGCTCGGCGCACTATAGGATAAATGGTGCGTTTACGAAGAACTTATTCCTACTATCGCCAATTCTAACCTCGTTTCTAACGGTCGGTCTCATATTCCGAGTATTTTGCTGATTTTTAGGAATTCTGTGTCGCCAGGTCATAAACTGCCTTCCCTGTATAGAACAAAACTTTTATATTTAATTTACTACAAGCCCGTTATCTAATAGGTTGAGACGCGTTAATGTGGGAGACTTGGTTGCTGATTTTTTTATTCAAATAACTAAAAATCTTTATGATTGAATATAGTAGAAATTGCCTTCCAGCACTAAATATTTTATAACAAATTTGTTACATTGGCGTATCAATGTAACAAATTTGTACACAAAGAATAAATAAAAAAAAATATTTTATTAGTGGAGACAGGCGTTATTTCGCCAATTATATTTATTTATAAATATAATTGACCCCCAGACTTATAGGCCATACTTATATTTATCTCGATGCGGGGGATGAAGCCCACAACCATTGCTCTAGAAATGGTAACCTTGTCACCGGGCCAAATACGTCGTCAGTATTGTATTATTATTACCTACGTTTTAATGTCGTGGCTTTAACTTCAAACAATGTTTTTAAATATTAACCATATACATATATCCACCTGGTCTATAATTCGAATGCTGGTTTGTATTTTGATGGCATTAACATCTTTAGATATTAATGTGCACAGCCCATATATGTACATATGTCTCACCGCTGAGCACGGGCTTCCCCATTTCTGAAGGAACGGATGATAACTCACCGCGATTGTCCAATGCGGATTGGTGGGGTTACCAGACTCTGAATAAATTTATATAGGCCTTACATATATTTACTCTAATGAGGGGATAAAACCCGCGACCGTTGACGTCGTAGGCGGGGGTCCCAGCCACTGAGCCAATTGGTCGCCGTATATACAAATACGACAAAGTTAGAATCAACAAATACATGTATGTGTATGGAAATGAAACGTGAGATACATTGCGGTTATGTATATTGTTTCGGGATAAATTAAATTTCATTTCTGTTCGCCTCGGCTCCACACTTTTGTGTGTTCTCCCTCCAGGGCGACCGACAACCGTGCGGTCAGATCCCGCGACAATTAGCGCGATGTTCTCGTGGTATGTACGTAAACCAATTTATATTCTTTTATTTAAAAGAACCTCGCTACAGCCATTTGTAAGGAGAAAATGACGTATTTTGCTTTTATACACCATTTAAATAAAAAAAAATTCCGTCGAATAGACTCGGTCGTTTGTAAAAAAGAAATTTAATACTTTTAAAAAACGACCGAGACCATTCGACGCAGTTTTTATTCTGATTAAAATGGTGTATAAAACTTAAATACGTCATTTTATACTTACAGCAAATGCGTTTCTGTCTGTCGTCGATATTAATTTGTATATGTAACTAGCTGACCCGGCAAACTTCGTACCACCTCAGAATTAATAAATAAAAAAGCTGAACGAATGTTTAAACTTTAGTAAAAAAAATGTTGTCAAAACTTAACAGGAACAAAAAGAAATCGTAATCAATAAAAAATGCTCGATATGAATTAGGTTTTATTATTGTTGTTGCTTTTACTATATTCCTAATATTTTTATCATATTTACTCACCTTTTAAACCTTCCCTGGACTTCCAAAAATAATTTAAAACCCAAATTAGCCAAATCGGTCCAGCCGTTCTCGAGTTTTAGCGAGACTAACGAACAGCAATTGATTTTTATATATATAGATTAAAACAGTTTTAAGAATACAACATACGTCAATTGTTGAACGTTTTTTTCCACACGATAAAACTTGAGAGCACACTCACGTAAAAGTCTGAAGGCAGGCACACACTAGTAGTAGTAGTGCACATACACATACACAAACGGGCATTTATATTTCTTTTTTATAATTATAAATTAGTTAAAATACATAGCTAAGATTGATAATTAATGTTTGGATCCCGAGATACGGGCAATCACCCAGTTCTGGGCAACTTATTCCATAAACGCATGTATAAATAAATAAATTAATAAATAATGATAAATAAATAAATAAAAGAAATCAACTTGGATGCATCTATGAAATTTTATAGCGCCTTACGCCTAACCTCTACTTGCCCAACTAACTCAACGGTTAACTCACTAAACTAACTTATACGATATATAGAAGTTTATGGTAAGTCGATTTTGAGTTGAATTAGGTAAACAGTACCGGCAGGTGAGCGGGTATCTAGAAACGTTTCGAGCGTAAACCGTATAACTAACGCCGAAGTTGTTCCGTCTCGATATCGATGTAGTTACTATGTAACACTGTCTCACGCGTTCATATATATTACTCAGCTCAGGGTCTTTGAGTATGGAGACGAGCATGCGTGTCTCCTCATAGTAAGTGATCATACCCTCACTCCAGATATCAGCAACGCGAAAGCGCGTCACAAATGCGTTGTCGACCTGTCGTGGACACATACGCAGGTATCTTGAATACCCCAATGTCTTATAGGAACAACAATGTGTTAATTGTACCATAATTACGTGAAAAATAATAATAATTTAAATATTAATTAATATATATATATATATATATATATATATATATATATATATATATATATATATATATATATATATATATATATATATTCACCTATCCCCGCAGGGGTTGGCAGACACCACTGAGCTCCATCCGCTACTATTCATCGCAGCGAATCGGCTCTCCATTGGTCGCTTCTCGCCCTCGTGAGGAATAAATAAATTATTAAATTACTGCATGACGAGAATCTCAATAAAGCGGAAAAAGATAAACAAATGCAATACATAGACCTCGCGCATGGGATTTCCGCCATGTGGCACGTTGATTCAACTGGCATTGTACCCATAGTGGTCTCAGTGAATGGACTTATCGGTAAAAAATTGGACGTCTATCTGTCCAAGTTAGGTTTAGGTAAGCGGGTTAAATTCAAAATTCAAAAAGCAGCCATATTGTGCACGGCTAGGATCGTAAGAAGGTTCCTTCCCTTGGATGCATAATCCATCGTGAGCTTGGTTTATCCCGTCACGAAGGATTAATAACCCTAGTAATAATATTATTTTTATAGAGATTTTTTTATATTAATAATATTTTTATTAAGAGAAAAATATTTAAATAAAGGATAATTTAAATATTCATAATATCATCTAGTCTTAGCTTTAGTATATGTAAATGTGTTGTGTCTGTTTTTAATTAGGGTTACATTATATGTACGTGGGCTGTTCCAAAAATTGTTAGTGAAGTAAAAATTGTACGAATATAAAAAAAAACTTTTTATAGCTTTTCAAAATAATAATAATTATTATATGGACAGTCAAAAGTTTTACTTAGCTAAGATCCGCGACAAGCAAAACAATAACAGAAAATTAATAATGTGTGTTTTTCCGTTGGGTTTAGTGGATTTATTTGGAACTTAAACCAAAAACTTACCGAAAATCGGCCATCAACTCTCCACCCACCAACCACTATACACAACGCCAAACACACACTATCACTTTTCCAAAAGTGACTTTTCGGTTGTCTTCCGTAGAGTCTACTATACCTGAAGATGCCTCGTGTTGGGGCGAAACACGTGTCGTGTATAAGATGGAAAAGTGATAGTGTGTGTTTGGCGTTGTGTATAGTGGTTGGTGGGTGGAGAGTTGATGGCCGATTTTCGGTAAGTTTTTGGTTTAAGTTCCAAATAAATCCACTAAACCCAACGGAAAAACACACATTATTAATTTTCTGTTATTGTTTTGCTTGTCGCGGATCTTAGCTAAGTAAAACTTTTGACTGTCCATATAGTGATGGATTTCCGCAAAGTAACGCCTGACTCCATTAATAATAATAATAATCATTTATTTCGACACCACAAAGTTACATATACTCGTAGGTTACAATATAAAGAGAAAACAATACATATGTGGCGGGCTAGTGCCTGAATTAGGGGTGATCCTGTATCTCAGGTCAAGCCTTTCACCGCTTATTTCTAATTGATTATTAAGATACATGGATAAATAAATATAAAATCTCAAACAATATATATTAAAATGTGTGTGTGTGTGTGCGTGTACGCGTGCGTGTGTTTGCAAAAAGTTTCAGTTTACAGTTCTGGTCGTAGCAGATTTTCAGTTTCGTGATAACTGAGACCTGTCAAACTGCTTGCTACTGCTTTTTTAATATATGACCACAGATCCACGATCCGATCCGCTACGATCTAACACACCTGTCTTGCTTCCTTCACACACATCTATCTTTTCATCCATCCTTCCTCTCACATTCATCGTAGGGAAACGGCTCTTCGTTCGTCGCTTCTTTCCCTCGTGGGAATAAGGACGTGACGGGTGTGAATCACGTCACCGTCATTTTTTTTACGAAATTGGTTAAGATTCGTCATAGTGAATCCTACAAGCCACAAGGGAGGATGGAGGTCCGCCCCAGCAGAGCCCCGCATGCTGAGGTAAGGCACCATAGTCCCCGGGGGAGCCCGATCCCGGGACGGTCGGCACGCTTGCGACTAAGCTCGCCCCTAGCCACGCAACCTTTGGCACGGCAGACCGTGGATTGACGGAGACGAAGGGAAAAGGGTAGAGAAGAAAGGAAAAGGCAGGCAAAAGAAAATATGGATTTAGACAGATGATAGGGATATGATATTACCGCAAAGGAAGAAGAGGAGTGGTAAAGTAGTAGCTCGGGAGGCCGGGGTCGCGTACCCGTGTACCAATACCATAAATACTGAACAAGCGACTAGGCAAAGCTGACCAACTAACTGAATAATAACGAACGTGCAATAAAACGTTGATTGCCAAAGGTTTATTGTAAGACTAATTAAAAGACCGGCAGTCTTTTAATTAGTCTTTTTATCTAGGCCCGTATAATTATATAACGTTCGGTTAATTCCACCGTAAGAGTAACAAACTTCCCATTGTTCTGCGCGGCGCACATCCGCTCCCCGATAAATACATTGGGAACTGCGCGCCCCGACTTTGCCCCGATAATTAGTGGCGCGTGTGCAAATTTAATAACTCTCGTGTGGTGAGAGCTTAGCTTGTTACACCCGACGACACGTTAAAGACACGACTGCGATATATCGTGTTATTTATATTTTATATATTCACGTTTATCCCCCGCAGGGGTTGGCAGAGACCACAGAGCTCCATACGCTACGATCCCGGCATACCCTCCCCGCCTCCTTCACACTCATCCTCCACATTCTTCCTCTCACATTCATCGCAGCGAAACGGCTCGCGCTTTGTCGTTTCTCGCCCTCATGGGAATCAGGACGTGACGGGTGGTGAACCACGTCTGCGATATATAAAATATATAATATTTTTTTCCATGTATCACAATTATGAGTCATCGCAATTATTGACTCTAGTCTTATCTAATAGCCGTATACTTTACGAATCATCATCATTAACAGCCTGCGGCAGTCCATTACTGTACATAGGTCTCCTCCAAGAAGCGCCACCTAGATAAAAAATGAAAAATGTCTGAGACTCAAAGCTGTGATATAAATGAGAATGATTGCGAAACTTATTAAATCTCCGTTAGCCAGTCAAGTGTATTTTTTTATAGGATGATGGAGGAATGGAAGGCAAACGAGTAGGCGTGTCGCCTGATGGAAAGTAATCAACGCCGCCCATAGACATCAGCAGCGCCATAGGCAGTGCGGAAACGTTTTTGACCTTTAAGGAAAGTGTCATTATAGGAGGGCAAGGGGGAGGAGGGGAGGGGAGGGAATGGGGAGGGAGAGGTTAGGCCTCCGGTATTCAGCCGCTCACCGTACGAAGCGCGGTAGCTAAGCTACCGCTCAGACACCGCTTTTTTATGGGGATATGGTATTTTCCCGGGCGAGCCGGCCCATTCATGCTACAGACAAATAATATGCCGTTCTTGAGAAAGTATTCGTGTGCAGCGTGGCTCCACCACTAGCAAAATTGTAAGATTGATGTGGCGTCGTCTAGTGTCATGTGTATGAGTCGTGTCGTGTGTTGTAAGCGAACTCCACGCGCACAGTATTTGCTTACCGCGGCCGCTCGTCAATCACGCTCCGAAAGCTGACTGTGCATTTCAATATAAACCTCGCGCCACACTTGACTGGAAGATGTGTTAACGCTAATATTTTCTTCACAGAAGAGAGAAGCAAACGTTCTATCAAGACACCCAACAACACCAGAAGGGTATCTGGTGTTGTTGGGTGTCTTGATAGAACCTGCTTTTGACACCTGGGTTGATAAGATATGTTACTTATTAATCAAACATGTTACAATAAATTATAAAAGTCAGATTTCAGCAGTATTGGTATTGTCGAGTATTGTTTTTATTCGTATGCATATAAAACTTGATTATAGATTGTAGGTTTATATGTGGGGTCGATCACAAATATTTACATGGAACTTGTGTTTCTCAAGTTGCTATATAGGTAATATACAGGATGCCCAATGGCAGAATTAGGTTATAGAACGAATAGGAATAGGTCATCGTACCTTCACTTCTTCTTGATATCTTGTCTAACAAATTAATAAGCCTTTTCGGCGATATCTCCCGGCCACCCAGGTCGGCGGATCTCACCCCTTTGGTCTTTTTAACTCGTAGATAAAGTCTACGAAACAAACCCGAAGACCATCTCAGCACCAAAATAAAATATCATCCGCGAGGTTAACGGCATCCCGAAGACACTACTTAAGCGAATGGTACACAATACTGTGGTTAGATTTCAAGAGGGTACCCGACGTGGAGGTCAACATTTAGACGAAATGATTTTTACCCAATAAAACCCACACTTTTCTTCTACGTAAAAGCTATTGAATTCAGTTTTTATCCTGTGTTTTTTATTATTTATATTTGAAATTCACATATACGGATATATACATATGTTGTGTACATATGTAAAGGGATAATCCAATGAAGAAACGGTTGTAGTGAATTGTGATTTCATCAGACAATGATCAATCACTTATAATTTCCATATTCAAGCGTCATGGAATTATCTATTTAGGTCTACATCTCATAATATCATGCATTCTTGATTATCCTCATTTCAACGTTTGTCTAACCCAGTATTTCTTAAAGTGGGCGATAATGCCCTCTTATGGGCCCTGGAGACAGAGGCGGTAAGGAGCCTAAAGAGAACTGGGAGGGGGAGGGGTGTTGAAGCTGTTTACGAGTAGCGATGGCTAACTTATATTTTCAAAACTAAAACAAAATATGATAAGACTGATATGACAAAATATAATAAAATTAAAGTTATCATTGCGATCTTGATTTTTGTATTTTTATGTGGTAAATTAAACATATTTGGTGCTAGAATATAATTGATTCTCAAAGGGGGCTGTAGACAAATAAGTTTGAGAACCACTGATCAAACCAACAGTTTCCAGTTTATATCGACTCACACAAACTTTAACAAACAATAATCTATTTGTTCCATTCGTTGAGCAAACCTTACGAAGAAGTTCTTATTAAGACCTTCCTATTACGAAGAAGTTTTAAAGAAAAATCTTCGTAGGTTGCCTCTGCAGGTGACAAGATTGTTGACTTGTTTTTCTTACAAAAAATAAATTGCTGTATTTATTAAAAAAATCTAGATCCAAAGTGTAGTCCGAATGGAAGTTGAAGAGTCTTAAATAATGCTTATATTGAGATTGTGACTGATGCTAACATAATCGGAGATGTAAGGGCATATAGATTCCGTTGACTCGATCATCTGGACAGGATGGGAGAGGAATACATACTCCTTCTTTTATCTCCTGCACTTCTTTATCTTGCCTTCCAAAGCTCCTGCTATTAATCAATCCATTTTTAAAAACAGTTTCTAAAGTCAATACATCAGTAGCGCTTCTGAGGTTGCAGCTGTCCATGGAAAAGTAGTGATTATTTATCATCAGGCGCATGGTTGTTTTTGTGTGTAATTTTCCATCCATCAAAAATTTGATGTTCGATTTTGAAAGGCTTCTTCTCTGTCTTTGTCTGTCTTGTCTGTCGGTCGGTATGAACTAAATAATTTATTATTATTTTGAGAATTTTGAAAAGAGGCTTTAAAATTTGCCTGACAGACAGACCCTGACTAGGATTCCCTGTGTAGTATCACTACCATTATAAACATACGAACGACAAGGACAAATCTGTTAAAACCACGAACCTTGACTCAGAAAGCGAATGCTTCAGTACTGTGCTATCTGGATCGTCCCAAATTAACAAAAAACAGGGTTCAAAATGGACTATATGAAAAATGTAAAATAACGACAAACGTTGGTTGCAAACAATATCTTTGCCTAGCCGCTCCAGTATTTATGGTATTGGTACACGGGTACGCGACCCCGGCCTCCCGAGCTACTACTGTATCACTCCTCGTCTTCCGTTGCGGTAGTATCATATCCCTATCATCCTGTCTAAATCCATCGTTACTTTCCCCTGCCTTTTCCATTCTCCTCTATCCTTTTCCCTTCCTCTCCGCCAATCCACGGTCTGCCGTGTCAAAGGATGCGTAGCTAGAGCGCGTTACTTTGATGAATCTTCATATACCTAATTCGTTAAAAAATGACGGCGACGTGGTTTGCCACCCATCACGTCCTGAATCCCACGAGGGCGAGAAGCAACGAATGGGGAGCCGTTTCGCCACGATGAATTTGAGAGAAAGGATGGATGAAAAGATGGATGAGTGTGAAGGAAGCAAGGAAGGGGTGTCGGGATCGTAGCGGATGGGGATCTGTGGTCTCTACCTAACCCTACAGGGAGACAGGCGTGACTATATGTATGTATGTATGTTATTGTTCATTAAAGGAAACTTATTCACTTATAAGATTATTTATCAATGAGTCAGCTTGACCGAAGAAATACAACATCAGAGAATATCGGCATTAAATGATAGCACTTTTTATTGTGTGTAATGAAAAAAATATTTGTTAGTATCATAACTTTGCATCGCTTCAAATCCAAACAAGGAACGCTATCGCACCGCATCTACTACACGACGAGCCTCGCTCATCGGGCAACTCAAATTAAGACTAACGATGCGCCGGGCCTTAATGCGGCCGGTTTTAATTTTAATTTGGAAACAGATTCGCCTTAACGACGACCGCGGCGGTTAACTGAATGTTTACAGTTTTTAGAAGTTGTCGAAAAGGTTTGTTTGCGGGACCGGGGGCTGGCTTATGGCGGGCGTCCATAAACATGGCTTTGGATTTTCCCTGCAAATAAAAACACCTTTCATCTCTATTGTTTGTTTGTTTGTAATTTATCCAATGTGGTTTTAAATTAAACGTACCTACTGCGCTAACAAGGATAAAAAGAAGACAGATTGCTTATTTTGCCTTGTCTTTCAATTGACAATTATTTTAGTATACGATTGCTGGAATGGAGACCGTGAATTGGAGAAGGTAGAGTGGGACGTCCACCGGGTTAGATGATAGGGCTGGCTGAATCTGTCGTGTTGAAACAGACTGCAGATGACGATGACCTCCTCGAGGAAATTCTTCAAGTGTTTATACAGGACAGATTACTATACAGGACTACACAGAATGTCCTAGTCCTGCTAGCCGTACTGATAACGGCGACACGGGATCTTTAGGGGGTTTTTATCTTCGATGTATTTAAACTCTCGAGACAAAGTTGATTTATTAATGTATCACTGTACATTTTATATTAATTACATTTTTTAAAAATATTAAGTTTTATATTAATAAATTCCACTTTTCACTTTACATTTTATATTCAATACCAATTTCTTATGCTGGAAAGGTGACATGTCTATTAAAAGACGTCAGTCGAACTAAAACAATTTATTTCTTTTGTATTTTAAATTTTAAAATTACGAATGTAAAAAGAAGTAATATAACATAAAATGTTTTATTATATTGAAATAAAAAGATTCAATACATTAGTGAACCATTTATCATTGTATCACTTTAATGTCCAAGGTCTTTTTAGTATAAAAAATTAACCTCTTGTAGTTCATCTATCGTTTTTAAAATTTCGTTTTGTCATAAAAAATGTATATAATGTTCCATTAAAATACAAAAGTGTCGACAATCTGTCAATGCCAAGGTGGATTGGTATTAATGGATGACGTCATCGCGTCAATTGTTCTTTGTGCTTACGGTGACACATTTTAATTTTTATGGATTAATTTTTAATTTCAAACAATAAATTCACAAAATATGTTTTGCTTTTGTATACAAAAAAACTACGACCGATTGGCTTAGTGGAGGGGCCCTCCATCCGCGGAGTCGCAATCGCGGGATTCGATCCCCGTATCGGAATAAATATATGTATGGATTTATAAATATTTATTCCGAGACTGGTAATCTCCCAATCCACATTTCCTTTCTTCTCTATCCTTTTCCCTTCCTCTCCACCAATCCACGGTCTGCCGTGCCAATGGATACGTGGCTAGGGGCGAGCTTAGTCGTAAGCGTGCCGACTGTCCCGGGATCGAGCTCCCCCCGGATACTATGGTGCCTTAACTCAGCATGCGCGGCTCTGTGGGGGCTGACCTTCATCCTTCCTTGCGGCATGTGGGATTCACTAAGACGAATTTTAATATACCTGATTTGTTGAAAAATGACGGCAACGTGGTTCGCCACCCGTCACGTCCTGATTCCCAAGGGGGCGAGAAGCGTCTAATGGAGAGCAGTTTCGCTGCGATGAATGTGAGAGGAAAAATTGATGATGAGGAAGAATGGAGGGGGTAGGAAGGGTGTTTCGGAATCGTAGCGGATGGAGCTCTGTGGTCTCTGCCAACCCTTGTGGGAGATAGGCGTGAGTATATAAAAAAAATACAAGAAAACTAATCCGGTATACGCACCTAAGATACAGTTACAGTAAAGTCTAGATGTCCGTTTTAATAAAAGAAATAGTGTCTAAAATGTACTGATCCGAGAAACAGTGATACAAGAGAGAAGCAGTAATTGAAATGTCTTTGTGTGGAATCTAGTTGTATGTTCTACGCTTTTCAGTTACGCCGAGTTTTCGCATTTATTTCGAATTTCTTAATAAGAAAAATAGTAGATATACTAACGAGCTATTTAAAAAAATGAAGTTCACGAGCTATTATTGTGTTTCTTTCCAGTCCACAATATGCAGGCCTTGTATTCACGAGATCTTCCGACGAAGTTGTAAAGGCTTTAGAGCAAACGATGCCATGCTCTACAAAGAAATTTTTTTTAATATTTTTATATAGATGAGAAATCCAACGATTGTCGGATCTCCGACAAACGTGATCAGCCCATTGCCATTTTAGTTTGCTAATTCGAAAGGCTATGTCGGTGACTTTAGTTCTCTGACGGATTTATTTATTCCGAATCATATCTACCACAGAAACTGTGAGCGACTTTGAGCTTGTGAAGCAGACGTACTGTCAGCGTCCACGTTTCGGCGATGTATGGCAGGATGGTCTCTCAATATTGGCAGAAAAAAAAATCAGTAAACGCATACTGATTATTCGACTTTCAACCTTCTTCAAAATTCGACGTTCTGCCATCAGACATTATACAAAAACCAAAACTGGGTTTTGGTTTTACATTAAAAACATACAAAGAGTAAACGACAGAGATCTTCAACTATTTCATAATAATATAGATTAATAAAAGGCAAGTATACTTCATATACCCAGTTTACTCCCTCTTGTTCCAATTTATATAATACAAAATAATATATCAAGCTCGAAGCACGTTGCTTCCTTCCTTCCTTAATCTTCTACTTATCTTAACCATGCTCCACTACAATTCTTAGTATACATTTATAATATTTCTTATATACATATTATTTAATATTTTCTCAATGTTAATGCGCGATAAATACTGATTTTCTTCTTTTTAACGCGTTTATGAACTAGGCCTAATATAATAAAACAATAACTCTGTGGAACCAGCTACCTGCGGCGGTCTTTCCGAACCGATACGACATTGGCACCTTCAGAAAGCAAGCCTACACATACCTAAAAGACCAGCAACGTTTCCATGACTCCTGCGGTTTCGTGGGTGTCTATGGGCGGCGTTGATTGTTTTCCATCAGGCGGCACGCTTGCTCGTTTGCCTTCCTATCCCATAAAAAAAAATCATATTAGGAAATTTTAGTCATGAAATTTGTTTTTTTAAAAGACGACTAGCAATGTTTTTAAATATGATTAGAATCCTTGTTAACCATTTCAACTAAGGTTATAACGCTTGCGCTAGGAAGTGGTCTACATCAATAGTCCTGTTGACGACGTACTCATGATGTACAGATCGTAAGCCTGAAGACCTTGCTAACTGAGCTATTGCTCCTTATAACTCATAAAAGCCGGGTATGGTTTGTTTGACACTTTTACAGCGCAAACGCGTTCGCGTTCCAGATCCAGCAGAGTTTGTCTCTGCGCGCCATTGTGGGGGCGGCTCGCTATGTCTGTAATGATGTAATAGCGAGGGACTTCAGAATGGAGAGCATCCATGAGTTTGTGGTCCGATTGGCTCGGAAGATGTTCGCCTGAGCCGACAATGGACCACACTCACGCCTCAAAAATTTTGCTCCCCTTCACGCTCACCCACCTGAGGGATGTCCGCTTCCACGCGAAGTCCTCTTGTTGCCACCTAACTCCCGCGAGGGGGAGGGCCAACGATGAACCCAACGTAATAATAGGTTCGGCTATATCTCGACGACGCGAAATCGTTAAAGGACGCCCAAAAGCCGTTGGGAACAGCAGCACCTATAAACGGGAGGCAGTTTCCTCATTGAGTTGCTGCACGAGTTGTCGGGTTCATCCCCGAGGTTGAATTCCACACCCCTACGCAGGGTGTGGATGTCCCTGTTTCATTTTTCTCTTTCGTTTGACATTTTCTCAATATATTCTTGTTGTAAACAAGAATTGGGCAAAAAAGAAAGGTTTTGCGGCCTTGCCTTTCGTAGCCTCTTTCTTTATATAAAACAAAGAACTTATTTTGAAAAGAAGTTCTCAGACAATTATATTTAACTGATTATTGCTGTATAGTAAAACAGAATGCTCAATATATTCACATTTCTTTCAATTTCCCATATTAATAATTCAGAACGTTATTTATATAATTGTATATTGAGCATTCTGTTTTACTATACAGCAATAATCAGTTAAATATAATTTTCTGCCCAGAAATAACAAAACTAAAGAAAACACTAAAGCAATTCCGATTGGTATTTGTAGAGTCCGAGCTTTAATAATTCGTATGAAACGATACGAATGAAGTGGGTGGTGTGAAAATTATATTCGCCGCCCATTATTCCAATGGCTCCGTAAACGTGGGCCGAATGAGCAAAAATATATCTTCTCAATAGTTTATACCTCAGTTCATCCTCTGCGGGAATAGATTGAAAGCAATTTGTAGCTGTAATGCGCGTAAAAAAACGTTGAATGATTTACTGAGGGACAGTGGGTAACTATTGCAAAAATCGTGCCAGATCGTCAACGCATTACGTGCTAAATGTGTGGAGCACGGATAAAAATGTGCTGAACTGATTCCTTCAGGGGCACTTTATAAATTGTTATAATCTTTTCTCTTCTGAGAGAGAAAACTTTTGAGGTGTATCTTTGGTCCTGTATTGGAAAATGAGCGTTGGCGTATTCTTTACAACCACGAGCTATATGAGCTGTACAATAAGCCGAACGTCATCAAAATCATTATGATTGGACGCCTTCGTTAGGCTGGGCACGTGGTACGGATGGGCGAGGCTAGAGTACCCAAACGACTACTTGACGGCAAATCAGATGGTCGTAGAAACCGCGGAAGGCCTAAGCTCAGATGGCTAGATGGAATCGAGGACGACTTAAGGACTCCTTGTTTGAAAGAAGTACTAAACCAAATTCCGCCACCGGATACCTTTAACCCTTATCGGTCGCTAGCTTTTTATACGTGATTCTCGCTAGGTTGTAGCTACACATACAGTTTTAATTGACTTTATTTGTATTAAAAAAATAATTAGGAAAGGCAATAATATATAACTGGAGATGTCAATTGCTCTGTTATGGATATTTAAGTTTCAACATGTCTTTTATTATCACCTCCCACGTGACTTACGACTGCAGCGACAAAGCATTGTTGTTATCGGGTGACACGTCTGCTCGTTTACTTACATACACACACACACACACACATATATATATATATATATATATATATATATATATATATATATATATATATATATATATACACGTCTTAACGTGACTTAACGGTTGTCTTCCGTAGAGTCTACTATACCTTATGTGTTGAAGCGAAACAAGTGTCGTGTGCAAGGTGGAAAAGTGGTGGTATGTGTTTGGTGTTGTTGATAGTGTTTGGGAGGTGGAGAGTTGCTGACGGTCGTTTTTTGGGTACGATTTAGTTTAAGTTTCCCGTAAATTCACTTAATCCAGTAGAAAATACACATTATTATTTTTCTGTTTTTGTTTGCTTATGCGGATCTTAGCTAAGTGAAATTATGACTGTCCACATAGTAATGGATTTTCGCAAAGTAACGCCTGACTCCATTATTATCAGAATTAATATATCAAATATTAATTCATTAATTAACATTGTGTCCATCCTACGGTTGTCTGGAAGAAATCACAATTAGCGATAAGACCGCTATTTGTATATAATATAAATATTACAATCAATAATTGTATAATTTGTTTTTAGTTTAAAATAAAGAATATATTTATGTATATAATGAAATTAAATTAATGATAGGAATTGACTTTTTTATTACTTGTATATTAATATTTTTATATTTGCCATATAGCACATATTATTAATGGAGTCAGGCGTTACTTTGCGGAAATCCATCACTATATGGACACTCAAAAGTTTTACTTAGCTAAGATCCGCAACAAGCAAAACAATAACAGAAAATTAATAATGTGTGTTTTTCCGTTGGGTTAAGTAACTTTTCGATTGTCTTCCGTAGAGTCTACTATACCTGAAGATGCCCCGTGTTGGGGCGAAACACGTGTCGTTTACAAGATGGAAAAGTGATAATGTGTGTTTGGTGTTGTGTATAGTGGTTGGTGGGTGGAGAATTGATGGCCGATTTTCGGTAAGTTTTTGGTTTAAGTTCCATATAAATCCACTTAACCCAACGGAAAAACACACATTATTAATTTTCTGTTATTGTTTTGCTTGTCGCGGATCTTAGCTAAGTAAAACTTTTGACTGTCCATATAGTGATGGATTTCCGCAAAGTAACGCCTGACTCCATTAATAATATAGCACATAATATACGTAGGTCAGATTGTATACATGGCAAATACAAGAAGACGTTTTTACTTTCTGATCTCCACATTTTCAGCGAAAACTAAAGTTGACAAAGTTGGTATCAAAAAAAAAAACTTTCCTTTATTGCCATTGTTTCCTTTTAGTTAGTGCTGCTGGGATTTTAAGTCCCAGTAACGCTAGCGGCGAATGGGGTCGAAAGTTTTATCCGACTTTCGCAACTTAGAGGTCGCATCGAATTTCACGCCGGCCTAGATACAGTTATCGACTTACATGATAATCTAACTTAGTCACTAAATAACTATCGGACAATCAGTCCGGGTTTATATCGGTTCGTTAGTAAGGGATAATCTTTTTCCACGTGCAAGTTTCGAAGTATTAATGAGTGGATCAGCTACAGGATATAATTACGGATCATTCTTGAGCACTTTTGATGTGGCTCTTTGATCGGATCGACAACAATATCATGAATTGAAGTGTCTTTTGTTCTTTAATGTTTAACAAAAACTCAGACACACGGACACACTCAAAAATGCATACCTACACACAGTTACACCACACATAACCGCCGTATCACTAGTGATTTTTAGATTTCATAGTGGTAGAGCCACGCTACAGACGAATACTTTGTCAAGAATGGCATAATATTTGTCTGTAGCAAGAATGGACCGGCTCGCCCGGGGAGGCACCACACTCTCAGAGAAAACGAAGTGCGATAGTGTTAGAGCCACGCTGCAAATGAATGTCAAGAATGGCATAATATTTGTCTGTAGCATGAATGGACCGGCTCGCTCGGGGAAGTACCACACTCCCGCAGAAAACCGGCGTCTGAGTGGTAGCTTAGCTACCACGCTTCGTACGGTGAGCGGTCTGAGTTCCGGAGGCCCAACACCCTCCCTCCTCCCTCTATCTCTCCTATTCCCACTCCCATAATGACACAACAAAAAACTACTGTTATTAATGGAGTCAGGCGTTACTTTGCGGAAATCCATCACTATATGGACAGTCAAAAGTTTTACTTAGCTAAGATCCGCGACAAGCAAAACAATAACAGAAAATTAATAATGTGTGTTTTTCCGTTGGGTTTAGTGGATTATTTGGAACTTTAAACCAAAAACTTACCGAAAATCGGCCATCAACTCTCCACCCACCAACCACTATACACAACGCCAAACACACACTATCACTTTTCCATCTTGTACACGACACGTGTTTCGCCCCAACACGAGGCATCTTCAGGTATAGTAGACTCTACGGAAGACAACCGAAAAGTGCACTTTTCGGTTGTCTTCCGTAGAGTCTACTATACCTGAAGATGCCTCGTGTTGGGGCGAAACACGTGTCGTGTACAAGATGGAAAAGTGATAGTGTGTGTTTGGCGTTGTGTATAGTGGTTGGTGGGTGGAGAGTTGATGGCCGATTTTCGGTAAGTTTTGGTTTAAAGTTCCAAATAATCCACTAAACCCAACGGAAAAACACACATTATTAATTTTCTGTTATTGTTTTGCTTGTCGCGGATCTTAGCTAAGTAAAACTTTTGACTGTCCATATAAAAAACTACTGGACGGATTTGGATGAAACTTTACAGTAATATAGGTTATACATCGAAATAACATATAGGCTACAATTTGTAATGATTTTATGTAATTTTGGTCGTAATATAATTTTACTATTAAGTAGAAAAAAATATAAATATAATATAAAATATTTTCCTGGCAAAATATAATTATATACAAATGAAAATAAATATGGCTTTCAATGCTAGAACAACAACAACCATCAAGAGTTATAAAACAATTAACAGGATAAAGGCACTACAGCTCACCGTCAATTGCGGAAGTCCATAGAACCCGGAGCTGTGATCGCGTTTGCATGGATATTATTCACGCAACTTACCTGAAACAACAAACATATGGGTTGAAAAGATTGAAAGGAAAACAAAGAACCTGTATGCTCTTTTGCTTTTTATAGAATGCGAGCAGAAGGGGTCTGCGTACCCCACAATAACACCCCTTTTCATTCCTCTGGCATCCTATAACGATGACATTCGCAAAAATGCGAAATGACAGGCGAAAGCGGCCTGTCGGCATGTCAATCGAATTTTACTTATACAAAGCAAACTTGTGGTCCAAGCGATAAGGGAAATGGGTACTGAAAAATATATTTATTACTTTTCTTATATATAATAGCTCAGTGGCGTGTCCCACGGAGTCAAAAATCGCGGGTTCAATTCCTGTATCGGAAATAAAATATGTATAGCCTACTAATTCCGAGTCTGGTAACCCCGCTAATCCGCTTTGGACAAATGTGGTGGGTTAATGTCTGTTCCTCCAGAAATGGGGAGGCCCATGGTCAGCAGTGGGACATATATGGACTGTGAAAAAAAATTAAATTAATAACATTGGTTTTAATCCTTAAACGAGACCCAATGCTTAGCGATAGATGGTGTGACTTGAAATTCGAATAATTCTTTTTAATAATTTTACCTAAACGATTATATACCTTCTTTTTTGAGCGATTTAAATTCATCATTCATTTACTACAACATTTCTCTTACCATTATAAAAATGTTCTTTTTATTTAATTTTATTCTTTATATGCCTCTGTAACTTAAAGTTTTTTTTATGGGATAAGAAAGCAGTCGAGCAGGCGTGTCCTGATGAAAAGAAATCAACGCCACCCATAGACATCCGCAGTACCATAGCCAGTGCAGTAGCATTGCCGGCCTTTAAGAAAAGTGTAGGCTTGTTTTTTGAAGGTTCCAATGTCGTATCGGTTCTTTAATACCGATGGAGGTAGCTGGTCCCACAGAGTAGTGGTGCGTGGAATGAAGTTTCTAGAAAAACGCACCGTACTGGATCACCACTCATCCAGATGGTGGGCATGAAACTTTTAAAAAAGATTTTGTAAAGATATTATTATTTAATAAAACTACACTGATCCTGATGCAATAGTCCTTTATTTTCATTTTCAAATACCTGTTTATTCGCATTTAAATTGAAGAAAATAATCAATATTTATTTAATAATACACAAAAGAATCGTTTACCAATATGTTGTGAATTAAATAAAAAAGTTCGATAACTTTTCAAAAATTAAGATTAATGGATCTAATAATTTTTTATGTAATGATCCGCTTGCGCTTGTTATCAAGTTTTGAACTTAGACCATTCCACAAGAGGAGTCGCTTTGATATGACGGCTTTTATCAGGTATTGTTTGGCTTTTACGATTGATGATGCGTCTTGGGTGGGGTGGCGGAAGCGGATGGTTAAGCGGACACAAATCCGAGGGGAGAGCTATTTGTATCGTCGTTAGGTATAGCCTGCAGATAGTCGTGCGGAAAAGTGGAGGTTCAACAGCCATGCAACTCACTCATGTACGATGACTCGGCTGGAAAAAGTATTCATTAGGGTCCATAGATCATTAATCAACAAATTAACGTTGAATGTGCTGGATTACTGATATATGTATATATGTAGGTATGTTTACTGAATTTCAGTACGAAAAATACGCAAATGACTAAATTTTTATCTCTTTTTTCTTAATCTTTCTCCCAATCCAGAGGTTCGTGACCCGCTATGATAGATGGCACTCTATTGGTGGAAGATTTTGCGTGATCATCGCTCGTACAGCTTCTGGCATGGTTGCAATTAGTAGTGTGTCGGTGATATGTTCTGCCACGGAGGCCTTAGGCAACAAGATTTCGAACTATCTTCCCTCCTTAGAAGAATGTTGCATTTTAAGTTCTTAAGGTCTCTCCTAATTATGTGGCCAAAGCACCTGGACGTGACTAGTGACCAAGGAAGAAAATCTTTCACGGATACCACTATTTCTGCATGTGGAATCAATTGTATTATGTGTAATACGTATGTTTAATCAATGGTTAAAAGAAATATAAAAGACCTGGGTGTAATATATAGTATTAACATCAGTTATATTAAAGAGCCTAGATAGTTTCTGCTAGACTTAGGTCCCTTACAAGCTTTTTTATAGAATAAATAGGCAATACGAGCAAGCGGGTTAACAGATGGAAAGTAAGCGCCTCTCACGGACATCTGCTATATTATAGGTACTGAAGACGCAGTGTATAAATTAACCCTAACGTACACAGTGCGTCTGTGTATGCACAATAGGATGAGAAAAGTAAAGGAAGCGGAAGTTGTTTTAGCCTTCGGCTACGTTTACGCAACAAAGAAATGCGAAAACACAGACCATCCTTATTATTAACGTCATAATTAATAGTAGAAGAGTAAAAGAGACAAGAGAGATGAAGATATCATTATCTTGAACTATGAAATTGTCAATTTTGATACGCTTCTCTCTGCACCCTGACTCGACCTTAAAATAGATAAACGAAATGCTTTGGAAAAAAAATAGCAATTTATTTTGTATCACTTTCACTTATTTCATATCTTTTGATGTAGACAGTTTTTATGGTATAACCTTTATACCAGTCGCAGTACAATACAGAAATATGTGATTATCATTTAATGATTGTTATGAAGCCCATACATTTTTTCTACTATGTATTGTTCGTCAACCAAACAAATATAAGACAAGAACGATGAAATAACATAAAGCTACAAAAATACAGCTTATAGACGAATGAAGCGCGATAGTGGTAGAGACACGCTGCAGACGAACACTTTGTAAAGAATGTCATAATATTTGGCTGTATCATGAATGGAGCGGCTCGTCCGAGGAAATACCACATTCCCGTAGAAAACCGGCGTCTGAGTTCTATCTTAGCTACCGCGTTTCGTAAGGTGAGCGGCTGAGTTCCGGAGGACCAACACCCTCTTCCTTCCACTCCCACTACCGTAACGATACTTTCTTTAAAGGTTGGCAACGCTTCCGCACTGTCTATGGCGCTGTGGATGTTTACGGGCGGCGTTGATTGCCTTCCATCAGGTGACAAGCCTGCTCGTTTGCCTTCTAATCCCATAAAAAAAAGAAGAAGAGATATATTAGTATGTGGACAGTCAAAAGTTTTACTTAGCTAAGATCCGCGACAAGCAAAACAATAACAGAAAATTAATAATGTGTGTTTTTCCGTTGGGTTTAGTGGATTTATTTGGAACTTAAACCAAAAACTTACCGAAAATCGGCCATCAACTCTCCACCCACCAACCACTATACACAACGCTAAACACACACTATCACTTTTCCATCTTGTACACGACACGTGTTTCGCCCCAACACGACCACTTTTCGGTTGTCTTCCGTAGAGTTTACTATACCTGAAGATGCCTCGTGTTGGGGCAAAACACGTGTCGTGTACAAGATGGAAAAGTGATAGTGTGTGTTTAGCGTTGTGTATAGTGGTTGGTGGGTGGAGATTTGATGGCCGATTTTCGGTAAGTTTTTGGTTTAAGTTCCAAATAAATCCACTAAACCCAACGGAAAAACACACATTATTAATGTTCTGTTATTGTTTTGCTTGTCGCGGATCTTAGCTAAGTAAAACTTTTGACTGTCCATATAGTGATGGATTTCCGCAAAGTAATGCCTGACTCCATTAATAAGATATATTAGTGTCTACAAACCAAGCTCAATTGTATTGATGATGACATATCATCATTGTCATCATCAATACAACTATAAGTTCTACGACTGGACATTGGTTCCTTGGAGGGGTTATTATATTTGCTGGAATAATCCCCACGTTGGAAAGGAGGATAGGGGATCGCAGATGGTTTTTATTACTTAATTAAACGCTGCTTCTGCTCGCGATTATTGACTTCGAAGACGCTAGTTTCGCCAATGAAGTCGTCAAAGCCAAGTTCTACAAATGTGTTTAATTTGAAAAATCATTTTTAAATCAAAAGTATACAACACTAAAATCTTGGCAAAACGAATCAAAAGTAATAATAACAAAAAAAACGAATGCATCTCTTTATGAGTAAAAATTGTATGGAGATAAATTAAAAAGACGGCCCGTAGCATTACGAAAAATACTCTATGAATGCCCCTTTTGCGGCGGTGGTTTTGAGCTCAGGTCTTATCTGAATGAAGTCTTCCGTTGAATTAACATGCTAATGAATTATTAGCGCAATAAATGAATATTTTATAAGGCCTTTATTTGTTTTATACCTTTTTAATTGCATTAGTCAAAAGTTTTACTTAGCTAAGATCCGCGACACGAAGCATCTTCAGGTATAGTAGAGTCTACTATACCTGAAGATGCCTCGTGTTGGGGCGAAACACGTGTCGTTTACAAGATGGAAAAGTGATAGTGTGTGTTTGGCGTTGTGTATAGTGGTTGGTGGGTGAAGAGTTGATGGCCGATTTTCGGTAAGTTTTTGGTTTAAGTTCCAAATAAATCCACTAAACCCAACGGAAAAACACACATTATTAATTTTCTGTTATTGTTTTGCTTGTCGCGGATCTTAGCTAAGTAAAACTTTTGACTGTCCATATAGTGATAGATTTCCGCAAAGTAACGCCTGACTCCATTAATAATTTTTAATTGCAATTTATACTACAAGGAAAAGTCTGTAGCTTTGTCAACAACTAAGTCTTTTTCATAGTAAAGTTAGTTGTAGAGCTATAGTAGTACGAATGGGCCGGCTAGACTGGGAAACTACAACCCCCACAGAATATCCCCGTCAAGTGGTGTGTAACCACGTTTCTTTATCCTGCCATACTTCCTTTTTCACCTCCTATTATTAATATCCTTGGCAAAAGGTACGCTGTTCTTCTATAAAACTATACTCGTGGTAAGAAACGGTTTTATGAATAAAGCTAGCACCAGAGGCATTAAAATACGCATTGCCTGCTTTTTGAAGATTAAACATAATAGGAAGGAGGAAAGAGATGAGGAAGTTAGAAAAGGGATAGAGTCTCCAAATCTCATGAAACTACTGAACAAAATGTAAAGCAGTCCAAATTCGGTCTCTTGCCAACGATGTTCTATTTACCTTGACAAATCGCCCCACTCTAGCTGCATACAATAACTTAAATTGGCTCTATCATTTGTAGTAAGAAAAAAAGCAAAATTTCAACTGTGACAATGGGCCGGAAACGTCTTCCGGGAAAACGATAACCGTTGGAGTAGACGAGCATTGGAGTACAGACCACCTTTTGGCATAACATAACGACTGATGACTGACGATGTAGGGCGGCTGATAGACTGGATGTGTGTAAAAGATTGGGTTACGTTGCCTTTGGATAAGCCTATATAGTAAGTCAGGCGTCGAAAGAGTGTGTGTGAGTGTGATCTGGCCACAGCAGTTCGATCAGAGAACTCAGGACTCCTCCCTCGCATTGATGGCGACCATCGTTGTGATTTATTCGGTAGAAGCGCAAACAACGGAGCCCAAAATAACCCGGTTGTCTCCCCAGGGCACCAGGATATCCGTTAAATTTCGCTACGTAAAAAAGTCCAGTGGGTTGCCCCAGGTACCGCTGGAGAGTCATAATCGAGGGTCACTTGCGCCTTCAAACCTTCAAATCTGCAACTGGTAGGAGGTGGCGCAGGACAGAGCACGGTGGCGTAAGATCTGAATTCATTTTGGGTCCCTGTGCCAACAAAGTTAGTTAAAAAAGTCCAAAAGTGGACTGCCGTACCGTTATGAAGAAACAAATGTGTCTTCCATAGTTGATTTCCGCATTTATCCCATTCCATTCTTGTATTTCACAATACGTGTAATATGGTCTTAAATACCTTCATATAGTGTCCAGATTAACACGGCCCGACGCCTTCACGCCTTAAGGGTATAATAGGGTCCGTAATCTGTTCATGTCGCGTCACACCTAGTTACTTTCGGTCCCGTCGCTGCCAAAGCCCTACTAAATGTTTGTTTGAGTTGCGAGTTTCTTATGAGATACTACATTGTTGTCTTACTTGTGTGTGCGAGTAGTGGAAAGTAAATTGCTAATGAAAAGTTTAAATATCGACCCAAAACACCGAAAAAGTACTAAACCGCAATTGGAAAACTTACCATCAGAGTAAAAAAAAACCTTTGAAATTTTTTCTGAAAAAAATTGCATTTGATCACTCTAAAACACTTAGTTTCAATGGTATACAAAATGTTCTATTGGTTCTAGTACTGTGAGACTGAGATCATTTGACGCAGTATTTTTTCTGATCCAATTATGAAAAAATTTTGGATGAATGTTGAAGTGAGGTTTTTTTTTTGCAATGGTGTGGTATTTCACCGTATAACCTACATTTTATAAGATTTCTGTGAAGGGTGGCACTATTACAAATTTATAATTACGATGTTTACATTAGCGTTTCTATATTTTTTATATGTTTATTCGTTAACTTAGTGTTAATATAAAAATAGATTAGTGTTTTAATTAGTAAATAAATTTATTTATGTATTTCTTTTTTTTTTTAGTTTTAGCCGAGAATTATGTCGACGATTTAGATAAATAAATCAATTCAAAAGGTTTTTACTATCTATAAAAATTGTTTTAAGGTATTTTCTTAAGGAAAAATTGTTCTTAAGGAGTTTTATTATATTTCGCATTTCATTTGGTTGCCATCAAGGAAGTGGAAGAAAAAGTTTGTCTGAACGCTTTTTAAAAAAAAACTATCATGACTCAAAGTGTTTGATAGGTTATGTACATGCCTGTAACTAATACAACCTGCTGCATTACCACTCACTGACATATTATTTGGGTAACTGTAAGAGATAGAGGGTAAGTTTGTTCTAGGGAAATGTTCGGATAGGGCTCGAGGCAGAGGAATTATATCCAAACCTTGAAAATCTGAACCTACTGAGATACTGGAGTCGCCCTCGAACAAAAAATGGTGACCAGTGCTAACACATGGGAGAGAAATAATCCAAAATTGCGAAAAAACAGGATGGCTGCCATACAAAGCTAAAATCGTCATTTGTGGGGTGATTTCGCTGAAATTTGGCAGAAGCTCGAAATGCTCGCGTAGCTTTGAGGGGCCGCCGCGAAAATCTAGTTGCATACTATATATTTGTATGCCCAGTCGGATGTATTTTGTTCGAATAAGTTCATAATTCATAATACAAAAAGTCATTAGTTTAAATATAAATTTGGTAAATAATCAAACGCGTATAGTTCATAACGAAGTCTCAAATCCCCTTTTGTTAGCTTTATAAAGGTCGTAAAACGATGAGCCCGAAAACATCAAAGGTAAACAAAGAAACACGCGAAAGTCGTATTTAGCTGGCGTTAACAATAAATTTGAGCGCGTAATTTAGTATTATTGTCAGCGAGACCCTAATGGCTGAGGCGTGATAGAATGGCCCTTTTGAACGCGATTACCGAGGAATAAACATAGGACATGCATTAATATGTATACTTAAGGCGGCAATTATTTCACGGAGGCGTCGCGGCGAAAGACACCGAGTCGAAAATTAAAAATTGCAAAGGCATTTTTATTATTCCATTTTAACAGTATTGGTAAAGCATAAAAGTAAATTAGTTCAACGACTTGGCTACTTTAAAAATTCATGGCTTTATGGATACACTAACGAACAAGTTGGAGTTTTTTTATACTTTTTAACGAAGGCTTTATGGCACTTGACGTTCGGCTGATGTAAGTTTTATATCGGAGGGTATATTTTTTATCTTACATAATATAACAACTCGCTATGAATATTGAATAATTTAGAAGTTGATTTCGTGGCGATGTTTTTTTTATGGGATAGAGAGGAAACATGAACAGCAATAGTTTAGTCGGTAATGATTGGGGTATTGATCTGAAGTCCCGAGTTCATATCCTCTATTGATGTGTATTATTTCCACGAGCATTATTAGTTTAGCTTTTAGGGGTTGGCAGACTCCGAATAAAATGAGAACCAATTGGCCAATGGCTGGGCCCCCCCGCTCACTGAAACAATGGTTGCGGGTTCGATCCCCGCATCGGAATAAATAAGTAAGGCTAATATTTTTTTTTAATTTAATACTTTATTGTACACAAAACAGAAAATACAAGAATTGAAAGGAAAGAAGATGTACAAGGGCGAGCTTAACTCAAATTGAGTTTTGATTTTAATTTTATTTGAATTTTATGGTGTGAGACTTTAATCAAATAAATAACACGGAAAATTTAATGACCCGTATTCTTAATTAAAATCGCTTGTTAAAATTGTAAAGGGGATCTAATACAACACATGTAAGACTAGTTAATAATCATTCCTCCGATCTAACAAAAAAAAATTGCTCCCTAAAAGGCAGGCAATATAGCCAAAATGGACGCGAACATTTGATACTTATCCCATCGACATAAAGTCCATATTAATGCGTATGATTGGTAAATAAATAAAATATTTATTTTGGCACTTACGCAGGTGGCATAGGATTCATATTTCGACACGGAATTGGTAATAAAACGTCTTTATTTTTACTTAGGGTCCATTAAGGGTCCGCATTGAATAGCGACACGGAAATGGCCTTTGTTGCTATAGACATAAGGAAGTTCTTAATTTGATAAAATGTCGGATAATTAGCGTCAATTATTCAACATTTTATTAGGGCTCCACATTAAAACTTGTTTTTGTGATAACGGTGAATTTTATTACCACGATATTGTAACACATAAATAAGTTTATCCGTATTAATTATGTTTTCAACGGTCTAATTGTATCAGCGGCTAAGTTACCGTCTTTGCAATAAAAGGACCCAGGTTCTATTTCCTCATCATAAATACATGTATGGCGTACAGTAATTTATCCAGAGTTAGCGTGTAGGCAATCCGCCTTGGACAAATACGGTGGCTTATATCCGGGCCTCTAGAAATAGGGATACTTATGCTTAGCAGTAGAATCTTGGATTTTTAGGGAATAATATATATAACACAAACTGAAAATGGGCGATGGCTTAGTCAAAAACTTTTTCTCCCTCTTGAGCAAAGAAACTGATTTTCTGCCACCGGCCTACCCCTATGGAGGTGCAGCGCAGCGCAAGTTATGTATGTGTGTGTGTATATATATATATAAAACGACATGGTGGCGGCTGACATGTGCAACCTTTAAATCAGTAATTGGCAGGAAGTGAGTGGGTGGAGGAATAATACAACATACAAATACGTGACAATACCAATATGGTTCTCCGAGATGTGATAATTTGACTGAAGTTAACGTTTAGAAACCGCTGCGGATTAGTGATCTGGCACCTGGCATCTTGTTCAGGTATTTTTATCGCTCCCTACAGATTTGTGTCGATTTCCTTCTAACATTGTTGTATTATTGTCAGTCAGACACCGAAGGTTGTAGGTTGTAGGTTAAGTGGACAGCCAGAATTTTACTTGGCTAAGATGACCCGTCACTTAACGGTTGTCTTCCGTAGAGTCTACTATACCTGATGATGTCTCGTGTTGAGGCGAAACACGTGTCGTGTACATTGTGGAAGAGTGGTGGCGTGGAATGGTGGTGTTTGGTGTTTGTGACAGTGGTTGGGAGGTGCAGAGTTGCTGACGACCGTAAATCCCCGACGTTCCCTGTAAATCCACTTACTCTAGTAAAAAACATATTATTATTTTTCTACTTATGTTCGCTTATTGCGGATCTTAGACAAATAAAATTCTGATTTCCGCAAAATAACGTGTTTGACTCCATGAATCAGGTGTATTTATTTGCATGGCGTGTAGGTAATATGACAGTGGAGATGCAACATATATATGACTGCTATCCTTCAAATCCCATGGGAATACTACTAGTGCTCTAATGAAGTTCATAATTATCCTGCATTAGAAGGACTCACGCGATGATCAGATAAGGTGTTGTTAATTAACTAATTGGATGACAGAATAAAAGAAATGTTTAATTACCTGCTAGCACATCTAGCAGTACATTTCATTAATTGGTTTTAGACTTATTATTTTCTTATTAAACTTGCTTGTAGTTTTTAATTGTAAGTCGCTCTTAATAAGAAGAAAAAAGAATAGTAGAAAAGAAAAGTAGATAAATTGTAGTGGTAAATAAGAATATTGTGAATTTCAGAGTACTGATCTTTTCAAACATGTATAAAATTTTTAAAAACGATAGGCAGGATGTCCAGTCTCGGATTAAATAGAACCTGCGACCGCTGACTCCAAAAGCGAAACTTTGGCCGGGATATTCATTGCGATGTCGTCGCCGACATAGTCTTTCGAATTAATAAATGCGAAGTGTCACGTTTGTTGGAGATCCGACAATCGCTGGCGTAGACGAGTGATGGAGTGGAGGCCACGACATAGCAAACGTAGTGTGGGACGCCCTTCGGTTATATGGTGCGACGATCTGTGCAGGGCGGCTGGCAGAGACTGGAAGCAGAATAGGAGACCTATGTCCACAGGCTGTTTATGATTATGATGATGATGTTAAATGCTTAAAAAAAGCATACAAAATATTTTAATACAATATGAAATGTAATAAAGCCTAGACTAGAATATCTATGAAATATGTGACGTAAATCGAATTAAAAAAAATAAACTGAAAAAAAAATGACGGCGACGTGGTTTGCCACCCGTCACGTCTTGATTCTCACGAGGGCGAGAAGCGACCAATGGAAAGCCGTTTCGCTGTGATGAATGGTAGCGGATGGAACTCTGTGGTCTCTGCCAACCCTTGCGGTGGATAGGCATGAATATAAAAAAAAAATAAACTGAAAAATTAGTATGTTCGCAAAAGTGCGGCATTAAATCCTACGCCGGAATCCAAATCCCCGTTCCGCAGAATATATTTTTATTAAATAACTTGGTGGCCGCATCTGCGACACACCACCGCCCGTTAACTTTTTAAAAACGGTTTCAAGTCGATTTTATTGACACGTCAGGAAAGTCTTAGAAGGGAGGGGACACTATTAAACGTCTACTTCTGAGAATCGTATAATTGAGCTTCAAAAAGCAACAGCTGTTTGTTGAACGCATAGAGCACTTTTCAACTGATTTGCTTATTAACTGAGTATCTCGGGAAAAAATTTAATGTAATTTTTTTAATGAAGACTTTGAGGCACAATTTAAATAATCTCATTTTGTTCACAGCCATTTCTGAAGGAATGAAAATTAACCCACATCCGTTTGTCCAATTCGACATCTCCATTCTCCAAGAACTCAATGTTAAGCACCACCTATCTTCCATTGTACAAGATCGCATACTTTCCTTCTTTGGGCACGTGTCTCGGAGTGGTAACACCTCCATCGAGTACGTGATAGTCCAGGGAAAAGTGGAAGAGACCCTATATATACAAATAAAGTTTAATTTTCTACGCGGAAAGTCTGTATGTGTATTTTGTGTTGTTTTTTATATTGTGTTTTTATTTGATTATTTCAATTGTTGAATTGTCAGATCATTGTGTAGTACAACATTTAGTACTAAATATATTATTAATATTGCAATTAGTTTGAAATTTCAAAATACAGTTTTAAATTTTCACTGTCGGCAGTCCTCATGACTGCCTCCGATTTTTTAACAAAAAGAAGACTAGCAATGTTTTTATTATTACTAGAATTATTGTTAACCATTCCAACTAAGCTAATAATGCTTGGTTTACATCTATAGTCTAGTGGAAGATACGAACTCACGATATTTAGATCGTAAGGTCAAGGCTTACGGACTGAGTTATTGCTGCTTGAAAAAAAAAGAAAGAAAAGAAAAGTTAGTCTTTACAATTAATAATTATCTCCCGCCACGCGAGATACAGATGACAAAAGATAATTCGTTGATTCATCCCCGTCGTCTATTATCGCAAATTACGAAGCGAGTTAAAACGAAAACTTTGCCATATAATTGGAGCGCTAAGTATACGCAGGTAGCAAGCACATCTATCAATTAACGGGGGTAATAGTTGAGCAATTAAAACGAGTTGGCAAGTCGGTGGTGGCGCTAAAATGGCGCTGGGGAAAATACTCGGTCGGCGGTACTGCTCCGGTGCGAGTTGTTGTGAAACTATGTAAGTGTTCAAGGTAATCTAGAACGGCTTAAAGTTAGACTATGTAAGGAACAGTTTTTAATTATATGAGACATTCAATTGCTTTAAACTTCGGAAGTGTTTGAAACATGATTGATTTTTATACACAATTTTCCGTATCAAAACTGAAAATGATGTTGTAAATAAATGACAATATCATGTAAATAACGCCAGTTTGTTTCAGTTTAAGTAATTAGAGTGTCTAACCTGTAAACCAAATGATTTGGGCACAAATAAAATTTTAATTAAATAAAAATTTATTTTTAACACAATATAATCTTTTTCATGTTATAATCATCATCAACTGCCTGTAGAAGTCCACTGATGGACATAGACCTCCCCAAGAGGCGCCATAACCCGATCTTCGGTTTCACGCATCCAGTTTCTGCCAGCCGCCATTCACAGATCGTCACACTATCTAGCCGGGGTCCTCCCACATTACGTTTGCCAAGACTTCGATTTCGGGACTCTGAGTCTAATTTTTGTGCTATTTATCTATTGTGCCTTGAAAACAATTCATTCGGTTGCCAACTTTGTCGTAAATTATTCCATGGGATCAAAGGGGATTCGGATGTAAGAATGTCTTCTATATTTTCCCACACCCTGTAAACATTTTTGGGATCCAAAAATACTTTACCACACTTTTGTTTCTCTAATATTTGTGTTGGTTAATAAATTTATCACTTATTCCATACTTTGCCATATTCATACAATATTTTTAGTTTTTATAATGCTGAGATGCATTGTGTGTGGCTTCGTGTATTCGAATTTCTCCTAACCTAAAATTAAGCAACGTTTAAGTTAAGCAAAGATGAAGTCACGGATGGGTGAATTTTTTCGAAGAATTACAGCGGTTGTAGATTTATATCTGGTGTTGATTGCTTTCCATTAGGTTATGTGATTGCTCGTTTTCCTTCCGATCCCATTAAAAAAAAAAAACAAAATCAATATTGCTTTAGGTGATATGATTGCTCGTATTCCTATCGATCCCATTAAAAAAAACAATATCAATATTCGTTTTACTCAAAATTTCACAGGGTTACATTTTAGCGCATCGTTATTCTCACAACCGACTGCAGTTATACCGCCACTCTATGTACGGTCGCGTTTGAACTAAATATAGTGATAATTATCACTGCCAGTTCGGTGCGAAGCTCTGCCTCAATTATATCTCACTGCTACAATTATAATGGATGTTGTAGAATAGTTTAATTAAATTATTACGAATAAAATGTGCACAAATGCAACAAAACTTTGAATATGTCATCTAACTTATAATATTATAATAATCATAATAATCAAGGGGTAACTTTGAATGACAGAATTAGGAATGAAGTTATAAGAGAGCGATGTCCTTATCGCTCTCTTCGAAAGAAGGTGTCGTGATCAAAGCTAAGAAAGTAATGCTTAGAAGGTTGGGCACATTGAGAGGATATTTACGACTGATAAAATAAATTTACCTTGCGGATGTGGTTGGAAGGGTAACTTTGTGGTGTCGAAATAAATGATTATTACACATACATACATACATACATATCTTCACGCCTGTTTCCCGTAGGGGTAGGACCAGAGAGGTAGTACCACAGATCTCACCTTCCTTCAACATTTTCCTTGCTTCCCCCACACTCCACACACTCTTTATGCAAGCTCGTCGGTAAAGGATACTTTTGAGCTGGCCTTTCCTAAACACTTCAGCAAGTTGATCAAGGTATGTTTTCTTTGGCCTTCCCTTACCGACCTTTTCATCCATATCCGCAACGTAACATTTCTTTTACCAGTTGTCTTTCTTCCATCCTAGGTGCGAAAACCAACTAAGCAACTTTCTCAACTTTTGTCACACCTTTTTTCACTCCACATCGCTTTCTTATAACTTCATTCCTTATTCTATTATTCAAAGTTACCCCACACATACTTCTTAATGCTCTCATTTCCACCGATCACTCTTCTTTCAATGCCTCGTCTGCCAAACCCAACCATCACTACTACCAATCGGGCTTTTTTAGGCACTTTCTGACTTTTGATATAAGTGCAGGTCTCCTAACCTGATCTGATGTTTGTCTCGCCTTCAATGTTACCTTTACATTTTTCATCTCTTTAATTTGCTCTTTGTAATGTTATTAATAGAGTCAGGCGTTATTTTGCGGAAATCTATCACAATGTGCACAGTCAAAGTTTTATTTAGCTAAGTTGTAATGGCGGATCACTTTTCGGTGGTCTTCCGTAGAGTCTACTATACCTGAAGATGCCTCGTGTTGGGGCGAAACGCGTATCGTTTATAAGATGGAAAAGTAAGATGGAAAGATGTGTGTTTGGGGTTGTGTATAGTGGTTGGTGGGTGGAGAATTGATGGCCGATTTTCGGTAAGTTTTTGGTTTAAGCTCCAAATAAATCCACTTCATCCAACACAAAAAACACACATTATTAATTTTCTGTTATTGTTTTGCTTGTCGCGGATCTTAGCTAAGCAAAACTTTTGACTGTCAACTTTGTAATGTGCTTAAATCTCTTCGTAATGTTTATAACAATTCTAAAATATTGCAAAGATCCGTGTTTATTGAATCTACAATATCTTATTTCCTTTTCATTTTACCAAAATACCGCCTTTCCGTATTCGATCAAAAAGCAAACTCGTATAATTACATTTCCCTATGTGGCACGTGTCACTTTACACCAGAATAAATTCATACTCGTTCCCAACACAACAAACAGTCAAAAATAATTTAACGCTCCAAAACAATTTCATTTCCCCCTCGCCATAATATTTGTCACAAAATGAAGGCATCTTGACGTATTATGAACACAAAGGAGTTATAATGTCTTTGTGATGTTTCCACGTAAAAATATGTCTAAATTGAAATTATATATAACATTACCCTTTTATCTTGTAATAATTGAGAATGCTTTTGACGATATTCTTTACTAAGAAACCCTTTCAGCACTTTCAAAATGATTTTATTTAATTTGACCGTGTATATTGTTTGGTTCAAATCCTGGGAACAACTTTTTCAACTACTTCTACTAAACCGATTCTTATGAAACTTTGGATATCCATTAAGTTATCGTGACAGTACAACATTGCAATTTCAACTTGGTAGCGAGGATGAGTTGCACAGTGGAGCCCTTCCACTGTCACTAGTAACCCAGGTTTTTACGAGTCTTATAAGTACATTACACTAACTGAAATAATAAAAAAACGTAACTAAAAAACCTAAATAGGTAAAGTAAATCTTAAGTTAAACTGCTTTATAACACACTAAAATAAAAACACTGGGATAATAGTTATAACTAATTGCACAATTAAAGAAAAGATAAAATCACCAAAACTTTATTTCGAGTAATTTTAAAAGAAATAAAACTATTGAAAAATTGCATAGTAGTGATATATCATCACTTGGTCCGTAAATGAAGCGGGCAATAACTAAATGTGGAATTAATTCTATCATTTGCTAAGCCCATCTGTTACGCAAAGCCCGGGAGCATTCGTGGACTAACTTCCCAGTTCTAACTCAACTTTCAGCGGTCTCAATTTACAAGCGTAGGTGTTGATTACATATGAAAATCTTCAATATTTTTCACCCTTACTGTTTACTGCAAGGTTCTCTAAATACTTGGACTAACACGGGCTACTCTCATTCTTCCAGATAGAAACGGGGCGAATTATTCTGTGACAAGAACCATGGAATAATCATTTCAAAATGTGCATTTCATTGTTTTAATAAATAATGTTATTTGTAAATTTTCAAATCAGAGGCAGAAAAGTTGTTTTTCGTAGAGTGTACTACACCTGAGAATGCCTTATGCCGAGGCGAAACGCGTTGTTTGTAGTGAAAAATAAGAGTAGGAAAAAAAATGATTCTGGTAACGCATATAATAAGACCAATCAATTGGCGGGACACGGCCCTTTTGACCCACAAAACAAATGGTCGCGCGTTCGATACCCGCATCGAAATAAATATATGTACGTCCTACAGATATTGACTCAGACTCTGGTAACCCTGTCAATGCGCATTGGACAAGCGTGGTGGGTTAACGTCCGTTTCTTCAGAAATGGAGAGGCCCGTGCTCAGCAGAGGCCGTGAAAAAAATAATAATAAGGTAAATATAAATCTCATCTCATGACAATGATATAGTCAAAGAAATATTATTAAAAGTATGGGAAATATAAAATAATTTATTTTAATATTATTCAATTTATAATAGTAGTAGTTCATTTAAGTAGTTTTATTAAGTAAGAAATATGAATAATAACCAGCCCACATATATCCCACTGCTGAGCACCTCTCTATTTCTGGAGGAACGGACGTTAACCCACCACGCTTGTCCAATGCGGTTTGGCGGGGTTACCAGACTCAGAATAAATATTTGTAATCTATACATATATTTATTCCGATGCGGGGATAGAACCCGCGACCATTGACTTCGCGTGCGAAGGGCTCCGCCACTGAGCCAATTGGTCGTTGTGAATAAATAGTTACAATGAATTAAATATAAGATTAAAATTAATTTATAATTGCGTGCGTCTCATATTGATTGTGAAACATTTAAAGCCACGCTGCAGACGAATACTTTGTCAAGAATGGCATAATATTTGTCTGTAACATGAATGGGCCGGCTCGCCTGGGGAAGTACCACACTCCCGCAGAAAACCGGCGTCTGAGTGGTAGCTTGTATACCGCGCTTCGTACGGTGAGCGGTCTGAGTTCCGGAGGCCCAACACCCTCCCCTTCCCACTCCCCCTCCGATTCCCACTCCCATAATTTCACTTTCCTTTAAGGTACCGGCAACGCTTCCGCACTGCCTATGGCGTTGCGGATGTCTATGGGCGGCGTTGGTTGTTTCCCATCAGGTGACACACCTGCTCGTTTGCCTTCCTATACCATAAAAAAAAGACTGAACCGATAGAGGCCCATAATCACATATTAGCTATCAAGAAAATGGTTCATACCTACCATAACATATGTTAAGTATATATCATAGGAGGATTTTTAAGTTAAAAAAAAAACTGGATTAGTACCAAATACTGGCAATGCTTTTACAAAACCTACGATGTTCCAGATCTCTATGGATAGTGTTGATTGCTTTCCATCAGACGATTCGCTTACTCGATTGCCTTCCAATCCCATAAAGAAAAAGAAAATTCACTTAATCTACTTCATATCGCCATGTACTACTGGTAAGGTTAAAACAACGTCTGTCAGACTATCTTATTACTCATATAAACCTTGACCACGAGGCACGGTGCCAAGAACTGCGTAACCTAGATGAAATACCGCAGAAAAGGTTATACATTTATTTACAAAGTAAATAGCTCAGATTTCATTCGAGAATTCTTACAAGCGCTTTCACAGCCAGCGGTGATATATTTCCCTTTGCAAAGACCCGCCAATTACAGGAGCGCACTTCCGACGCAATCAATTCGTTGGTCTCACTGACATAAATCTCTATAAGTCGCCGGCGCTCTTTACTTAACGCCTTCACGTCACGGAGCCAGTCGAACTCCGTCCCGGGATCGATTTCACTCGCCGCCAGCTTTTATTCCGATCCTTTGTACTTTTTCATCTCGCGAGGATTAACTGAACTTCGCGGTCCAGCATCCGCTTTTCGCCTTTCCCTTCCATGTCTTATTAGTTTCCTTTGTTTTAACGGAACGTCTGTAGTTACTATGTGTATACTGGTTGGACTATCTCACTTCCACTTGCTTTTTGCTCGTCCAGCAACAATATTGCATTTAGTTTCGGCGAACGTTTCAGCTGTTAAGAATTAATGGAAATATAAACCAATGTGAGTTAGATTGTAACCTAGTAGTCTAAAAAACTCAGCTGAATGCAATCAAATAACTTATTTGTCACTCGCTTTTTATGTTTTTATAGACTCCCAGTAAAGTTTATTGCAAAATATATTTACCCATACCAATGGTTCGATTTTAGTATCGAAAATAAAAATAAATTATTTTATTAATGGAGTCAGGCGTTACTTTGCGGAAGTCCATCTCTATGTGGACAGTCAAAAGTTTTACTTAGCTAAAATCCGCGACAAGCAAACAATAACGGAAAATTAATAATGTGTGTTTTTCTGCTGGATGAAGTGGTAGTAAACTTTACGGAAGACAACCGAAAAGCTTTTCGGTTGTCTTCCGTAGAGTAGTAGACTCTACCTACCTAAAGAGGCCTCGTGTTGGGGCGAAACACGTGTCGTTTACAAGATGGAAAAGTGGTAGTGGGAAAATAAATCCAGTTCATCCAGAAGAAATACACACATTATTAATTTTCTGTTATTGTTTTGCTTGTCGCGGATCTTAGCTAAGTAAAACTTTTGACTGTCCACATAAATTATTTTATAGTTTTATATTTTTATCCGATGAGTTTCTCATTTACGTACAAAATCTAGACTTTTAAATAAAATATAAAATAAGCCTACACATTTCTTAAAGGCCGATAACGCTTTTGCAATGCTTATGGTACTGCGGATGTCTATGGGGAGCGTTGATCGCAATCCATCATTATGCCTGTTCGTTTCCCTACTAATCCCATAAAAAAATAAAAACTATTTTATATCACCGTGAGATATATATTATTATTCTTCTTCTTCTTCAAATTTTGATAATAAATATTATGATAATAATATATTGCGAAACATAATAAAGTCACTGGCAAAACAAGTCTTCCTGTAACACCTATATTTAGAAGGTAATTGAAAATTTATCACCTCTCTCGAGAGCAAAGTCGTGCATTAAAACTGAAACTTTCCTTTTATAACTTCGAAATTAATTATTGGTTCAGAATAATGTTTTTACTTGCTCCATCAATATACCTACTCTATATTTATAATAAAATTTTACGAGTACCAAAATTTTCAACTCCCGTTTGGTATAACTTAGCCTATAGCTCTTGAATATCTACTGATGTATTTGCACCCTTTTAAACTCATATACAAGACCAGTACTTTCTGTATTATGGGTATTACAACAATGCATATATAATGCGAAAAAGGGACGAGGCGGAATATGATCTTCTGATGTGCTATTTACAAATAATTTTACCAAATGGCGCAACAAAAAATTAATGGCGTAGAGGAAAATTAAATAAATTATAAGGACCACTTAATAAATTGCCGGAATAGCGAAATGATTTAATGTAGTAGCAGGGAAACGGATGAGTGGACCGAAAAATGATCAGTCAACTGAGAGGTCATTATCAGAGGTGCTACAACCACAGGTGGGCCTTGGCCTGGTCCAGAACATCTCTCTAATCTAATTTACTCCTCGCTCTCTTCCTCCGATTCGTCATATTGAAAGTTTTTACAACTGAGAGGTGCATTTATCGAATGGCGCAGCAGCGAATAAAATAAATGGAGCAGCGGAAAAATCAAAAAACAATTGACCAGGGATAATTGGATAATCTTCATGGGTTTAGTCTATATCTGCAATCATGAAGGAGGCATGTGGTTTCTCGATCCACCACAAGCCAGCACTGCAACGCCGTTGCCCGTTACCGGCGTGTGTTACTTTGTTCCAGCTTGGTTTGGGATACCTACCACTATCGTTCGGTCGTCATCACCTTGTTTGTTTCTTTGATTTGGTTTCATCCGCGCTTGTTTGGTTGGCAGTTGGGGAAACATATTATGTTTATGTATTCTCAACGGCGGTATAAAAATCCTAGCATTCGTCTTTTCCAATGATTCTTGATGAGCTTATTGCCACTTTAGTTTGCTAATTCAAAAGATAAACATATCAATGCAAAAAAGCGAAAAATGTGTTCGTGACTTTAGTTCTTCGGATGATTTTATATAATATTATAATACTTTATGAAAAGTCAGAATGTGTCTAAAATGGCCCGACTGGCGGTACATCAGGGGGTGCTTGTTCCGACTCTAATATACGGTAGTGAAAGTTGCGTTTGGCAGAAGAGTCATAAAAGCAGACTGAATGGGGTGGAAATGAGAGCATTAAGAAGTATGTGTGGTGTAACTTTGAATGATAGAATAAGAAATGAAAATATAAAAGAGCGATGTGGAATAAAAGATGTTGTGAGGAAAGTCGAGAAAGGGATGCTTAGATGGTTTGGGCATATAGAGAGGATGCAAGACGACTGGCAAAAGAAATTTACGTTGCGAATGTGGAAGGAAGGCGGGCTTGCACGAGGAGAATAATGAGTGAATAAAAGCAAGGGAAGCAAAATCGTAGCAGATCATCTGTATCACAGGACATATGTGGTGTCTGTATTCCTATGTTATATTACTTGTGGTCGGCCAGTGGTCTCAAATCGAACGTAATTCATTAAACAAAAAACAAGCCTATACATACTTAAAAGGCCGGCAACGCTTCCGCGACTCCTGCGGTGTCGCGGTTGTCCATGGGCGGCGTTGATTGCTTTCCATCAGGCGACACGCTTGCTCGTTTGCCCTCCTATCCCATAAAAAAAAACTTTTAACTTTTTATCTTACTGTAGTTTTCTGCACCCCCTAAATATCTAAACATTAACTACACAACAATGTGCTAAGGTCTTTAAAAGGTAGTACAAAGTTTTCTCTTAATATATCAATATATAAAATTGGTATGCGAAAATCTTACGGAAACGAAAATGCGGTACTAAATTGGTGTACAGTGAAACTGAATTATGTTCTTCCGATGTACAACACAAAATTGATAGCGAAGCAAGACGCTATTGACTTGCTTTTATCGAATCGTAGTTTTGTTTTACTTTAGCCGGAGGGCTTTTATGTTTGTTTTGAAAATTTTACCCCACGATATAATTCTGTTGAGTTTTCAGTTATTTAAATAGAAATTAAGTATCCCTGGTTAATAAATGGAGTGAGCGGCAAATAAGGGTAAGTTGGTAATTCATTAATTATACCCATTAAAGGGGGAGCGGCTCTGGATATCACCACGCCTGCTCTCCCCAGGGGATTTGTTGAAGTTGGCTAAGAGATACAAAACAAATAAGTCCCTTACTATCAATGCGTTTATTGATATTATATGATTATATAATATCGAAGTTATGGACAGTCAAAAGTTTTACTTAGCTAAGATCCGCGACAAGCAAAACGAGCAAATCCATTCATCGAGATGGTAGGGAATGAGACTAAAAAAAGCGTAGCCGTGATTAGTTATTATCACGTGACCTTCTTGCCTTATAAAAATATTTTTGATTCAATTTTGTTCTACATATATTCACGCCTATCCCCCGCAGGGGTTGGCAGAGACCACAGAGCTCCATTCGCTAACATTCATCGCAGCGAAACGGCTCCCTATTAGTCGCTTTTCGCCCTCGTGAGAATCAGAACGTGACGGGTGGAGAACCACGTCGCCGTCATTTTTCGGAATTCGTCCTACGAGCTGCAAGGGAGGATTGAGGTCGGCCCCAGCAGAGCCCTGCATGCTGAGGTAAGGCACCAGTGTATACCCGGGAGAGCCCGATCCCGGGACGGTCGGAACGCTTGGGACTAAGCTCGCCCTTAGCCAAGCATCCATTGGGACGGCAGACCGTGGATTGGCGGAGAGGAAGGGAAAGGATAGAGAAGAAAGGAAAGGGCAGGATTGGGGGTGTTACCAGACTCGAAATAAGTATTTATAAATCCATACATATAAATATTTATTCCGATGCGGGGATCGAACCCGCGACCATTGAGTCTGCGGGCGGAGGGCCCCGCCACTGAGCCAATCAGTCGTTTGCATATAGCCATTCAAATTTACGTTTTGCATAAATTATTATTATTAGGCTAGCGGATCTTAAAATAGTTTGAAGTTTGCGTGTTGATGTAACGTCAAACCTATGTTTACAAAGTACTCTTAAGTACCTACTCGTTTCTCCCTTTATATACCATCAAACTGCGGAGATGAGCGGTGACCCATTACTTGTTAGTAGGGCACAGTTTAACGATTCAAAAGGCTCGGGCGCGTGTTTAGCGCTAAAACTGTTATTTGTATGCGTAAGAGGCGCATCAGTTGCGGGTCATGAATATTGCGGGTGAGCTTCGTGTGTCCCTGCCATGATCGTACAGGATATATCACTCAGTTCACAAATGGCCGCTCATATGTACGAGTATATTACCCGCTTACTATATGTAAAATGGGTATTTGTATTTTTTTAAAAGACAAGCAAATTTTTTCACACACTACGGCTTAATTGTTTTCCATCAGACGACACGCTTATCCTTTTGCCATTCTATCCCATTAAAAATATTGATTTATATAATAGAGACTGTCAATGCTGTATATATACATATCGTCACGCCTGTTTCCCGTAAGGGTAGGCAGAGACCACACATCGCCATCCGCTAAGATCCCGGCACTCTTTCCTTGCTTCCTTCACACTTATCCATCCTTCCTCTCACATTCATCGTAGCGAAACGGCTCTCCGTTAGTCGCTTCCCGCCCTCGTGGGAATCAGGATGTGATGGGTGGCGAACCACGTCACCGTCATTTTCAGGAAGCAATTTACAATGTATACATAACACAATATATATATATATATATATATATATATATATATATATATCATACATATATATATATATATATATATATATATATATATATATATATATATATATATATATATATATATACACGTTGTATACAATGTATACATTGTAAATTGCTTCCTGAAAAAAATAATTCAAGTTAATGACACAGTTTTTGTGACGGGTTCATTTTACGGGCGACAAAACAAATACGGATCAGACTTCTACACTCCGTTAGGAGATGAAGAAACGCGAACATTTCGATTGGGTTTGTATGAACGGAAATCAGTTTATAATTGAATTAATGAAACTTTATAAACGAAAGACAAGTAATTAACTCCGTAAAAATTTGATTAAAATAATTCTTAGATTCGTGGAAGTTAAAATCTAATTATGTTTAAAGGAACCAAGAGCTATGGCGGAAATTATTAAAAATTCAAATTCAAAAGTTCCCACCGAGTTACCTGATGAATTAATTTTGACGAGAACGCTCGTAAGGAATGATTCAGTCTTCTTATTATTCTGGTTAAAAACCTTAATAAATCGAAAAAGACATTATAAGAAAGGCAAACGAGCAAGCGTATCGCCTGATGGAAAGCAATCAACGCCGCTCATAGACATCTTCCTACATTATCGGCATTGCAGAAGCGTTGCTGCCTTTGAGATATGTGTCGTATCGGTTCGGAGATAAATAAGTCAACGAATCCGAGGAAATTTCTGAGTATAATTCGTAATTGTTTTTATGGCATAGGAAGGCAAACGAGCAGGCCTATCACCTGATGGAAAACAATAAACGCTGTCCATAAATATCTACAGTGCCATAGGCAGTGCAGAAGCGTTGCCGGCCTGTAAGGAAGGCCGGCGTTTTGTTTCAGACTTTTGAGACATACCAGGACTTTCTTTTTTTGAGTTCCTGTTTACCAATGGTTAATTCTCTCAGGACTAACAATTATTATTTATTTTCAATTCATATTATTAGCTCACACACTCCCTATATACATTTATATATCTTGTTAAAACTTTTAATCGTTGATAAAATAATTTTCTTGATCCACTTAGAAGTGGATAAAACTTGATGTTAATACAACTTTTTCAAATATTAATTCATTGATTAAATTAATTAATTTTAGTTTTATATGGAACAAAACAATTTCTTTTATATAAGATATTTAGCAGGACATAAATCTAGGAATAAATACCGTTAGAGGCGAAGTGAGTAGATCGCTGGAAAAATCTAGAATTGACTTTTAATTTTTTTTATATTAGTTGTTTCATTGTAAATTTGCACTTTATGTTTTACGTGCGGAATGCACTATAGCATTGTGTCGTTGCTCGTTAATGGGATTACCGTCACATAAAGGAGTATTGGAGCTCGATAAAGCTTGTTGGCTTGATATACCGACAACGCTACAAACGAGATAATTACATTAGCATTGCTTTACTCGAATGGCGAATGCAAGAGAAAATTAGCAATTTCTTTTTATGGGATAGGAAGGCAAACTAGCAGGCGTGTCGCCTGATAAAAGCAATTAGCGCCGCCCATAGACATCCGCAGCGCCATAGGCAGTGCGAAAGCGTTGCCAACCTTTAGGAAAAGTGTCATTCAGGGGAGGATGGGAGGTGAGGAGGGGACGGGGAGGGAGGGGTTGGGCCTCCGCACTCAGCCGCTTACCGTACGAAGCGCGGTAGCTAAGCTACCACTCAGACGCCGGTTTTTTGCGGGAGTGTGATACTTCCCCGGGCGAGCCAGCCCATTCATGCTACAAACAAATATTTTCTTGACAATTTCGTGTGCAGCTTTACCACTAGACAAAATATATGACTTTTTTATGGAATAGAAGGGCTAACGAGCTAGCGTGTCGCCAAAGGGAATGCAATCAACACCAGATTCGCAACAGTCATTCACACATATACATCCGCAACAACATAGGTATTACTAAAGCGTTTCAGTCTTTTTTGGTATGTGTGGTAGCTGTATATTTTATTGGATTCCCAGGGTCGTAGGTTTAGAGGGAAATACACTCACGACCCTCTCAGAGTGTACTTGTCCCATATACTTTCCTAAACATTCATTCATCTAATTCGCTTGCTCGTCAGAGCCTTCAAGTAGTACAATTATTTAAGAATAGTTCCTATGTAGCACAAACACTATATTCCCATTAAATGTTATCACAATGCATGCGGATAATACAGTAGTACAGAATAAAAAGAAATATTTCTTTTTATTTTTCTACTTATGAATCTCCTTGATTCAAAATAATTAAGAGAAATACTTTTGAATCAAGCAAACACGGCAACGTACAAAGTCACTGAAATGTTTCCCCGAGATAGCAAACTGAAGTGGCAATAGGCTGGTGACGTTTGTCGAGATAGCGTGTTAGCAAACCTAGTGTGGGACGTCCCCCGGCTGGATGTGACGATCCATATACGGCGGCTACCAGAAACCGGGTGTATGAAGCAGAAAGTCAGCTAAGTGGCACGTCTTGGTAGAGGGTTATGTGCATTAGTAGATTGCAGTAGGTTATTAATGCAGTCAGGCATTACTTTCCCGAAAAGTTTACTTTTAACCGAAAAGTTTTCTCGAAAAATTCGAAAACTTTTCGGTTGTCTTCCGTAGAGTCTACTATATCTGAAGATGCCTCGTGTTGGGGCGAAACACGTGTCGTTTACAAGATGGAAAAGTGGTAATGTGTGTTTGGTGTTGTGTATAGTGATTGGTGGGTGGAGAATTGATGGCCGATTTTCGGTAATTTTTTGGTTTAAGTTCCAAATAAATCCACTTCATCCAGCAGAAAAACACATATTATTAATTTTCTGTTATATGTTTTGCTTGTCGCGGATGTTAGCTAAGTAAAACCTTTGACTGTCCACATATTGCAGTAGGCTTTTGATGATAGCTACATATATGTATGTATTTTATAATGAGTGGATTTTCCATATTCCATACTTATTCGAACACATACATGTACTTGTATTTATATGTACGTACATTGACGATCGACGACGTCCCTATAACTATTTGGAATTTGTTTATGACATCAGCAAACCGCCACTTGGTAATACATTTTTTATAACCAATTATTATTTAAGGGCGCTGTAAAAGTATCATATGTTGACGACGCCAAAGTATTTTTCTTTTAGAGTAATATATGTTTTACAGCCAGTTAAGCAATGACAAATATATTTATATACATACATAGATATTTTGTAAGTCATAAGGTTTTTTTCAATTCTTACTATAACTTTACACTCTTCCTTATATACATTTATTTATATATCTTGATCAAAGTTTTGCAACTAATTAAATGTTGATTTTATAAGGGTAAAAAAATTCTGTTATATAAGATATTTAGCAGGGACACAAAAGTGGAATTGACTTTAATTTTTTTTTAATATTACTTGTTAATTTATAGTTTTATCAGAAGGATTCTAAAACGTAAGAAACTGTTTTACAAATTGGTGACCCCGACATGACTTGAACACGCATGTGATAGACGGGGAACTACAACGACGATCATGCAGCGACGAAGATCGTTTTTAGCCTTTTAAAAAGCTACCCCGATCTTTAGGTGTACTATATTTCATTTGAAGAAGCTTTGAACGGCCTTTGAAGTATTCAGCAAGTAGGTCAGGGAAGCACGGCAGTCGGAAGTTGTACCTTCGGCACTAATAAAACTATAGTTGAAAGTATAGAAACGGGTAATGAGGTTTGTGGAAGTTATAAAAGAGCATTATGCACGAAGGTAGTAAAATTTTTATGACTAGTACATTTAAATCGAAAAAATTTTAAATTAATCAGGTTCACTTTCATTCACAGTGCCTTTCTCACGAAAGTTCTCTCCACGCACCAAGGGGAATCCTTGTATTCTATCTAGGGTTACGACTGTAAATCTTTTTTATTATATATATATATATATATATATATATATATATATATATATATATATATATATATATATATATATATATATATATATATACATATACATATACATATACATACATACATACATACATATATACGTGTGTGTGTGATACAGGAGTTTACAGGAAGTCGATGGTATCTGTATGATGTATGACCTTCAAATGATTGCTTACTCATATTTTCAAGACAACGCGTTTGTTATTTCTATGGTGCTGCCTATGGTGTCTATGGCCGGCGTTGATTGCTTTCCATCAGGTGACATGCTTCTTCGTTAACCTCCTTTTTCTATACAAAAATCTATATGATGGCTCAGCATCGTGATTTGTGGTAACCTGTGGGAACGCCTGTAAGTATTATGATAGATAGATATAATTATAAATGTAAATATATGAAGTAGAAAGTAATTATTTGTGTGTAAACGGTTCTTTTAAAAAATTCTGGTCGATTCCAAATGTTTTGGTTTATATACGAATGACTCTTAACTTTTTTACTGGATGACTGGCAACACTAAAAGCGTAACTAGAATTATTGTTAAGTATTGAAATTGGCTAGGTGGCGCGCCTTGGGTGAGGCCTATGTCCTAGCAGTGGACTGCCGCGGGCTGATATTGATATTGATTGCAATCAAAATTGTTTTGTTAATTGTTGCAATCAAAGAAAGAGATTTTGTTAATTATTGCAATCAAAGAAATATTTTTTGTTAATTATTGCAATCAACGTTTTTTTTTAACTAATGTAATCGAACGACGATCTACTCATGTCGGCGTAATAGGTGGTACATTTTTCGGGTGGCATAAGTCCAGCAGTGGACTTCTGGAGGCATAATATTAATAACAAGCAACCAATGCATCGCGCATTGGTTGCTCGTTTTTGTAATAATTCTAGAAATGTGAGAAATTTAGTTGTATGTGTATCTATCTAAAACTAGATATTAAAACAGAAAGGCTTTTTGCTCGTAGTAATATATCGTCTAGATTGCGCTGTTTCATAATCCGCAATTTTAAGATAAAATCTTCTGAATGTAAATGTTGTCGAAGATGAGACTTCAAAAATCGAATTCTTTAACGAAAAAAAAATATGATCTGTGAGAAAAATCTAAATTGTTAGAAGATAAGTAGGTAGAGAACGTCTTTATTATCCTTGTATTTAGTACCCACTCAATTTCTTTCATGTTAAGATGTAGTTTACATAGACTTATATTAGTTCTTGTTCAATTAAGGGAAGGTAGATACACCGTACGTCCTTCTGACGCACGATTAATTTCCCCCCAGGTGAGACTAATTCCTTGCGCTCCATATGTGTCAAAGCGATGGCAAGTTTATTTTGGTCGGCCACGTTTGGGACAACCCTAGCGGTACTAATCAGGGGTTTAGGGTTGCGGTTTCGCCCCCGAACAGATCGATCCAGCTAAATATGCGACGATATATCTGGGGATTAGTAGATCCTTCGGGGGGTATTCAATTAAAGTGAGAAATATTTCGGGGTTAGTTGTCGTTAAAATTGTTTTGTGAAATATTATTCTGTCCATACCTTTTACATTCTTAACTTATAATTGATATACCTACTTTGTTATAAGGGATCAAGGGAGGTAGTTGAAGTTATTGTAAGATTTAATGAATGAGTACATATTTTTAAATTTCGGATTTATAATTTTATAGTTTTTTATATATTTCTGTAAAATGTTTTGTCTTCTTCTAAGAGTGTCTTTTCGACTTGCGAAGGTTGGCAGCCAATTCAGCACAACTTTCCTCCTCCTTCGCGAGGTGCAGCAGTTCTGGAGCACTCGCTATCCCGGTCTACTCCCTGATATTACGTAGCCAAGACTTTCTTTTCCGACCAACTTGTCTTTTGACCGCGATTTTTCCCATCGTGATCAGTTGCAGCAATTTGTACCTGTCATGTCTCAAGATATGACCCAGGTAAGTAACTTTTCTACCCTTGACGGTCTGCAAAAGTTTACGTTTTTGCTTGACTTGTCGGAGAACCACGTCGTTGGCCATCCTTTGTGAGTCCAGCTGATAGCGAGCATCCGTCTATATGTCCACATTATAAAATTTAATAAAATGTTTTGTAATTATATGTAATTAGAGCCAATGGTCAGGGGTTCGAACCTAGCATTGGTAAAAATATATGTACGGCCTTCATATATTTATTCCAAATTTGGTAACTCCGACAATTCGCATTGGACAGGCGTGGTATATGTCCATTCCTCCAGAAATGGGGAGGTGCGTGCCCAGCGGTGCGATATGTATGGGTTGTGAAAATAGTATATATTTACTTTATGTGTGGATTAAATAATAATTTAAAGTAAGAGAGATCTGGGCTCAGAAAAACGTGAGGCTTACACATATTTTATATTTCATTGTAATTTTATTTAATAAAATAAAAAAGATATGTCGTCGGCCTTACTATCAGAATTCGTTACTTTAAACAATTTTTTTTTAAATACCATCTAAAGAATAACTTTAAAGCGTATCCGATAGAACACTTAGTATTTACCTTAGACAATATTATCTACTATCAGACATATATATTATGTATGTATGTATTTATTAATGTGTATGTATGAAAAATGTGTATGAAAAATGACCAAATCGGTATTTCTCAGCACGGGCCTAATTGTAGAACCTACTATTCCTCTTCTTTTTTAATCGGTTTCTTATTACTGAGGATCGTGGTCACTAGAACCCCTCAGACGGACAATCTGTCTCCATCGGTTCCCGTTCAAAGTAGCCCTCACCTTATGTTGAATTTCACTTATTCGGACCATCTTGTGGGCGGGCATTGTCGTGCTCCCTCCTTTTCCTTTGGCATTGTCAACAATAAGCATTTCCAGGTAACCATCTCTTCTTCTCATTATGCGAACAGGGATCTACTATGCTCTATCCAATTTCACCTGTTATATGTCATAAATATATGTAATATATGTCGACCGATTGGTTCAGTGGCGCGGCCCCCGTCCACGGAGTCAATCGTCGCGGGTTAGATCCCCGCATCGGTATAAATATATGTATAGCCTACAGATACTTATTCCGAGTCTGGTAACCCCGTCAATCCACACTGAACGTCCGTGCTCAGCAGTGGGACATATATGGGCTGTACAAATGTCATAAATAAATATTATATTTTGTGTGCATCCAAATTAAGTAAAAAATGGAGAACAAATCAGCCGTGCACTACAAGTTCGACATTAATACAGTGCCTTGAAAATCAGCATAACTTGGGCAAGCTCTCCCAATTAGGAAGTTACCAGAGAGTGTACAAGTATCTCGCTCTACAAGTAACTAGAGAGCTAGTTACAGTTGCCATATCTTAACTCTATCAATCATACTAAATCCATTGTAAGAGCTGTGACTATCCAGTTATAAATTGGGACGTCTTCATACAACTAACGCAACTTGTGCGGAAGTTTTCGAACAAACGAGTTTGGTGTCAGTCCGCAACGATGTTAGATTTATTATCAACTTGGAATCAAATCTCGTAGTCTACCAGCTCTCGAGTTTGCGACTGATATTGTCTGCAGTTCGGTAGGCAAGTAGAGCCGTTGGCTTCTATCAGTTTCGAGCACTCATGTAACTTAGCAAGATGCCCTATGTAAAGTATATATAACTAGCCTTTGCCCGCGGCTTCGCTCGCGTGGAATTTGGTCTGCCACATTAAGTTTCGTGACAGATCATCTTTGTATAACTCCAATGGTTTTGGCAGTGTACGCCAAGATAGCTCTCAGAGGCTAGATTTTTTTCCGACTTAATTGACATGTATCGTTATATTACGACCAAAAAAATTACATAAAATCATTACAAATTTAGCCTATATGTTATTCCGATAGACTATATTATTGTAAAGTTTCATCCAAACCCGTCCAGTAGTTTTTTCGTGAAAGAGTAACAAACATACATACTCAAATTTTCGCATTTATAATATTAGTAGGAAGTAGCATAGGATAAACTATATTCTTTGCTGGAAATCACGTAGGTTTCCAGCAAAGAATAGAGTCACTTAATTTCTTCAAGTGAGCGTTTTTTTAATGGGATAAGAAGGCAAACACGCCTGCGTATCACCTGAGGCATTGTGGAAACATTGCCGGCATTTGAGAAATGTTACTTATTTTTTGAAGGTTCCAATATCGTATCGGTTACGAAACACTGTTGGAGGTTGCTGATTTCACAAAGTAGTGGTGCATGGAAAGAAGTCTCTGGATAAATGCACCGTACTGGATCATATGATTCATATTGTATTAAGGGACACATATATTTAATAAACAAATAAAAATGTTTACATTAAAATACAAGAAGTGGATACTTATCAAAAGAATATTAAAAGAACAACACGATACAAAACAATAAACGTAATAATAAAAAGATCCAAGCAACTTTATCTTTAAACATACAATACATTCGAGTATTGGTGATAAAAGAAATATCTCCACGTTAGTCTGTATCCACATAGATTCGTGTTGTTAACACAGTCCAATGATTTACCGTGGCCCGTCTAATCTCGCGATGCACTTCAAGAGACCGAGGCGTATCAATGGGAACCGGTCGGGAATCTATCCCGGGTCGCAAGTACATACCTAGACACCTACGCTACGCTTTCGAACGTCGGGTGAGTGCGTTCGCATTAGACAGGACGATACGTTACTTATTAAACAAAAATGACTTGTGGCAATTAAGAAATTAATCTATTATGTCAATGTTAAGTAATATAGTGTACAAGTTTGAAAATATACAGTCACGATGGCTCTTGGTAAAGTGGTAATCATTTTTGAGCCGCCATTAAAATTTACGATAGTGTATTGATTGTCATTTTATTTTTGCGCCAAAATTCAGTTGTTTTAAAAAAACTACATAATACTTTTTGAAGTAACTTTTTTTAAAAATGCCAAAATCACATAATACTCATTAATAGTAATATTTTTTTCTCACAGATGTATACCTAGACTACGTAGACCTGCTATTGGGCATAGGCCACACTATTGCGGGAGGAATGAACACTAACCCACTGCGATTATCCAAGGTATAAAATTGGGGACCCAGACTCGCCATTAAATATCTGTAGGCCATAAATAGGTATATTAATCCCGATGTAGCCATCCCGCGACCAGTTTTTTATGGCATAGGAGGGCAAACGAGCAGGCGTGTCGCCTGATGGAAAGCAATCATCGCTGCCCATAGACAATCACGACACCGCAGGAGTTGCGGAAGCGTTGCCGGCCTTTTAGGTATGTCTGGGCTTGTTTTTTGAAGCTGCCAATGTCGTATCGGTTCGGAAAGACCGCCGAAGGTAGCTGGTTCCACAGTGTTTCGAGATAAGCGCACCGTAGTAGATCACCACTCATCCAGATATTGAGGATGAAACTTTTCTATATACGCTATATTATATAAGTTGCTACCATAAGTTCAAATGGTGTGTCGAATTATCTTATATTATTTATTTCATATTAATATAATAGAAAAGTTTGTTAGATTATATATGTGATTGACTGCATGAAATATCATTCTTTCCCTCCCATTATTTACGTCATCGCTCTAAGGCATTTAGTTTATCTACAATACGCTTAGTATTTCGGATGTCCATGCGCGGCACTGGTTGCTTACCATCAGGCCACGTGCTTGCTCATTTGCTTATCTATACTATTAAAAAAATGTATTTACAAGTATTCTCTTAAACAGCAGTTCTTCAATATCCAAGCCACGTAAAATTTTAAATTTTTTTTACTTTATACTTTATATACTATTATTATAGCAAAAAATATATTTACGCAAAGATAATGTGCATCTATAACTAAATGATAGTCGATATCACTAATAAATTTAGTTCCAATATGGCTGATGGCAGATTAGTTTTCCTATGTTTATTAGTTCAAGAAATATACAATTTTAATTTTAAATTTAAATTGACATCGCTTAATGTATAAATTGATCAAAGCTTTAGAACAAGCTTTCGTGCAACCCATACATGTCTCACTGCACGTGGCTTTCTGATTTCTAGATGCTGAAATCTAACACGCCACCACTGATTTCCAAGCAGTTTGAAGAAGAAAGTTCATCGTTTTAAATCTATATCAAATGTTAATTCGCAAGGCTCAACCTATTAATAGAGCGAAGTATTAGAAAAAGCTTTCGCATTAAAAAATAATAAATTTTAATTAACAGTTTGACGTGCCGCCACGAGCAGTGGAAACACACCGTCCTACATATAAGCCGCAGTATCGCCCTCGTCAAATATTTTCCAGCTCTCTCGCTGGTGTAGATTGTTATTCCGTCGAATTATGAAGAGTGTTGTACGAAAATTCGGGAACAAACTGAAAACTAATTTACCTCCTTGTTGACATTCGTCTAATATTAGTCGGGCTCTTTGTGTACAGAGTTTCGTGTACCGCTTTCTGGTGCCCACTGTTTGTTCCTGGATTAAATTGTTTGATAACTTTTTATTGTAATACAATTTTATATTAAAATGATATTCCCCTTTGAGTTATTATATTAAAAATTGACTATTTATTTCTATTAATAGATAAATGATATATGGATATTTTAATGTCCAGTTTATTCCTTCAGAAATTATTCCTTATAGGAAATATGGGACACAGCTTGGGACCGACTTCTTCACCCAATAAGTAGTCTGTTGGTAGACCAATAAGGTTGCTGTTGTCATGATCTAATTTTGTTTAACATAAATTGCTATCCAGGTAGAAGGTGGTTTGCGGCAGGACAAGGTCTCGCCCAAGCATACTAAAATTTTTATATACTTTTATCTACCATCATAATACCAATAAAATACTAATAAGTGCCTAACATTTCTCTTTTGTTGGTGACGCATTTGTTTCTTTGTTCTATACCTTCGATATTTCTTTTGTTTCGTATTGTATTTTTTAACTTACCTTGCATATCTGTAATATTATTTTTTTTATATATATATTCACGCCTATCCCCCGCAGTGGTTGGCAGAGACCACAGAGCTCCATCCGCTGCCATTCATCGCCTCGAAACGGCTCGTCATTGGTCGCTCGTGAGAATCAGGATGTGACGGGTGGCGAACCACGTCGCCGTCATTTTCGACAAATTAGGTATATTAAATTCGTCTTAGTGAATCCCACGAGCCGCAAGGAAGGATGGAGGTCAGCCCCAGCAGAGCCCTGCATGCTGAGGTAAAGCACCATAGTCCCCGGGGGAGCCCGATCCCGGGACGGTCGGCGCGATTACGACTAGGCTCGCCCCTAGCCACGCATCCTTTGGCACGGCAGATCGTGGATTGGCGGAGAGGAAGGGAAAGGATAGAGAGGAAAGTAAAGAGCAGGAAAGGAAACGCGGATTGGGGGGGTTACCAGACTCGGAATAAACATTTATAAATCCATATAAATATTTATTCCGATGCGGGAATCGAACCCGCGATCATTGACTCCACGGGCGGAGGGCCCCGCCACTGAGCTAATCGGTCGTCTATCTGTATAAGTGGGTTATATTCTTTTTTAGAAATAAATTTGGTAAATCACAAATAATATTTATAGTAGTGTGTTATATAAAATGGTATATAATAGCAGATATATATTAACATAATGTAGTGGTACTGTTTATCATTCATGCTGCGAGTTCAAATCAAGTAAATCCGCTACTAAGCCGGGGGCATCAGATAAACAAACATAGGGACATGACGCCCAAATTTGATTAAATGTACCGCCTTACCTCATGTTTATAATTAGTCCACGAGATTAAGTTACGGGCTGTGCTTGGAGACATGTATATTTTATTAAAATATATTAACTTATGTATGAGTATAAACGCTAATTTTTTGTAATAATAAATATACAGAATTAATAATAACAAAAAAGGTATAAATACGTGAAAGTGTGTTTTTTTCGTATAAAACAAAATAAACTACACCTACCCCGACCAAAATTGATTATTAAATTACTTTTAAATCATCGGGTTTATTTGAAATAATTATACCATTAATATATTATTCATATACAATTAATATATTATGGAAAAATATAAAGTCCATCAAGTCCAATAAAGTCCATCATGATTATTAATAAATCATATCCCCACTCTAGCATTTCCTATGATAGGTTCCATTCTGAAAGGGATAAATCGAAAGACTACATGTTTACCCTGCTGACGAGGGATTCACAATTCACACGTTCAGGCAGCGAACATCCAGCTACTGCGCCATTTGGGTGTTCAAATTACTAAACTAATTAAAACTAGTGGTCGTCCAGTGGTTGATATTCGACCGTAACTAAATTTTTAAGTTTGAACAATACAATTTTATTTTTTCGAACTCTATGTCAAATATCATACTTTTCCGAGCATGCAATGTGCTAAAAAGAGGTGGAAAAATTTTTCTTCGCGTATTCATATAGTATAGATTCTTCTAAAATTTGTTTTTTTAATAAAGTAAACAATTTGACGATCAATTGGCTCAGTGGCGGGGCCCTCCGCCTGCGGAGTCAATAGTCGCGGGTTCGATCTCGTATCGTAATAAATATATGTATGGATTACAAATATTTATTCCGAGTCTGGTAACCCCGTCAAAATGCAAGCGTGGTGGATTTAACGTCCGTTCCTGCAGAAATAGAGAGACCCGTGCTCAGCAGTGGGACATGGACTGTTAAAAAAAACAAAAACAACAAAAATAAGTGTATAGAAAACAATGTTAAAGGTACACAGCTTTAAATTATAATTTTATATTTGTAAGTAGAATTTGATTTTTATCTAGTTTAAGTTCATATGTAAATTTTTATTGTAGTAGAAAATTAAAAGGCATTTTACAACATTTTATTTATTTTTATTATACTTTTGTTACGGTTGGTAAAGAATTAGTTGAAAGGAGAACGCAAAAGGTGATTAGTGCCTATTACAATATTAAATTGGAAAGTGGGCAAATCCTAAAAAGCCTCAGGGTCGTCCGGGTATTGAGACGGGAGTGGCGGCGCCCGATAGCTTAATCCCGGGGTTTTTATCTCAGGAACGGGTGTTCCCGGACGGGGTGACATGGACCGAAGTACAGTAATAAAGTAGGTAACGGAGTATTGGGAATTAGGTAGTAATCTCCTAACCAAAAGAGAATAATGAATTGTTAAATTAATCACAACACACCCAGTTAATCGATAAGCCCTGGGAATATATTTCTCGCCGCCGGCTCATCTCTATTTCTAAGTGTATGTTTAACGTTATTTATGAATTGTAAAATCATATTTATTAAAAAAAAGGCCGCTTAGTATCGTGCCTGTTCTTCTGAGTGGCAATTGTCTGAAAAGATTTTACGTAAATCACTGAAATATATGTGACGTTCTTTAAAAAATATATTTAGATCAATATATTTATATAAAATAATTTTCAAATATTTGATACAAGAGCTATTAATTAATTCAACTATAGGGTTTTTTAATTACCACAAATAACCCAGCTTATCCCGTGGTAAACGGTAATCTGAACAATACCCTAAAATATTTTTCACGAATGCTAAATCATAAAAAAATATCTATTTTTCTTCCTTACTTTGGATTTCTTGAATAAAAATATTACATTTATTAGTGTGATCTGCTATCATACTCATAAATGTAATATTTTTATTCAAGAAATTCAAAGTAAAGAAGAAAAATAGTTTTCTTTATGGGATAGGAGGGCAAACGAACAAGCGTGTCGCCTGAAGGAGAGCAATCAACGCCGCTCATAGACATCCGCAACACCGTAGGTATTACGGAAGCGTTGCCGGTCTTTAAGGTGTGTGTAGGCTTGTTTTTGAAGGTGCCAATTTCGTATCGATTCAGAAATACCGCTGAAGGTAGCTGATTACACAGCTGGTGAGGCTTGGAAAGAAGTTTCGGGAGAAAACTAATGTACTGGATTGCCATTCATTCAGATGGTGGGGATGAAACTTTTCTTTTTGGCGATTTATGCGGTTGTGGATATTCAGAAGCAGGAATTAGTCCAAACGATTCCTCGGAGCATTCTACATGAATAGAAACCATGGTAACACACGTGGAAGCACCTTTGCCGCCGTCGGCATTTCGGCCTTAAGTTATTTTGTTGAATCTCTATTTAAATAGCATACAATAAAAAGCAATCTTTGTATTATATTTAGGTAAAGGAAAGAGGCAAAGGTTTTTATTAGCATCATGCTCGTATGCGGTTTGCTTATGCTTTGTCCTTAGCGCAATAAATCTGTTTTAATGAATTATGTGAGCAGAAGATAATAATAATGCGAAATAGGTTACCCTTTATTGTTTTAACAGCTTTATTGTTCCTTGAAGTCAGTTTATACTATACTGTGTATCATACACAGTATTTAAAGTGGTTGAGTTCTGTTTAAAGGAGAAAGTAGTTCGCAACTTATACCTAGGGAAGTAAGTTGGTAAAGTAAAAGAAGACTTATTAATAGTGGTGGAACCATGGAATCGTGGTAGCACGAATGGGCTGGCACGATTGGTGGAGTATCACACCTTCACATGTATATCGACATTAAGTGGTATCATTTTACTGTCTTACCAATATGGACAGAAAAACTTACTTTACTAAGACTTGTCGTGTGCAAGGTGGATAAGTGGTGGTGTGTGTTTGGTGTTGTTGATAGTGGTTGGGAGGTGGAGAGTTGCTGACGGCCGTTTTTTCGATAAGATTTGGTTTAAGTTCCCCATAAGTTCAGATCCAGATCAATGGAAGAAGATTCCAGTAGAAAACACACATTATTATTTTTCTGTTTTTGTTGGCGTGTTGTGGATCTTAGCTGATTGAAAGTTCTGACTGTCCACATAGTAATGGGTTTCCGCAAAGTAACGTCTGACTCCATTAATTTAAAAAGTTTACACATGTATACATACATATGAATGTATGTCTTAATACCGCGATTTCCTTTTTTATAAGGGAGTGGATATTTACTGACCGCGCTTCCGCAAGGAGACAGAAGCGGGACATCCAGCGGACTCGTAAAACCTTTAGCTTTACATATATTTATTCTAATCCGGGATAAATATACATATTATGGTCCCGCTACTTTTTTAATGAATGGCTACAATAAAATTATTATGCCGGTTTATTATCAGATAATGTACACAGCATTTTACAGATGTACAAATTAACAAATACTCCTCGGTTTTATTACAATGTAGGACAACAAAAGCTCGGTGCGAATTACCAAACGACCCGAATGTTAGGTAGTCCGTAGGTGTTGCGATACCGGTCCGGTTTAATTATCGGATGCCGGTTCCGGCTGTTCGTTAGTCACTAGTGAGTGCGATTAACCCAATCAATTTGTCACCAGGATTTCTGTCGACAATCTATCCCGGTTCGTATTTGCTGCAGGTACTGTATACGTTTCGATTTTGGATTAAAAAATAGGTTTTAATTATAGTACTGCTAACGGTATTGGTAATTGAATCCTTGTTTGGTTTTTGAATATTTATAACATTTTTTTTATCTCTGTATTTATCTGTTGGGTAAAATTTTGAAATATATTTAAAGTTTAATTCACGATGAACTAGAGACTAGTAACTTTAAATAAAGAATAAACGAACTAGTAACTAGATGATAATACAATACTAACTGAGATTTTTGTCTGTTCAATAAATAATAAACGATCAATTATATAATTTTATATAAATATATAACTTTCCACCGAGCTTAAAATACTAAAATTGTAAAACGTAGCTTCGAGATTACATTTCTTCATTCTTTTTTGTTCAAATTTTCTATCGTTTGTTTTTTACTATGTTTCTTTCTTTCTTACTATGTTTTTAATTCTGTATTTTTTATCTTTAGTTCTCTAAGAAAATAAAGTTTTTTTTTTAAAAATGTGTATTAACATCAAGTGTCATTTACTACAAATTTAAAAAGTATAATTGAACTGGAGTCCACGAATAAAAAGTATTTTATTAACGATTAAAATTTTGAATATTTACGCAAGACGTAGAATCGAATTCGCGACGTTCGTTCGTTGCAAACAAATAGGTTATCTTCGATTCTATTTTAAAAGACCAGGATTTGAAGCAAAAGACCTTTACAATTGACATAGAACTCTTGTTAGACAATTATAACAATCGCTGTATTCCTATTGTAGTTCTGTAGAGAAATGCGGTCGAGTGGAACTTAGACTCGGGAAGTGAGACGTTCCACCTTCATTCCGTGCTTACCTATTCTCTCTCGGAACTATTGAGCTGGCGCATTTATTATAAATTAAATTGTAATTTTCAATTGTTATAGAGTTATGAATATACAAGTAATATAAAAACATATCAATTCCTATTTATATATCCTTCTTAATATCTTATATAAGAGAAATATTTTCTGTTACATAAAACTAAAATATTAATTAATTAAATTTAATTAATGAATCAATATTTAATAAAAGTGTATTAATATCACATAAGTATCATCCAATACAAGTTTAAAAAAACTATGAACCGGAGTAGATGAAAAAAAAAAGATATATATATATATATATATATATATATATATATATATATATATCGATCATGGATACTGACTCTATATAACTCAACAAAACCCGATACCTTTAAGGTTTTCTTTTGTAGAAGAGGAATGAAAACGGTAAAATGTGTTTGTATACCTCATATATCCATTAGCCATTTAAGCCATTATTATGATCGGGAAATATGGCAGAAATGGGAGGCTAAGAGAACTGAGTTCGTCCTCTGGATGGATCTCAACGTTCACAGAACGAAGCGCAGTGGGAGGGTGAAATAAAAATCGGTTTTCTCCGAGTGTGATACTTCTCCGGATTAACCAGCCAATTAGAGTTGCACGCAAAAATTTGATAAAGAATTTAGAAAATTGTTTTTGACTCTACCAGATAACTACGTATATATGTGTGTACATATTATATATAATACATACATGCCTGTTGTCCATCCATTAGGGGTAGGCCTCTATCTATCCTTACCACAGACCTCCAATTGCTACGATCTCGGCACACCTTTTTTGCTTCATCCACACTCATTATTATTTTAAAAATTAATAACTCTTATATAGAATTAACTTTGTTGGCGCTGTGACCCAAGATGGATCTTGGCTTCAAAACAGATCTTACGCCACCGTGTCTTGTCCTGCGCCACCTCCTACCAGTTGCAGGTTTGAGGGTTGCGCAAATCATCCTCCACCATGTCTCTCAAGCGGTACCTGGGGCGCCCTACAGGAGGTCGTCCATTTGGGAGACCCACATACGGTATCTTGACTGCACGATCCTCCCCCATCCTCTCAACGTGGCCCAGCCAACGAAGTCGGTGAGCCTTAGTCACTCCTATTACATTGGGTTGGGCCACCAGATGCTCGATTTCGGCATTTTTTCGATTTCGCCAACTCGTATCATCTCTGTTATAAAGAAATAATTTTTATTAATTCTATTTCTATTTTTATTACATTACTTCAATATCAATATCAATATCAGCCCGCGGCAGTCCACTGCTGGACATAGGCCTCACCCAAGGCGCGCCACCTAGCCCGATCTTCGGCTACACGCATCCAGTCTCTGCCAGCCGCCTTGCGCAGATCGTCGCTCCATCTAGCAGGAGGGCGTCCCACACTACGTTTGCCGAGTCGCGGTCTCCACTCCAGCACTCGTCTACTCCAACGATTGTCGGTTCTTCGACAAACGTGTCCAGCCCATTGCCACTTCAGTCTGCTAACTTGAAGAGCAATGTCGGTGACTCTAGTTCTCCGGCGAATTTCTTCATTTCGAATTCTGTCCACCAGAGAAACCCCGAGCATAGCTCTCTCCATAGCCCTCTGAGCGACTTTGAGCTTGGCGAGGAGACGGACTGTCAGTGTCCACGTCTCGGCACCGTAAGAGAGTACGGGCAGGACGCACTGGTTGAAGACTTTTGTCTTCAGACTTTGTGGTATGGGCGACGAGAAGACTTGACGGAATTTCCTGAACGCTGCCCATTACATTACTTAATAGGGGCAAATGCGTAAAACGCTTGACAATCAACGCACAAGGGTCGGAAGGGACAAGGATTTTATAAAAACACTTTCCAATCCCTTGGCATGCCAATTATGCAAAACTCTTTTGATCTTTCCATCCGTCATCGACTCCATAATTCAGTGTAGCAACTGCCACGGTTCACTCAAGTTAATTAGTCTATCGGCTAATTTGGTGCCTTCGGAAATGAATTGCCGACTCGGTTAGTTACTTTGCCGATCGAAAATTAATAAAGTTTCGGAATTTTTGAGGGTATTCGTAACTCAATAAGCGGCTTAATTGGCGGGTTGGATTAGAATAGAGAGGTAGCTTTCGACGAATCGTTGTCTGCGATTGTTCTTATTACCCTTTACATGTTGTTTGCAATGTTAATTGCTCTGTGAAATATTTTTTTATAAAATATATTTTTTATAAAATTTATTATTCGTTATTCTTTTGAATATCATCGATGAAGAAATATTTTTTATGGGATAGGTAGGCAAACGAGCAGGCGAGTCACCTGATGGAAAACTATCAACGCCGCCCGTAGACATCCGCAGCGCCATAGGCAGTGCGGAAGCGTTGCCGACCTTTATTATTATTATTATTATATATTCACGCCTATCCCCCGCAGGGGTTGGCAGAGACCACAGAGCTCCATCCGCTACAATCCCGGCTCACTTACCTTGCTTCCTCCACACTCTTCATCTTTTCATCCATCGAAAGCGAAACAGCTCTCCGTTAGTCGCATCTCGCCTTCGTGGGAATTCTAATCTCTCCTTGTTTTATTTCAGTGTGTAAATAAAAATAGATAAAAAACTTTTTTTATCTATTTTTATTTATAGAATATCTATTCTATCATATCTTTAATAAATTATTAGTGTGAAACATTCGAAATAAAAATGAAGTCTTTCAATAAAAAAAATGTATACATCCCGCTTTGTACCCTCGGTCCCAACTTTAAGATAAAATCAATGCATGCACCTGTAATCCTTGGAAATGGTTTGAAACCCTCCAAATAGCGGACAAGGCAGGTGCGGGAGTGTGGTTTGTAATTTATTACAAAAATAAAGCCTTCGCCGGGGGCTATCGGTTCACATAAGCTGCTACATTGGCCCTTTCAAACCAACGGGGACTCGTTGTAATACTCTCGAATACTTTTGCGGTATTGAATGCGCTGTTTGCGAATATCGTATGCGACTTTGCTTTTGCGGTCTCGCTTTGAGGGCTCAGTGACTTTTTGGGATGTTAGTTTTCAATGTAACAAAATGATTCACTATCAAATTTGAGCTGTCTTTTTCAATTCCCACTATTAGTTACAACTTCACTTCACTTCACTACATATGTATGTATATATTTATATATCTTGTTCAAATACATTGTTTTAAACGTGTAGTGGATGACACTTACTGTTGATTTTAATACGGTTTTTAAAATATTAATTTATTAATTAATTTTAGTTTTACTTGGGAGAAAAAAAAATCGCTTATATAAGATATTTAGCAGGATATAAAGTAGGAATTGACTTTAATTTTTTTTTAATATTACTTTTTAATAAGAAATTAACTAAACAAATTTAAACATTATAAACAAAATTTTATTTTATTTTAACTCATATTAATTATATGACTAGAAAGGAAATAATTATATGACTAAAAACAATATTAAGGTTTGCTTTAACATTGGAAACAGCAAGATCAATTTTTTTCTTTATTAAATAGAAAATTCATACATATTTAATCTTATAAAATCAACGCAAAATTAGAATGCCATAGTTCTTTAAACAGATATTAAATTTCATTTTGAATATGTGTGTTGTGATCGATCTTAATAGAATACATAAGTTCTATATATGATCATACATACTATTCTGCCTCAGGATAATTTTTCATCGTCAACCAAGCAGGTCACAGTTGAACATCTCAAATTTGAAATGATTTACCCTAACTCCCATAACAAGCAACAGCTGAAGTATTTGGCAAAACATAACATACACAAACACATTCTCGTTTAAAGAAGTGCATGTACTAATTTCGAGTAAACATCCCCAAGCGCACGTTGAGTGCAGGCAAGACAGGGATAAACTTATATGAAATGCATGAGAGTAAAAGAAATATATAGATTGTATGTTGATATCAACATATAGAATTAAATCTTTGACCTTCTTCTTCTTCCTCTGGCTCTACAACCTGGCGTGAGTCTTGGCCTTGTGCACAATTCTTCTACAGCCATCTCTATTCAGGGCAACGCGCTTTGAATTGATTGTTTTCTTTAGATAGTCTTCCTGGGTGCATTTCTTCCAACGGTTCTTGGATTTACCGCGTGGTATTTTATGCTGTGGTATCTAGTTAGCGCCTGGTATTGCAAAGTAAAGTGGAAGGAACTCGAATGAGCGGCAGATTTCCAATGGCGTTGACGTGAAGACCGCTCTCAATAGCCCCCTACATGAATGCATGAAGAAAGAAGCCATGAGGAATGAATGGCGGCGTCTGGTTAAGCAAGCCAGCACCCAAAATGATGACCAAGAAGTTCAGTAGGTAGACTTTAGATGTTCTAAAATCAGCCATTTTTTGTCATGTCCATCATTTTTTAACCACACACAAACATACCACAGATAACCACAGATATAAAATGGCGGCAGAACAGAATAATTACTTGAAGGTAATCAATCTATCGAGATTCCAACCGTTTTGTGAGTGTGTCTCATATTGCATCCGAAGCCTCCTGCTCCAATAATGTTGTGTTTCGTTTATTTGTTCAATCGGACGAACGGGGGAGTTTCATTTGTATTCTGCGATGGAACTGGGAAAGCAATATCATCATCAGAAAAAAAAACTGTAACTTGGACACTCAAATTATTTTTGTATCGTATTTTCATTTTATAGTGTTATTGTATTTCATACTAGTCGAATGCTCACTAAATGACATACTTAAATTTGCTACTTTTAACGGTATTTCCGAATCGATATATTGGAACCTTCAAAAAACACATTAAAGGCCGGTTCATCATCAGCAGGCTGCGGCAGTCCACTGCTGGACATAGGCCTCCCCCATGGAGTGCCACCTAGCCCGATCTTCAGCTACACGCATCCAGTTTCTGCCAGCCGCCCTGCGCAGATCGTCGCACCATCTAGCCGGGGGCGTCCCATACCACGTTTGCTCCCCTATCCCACAAAAAAAAATTCCATAAAAAATTTGATCAACTGCTTAACCCATTTCGGAAGAAAATAATCCAAAATACTTTCTTAGTGTTCACTAACGTTAGTAAAGGGACTAATATTTTGAGATCCAATTTAAAAATATATACTGTTTCTGGTATAAATTAGAGCCAACCCTCTTTTTTTGGGGTGTGTACTATAATCTCCTCATAGACATGAGATTATAGTACCAGGAGATGGGTACCAGTGACTTCTTTAAAATGAATAACTGGAAATTAATGTATCTATTTCTATTTTTAAAAAAGTTAATTTTTGACACACTTATTTTACAGAAACATAATGCTAAAATTTTGAAAACAATGCGAAGAAGAAATGGTAAGTTAGAAAAAGCTGGTCATTGTTGGTAATACCGAAGGGAAGAGAGTGCGAGGACGGTTGCCAACAAGATGGTCCGACCAAGTGAAGGAAGCGACATCCTCTTCCAAATTTTAGTAAGCAGTGAGGGCTACTTTGGACCGGAACAGATGGAGACAGAGTGTTCGTTTGAGAGGTTCTAGTAACAACATTCCTCAGTGATGATGGAACGATTGAAGGAGAAGACGAATGATAAAATTAAAACCTAAATATATCTTAAATTTAACATAAAAAATAATGAGAAAAAAAAAACGTAATCCACCCGCTGTGAGGATTACAGCAATCCTCCGCGATTTAGAGGGAAACAAATATCCAGTAATAAATTATTACAGTTTTATTAATTGACTCGAGGCACCTTAATATGGTCGGACCTAGTTGCACCTCTCCTGTATTCCGAAGCTACTACGTGTATTATACCAGATAATAAACGTATCTTGGAAATACAGAAGATATGCAAGGTGCCTTCCACGTTTGCCTCTTAAAACAACTCGAAGGTATTATTCCTTTTAGAAAATTCATATATAGTTTTAATATGTTACGTTACGTACGGAATCCTTTAGAAATCGCCATGTTACCCTTCTCCAAAGGGTCAATATGTCGCTTGAATGAACGTCACCCTGATATTGACAGCCCGCATATTCTTACAAAGAGTTTGCTGTCTAGCCTTGTTATTTGCTTAGTTTGCTCCATTTTTTTATATCGAAACGAAACGAAATCCGCCATGAATTTTTTAATAATCAATTAATTAAATAATTCGCCCTCACATCATCATCATTAAGGCATGCAGCCTGGTTCAGTAAATTTTTCCATCTTAGTTTGGCTTTTTCTCTCCAGCCCCTCACACTGATTGCCTTTAAGTCGTCTTATTGACTATAGAAACTCAAAATCAAAACGAATGTACAGTAAATTCCCGATCACGGAAATGTACACACACACGCACACGCACACACACACACACACACACACATATATATATATATATATATATATATATATATATATATATATATATATATATATATATATATATATATATATATATATATATATATATATATATATATATATATATATATATATATATATATATATATATATATATATATATATATATATATAAAGTAATTGTTTAATACCTATTAGAAGCTGGTTTTTTATGTACATATTTTTTAAACAGTGAACAAAGAAAAGTTATCAGAAAAATTTGTTCGGATAAAGCTGATTTCGTTTGAATTCGGATAAACAGGAGTTTATTGTATTTGTAAAAACTCAATCTCTCCACATACCAATACTTTGATTATTTTTGAATGATGTTCTATCATTGGTATCTTCCTGCTACGGTATCACTCGTCATCGTATAATCAAACGTAATAGAGTTGTGGGAAGAAATGGAGTAGCTCTGTTCTTTACAACGTAAAACACAGAAACAGTCTTTCCAAACGTAACTCTTAAGAAACAACCACCACGCAAATTATAACTGCCCCTCACAAATTTAAAAGAGCCTTCGAGACGACAGATATTCTCAAGCGTTAGAGGTACATTTCTTTGTGGATGTTTTATATTTAGGGTCACGTTTTAAGCGTGTCCGAAGAGTTTGTTTCGACGTTAAAGAAAAAAATATATATATATTTTATTCGAGAGAAAGGAAAACTTTGAAAGTCTGAGACACTCATCTCAAGAGTTAGGGGTAGGAGAATGCACGAAACAGAAATGTTTGCGAACAAATAATTCATTGCTTTGTAAGCGGTGGACGATTTTCAGTTTTATTGTCACAGAAATAAACGACAATTTTTATTTTCGAAAGTGCAAAAAAGTTGCGTTTGTTTAAGAATCTATTTCGCAACTTTCCTGTGGGAATTCAGTGGGATTTTGATTCTTAATATCTATGTGTTAAAACGTAGAGTTAAAATTTGACATTTGTTGTGGATGTGTGCGTTGCGTATACGCGAATCGCCGGAGACCCCTACGGCAGACGGCGAAAAAGTGCCGCGGAGTTTGCTAACGAGAAGGAGTCTGGTTACCTAGCGAATCCACACTGGAAAAGCGTGGTGGTGGGTCCATTGCTCTATATACAGAAATAGGGAGGTCCGTGCCCAGCAGTGGGACATTTATGTATGTGCTGTAATTTATTTGTATAAGTTGAAGTTTACAATTAACTGCAATTTGCTAGACATAGGCGTCTACCAGAGAATAAAATCTAGCCAAACTTCCACATCCATACATTCAATTTCTGACAGTTGTCCTACGAGGATTATCTCACCTATAACCAGGAAGTGTTCCACACTACACTGTACATGACACTGTTTGCATTCAACTATTATTAATGGAGTCAGGCGTTACTTTGCGGAAATCCATCTCTATGTGGACAGTCAACAGTTTTACTTAGCGAAAAGTCAATAAACCGAAAAGTCAGTTGTCTTCCGTAGAGTCTACTATACCTGAAGATGCCTCGTGTTGAGGCGAAACACGTGTCGTTTACAAGGTGGAAAAGTGCTTTGCTTGTCGCGGATCTTAGCTAAGTAAAACTTTTGACTGCCCACATGCATTCAATTAATTATTTACTACGATATCATTTTATCCTTTGACAAATGTGACCAGGCCATTACTACCTTGAAAAAACTGTGAACTATCTTTAAAAACTATGTAAATAGATGAGTTCTATTCTGAACTTCTTCATTTTTTCATCTTAATAATTTTATACCTGAGAGAAATCCAAAATAGCCAAATTCACCCGTTTAATAGATTAAAAAGTTCAGTTTTTACTTGCTATTTTTTTAATAGATTGTCCGGAAAGTTCGTGCCGATATTTTAGGACCATTAAAATGCAGCTCATTTAAATATTGATATACATTTATTACATTATATAGGTACCATTCGGCTAATTGACGTAATGTCGAACGTGGGTTGTTCTCGATTTCTTTTCTAATCATATCTTCGTCTGTGGTGGACGGTCTACCTGGGCGTTCTTGATCTTTCCAGGTCGAAATTTCCAGCTTTAAACCGAACAAACCACTTTCTCACAGTTTTTTCGGCTACAGCATCCTCATCATAAACAGCGCATATCTTAATTGCCGCATGTATAGCATTTTTGCCCTTTCACAAAAAGAAAAGCATTAAATGCCTATAATGCACTTTATTTGATACCATATTCAAAGGCGTAACCAAATTTTTTTCCAAATGTGACTGAAGCTAACTCTTTTAAAATATGTCATGACACATGTCATTTCTTTTCAAAAATTGAGATATATTCAGTCAGGTCTCTCGCGCTACCTACCGAAAATCGGCACGAACTTTCCGGACAACCCAATATATTGCAGTAAGATGCCTATTTTATATCTTCTTATTGGCAAAATTTATTTCAACCGATTCGTCCGCAATGGTACAGTTTGTATGTTTGTAACAACCTTAAAACGTAAAACCTTAAAACCACTCCTTGACGAGCTTCTACTTCCAAATGCAACTTAATTAGCTAAAATAATTAGCTCGGAAACTCCGAGACGTAGAGCGCCACCCTCCTCCTTAGGAGGAAGGAGGCGGATGCTCTCATGCATGATCGGAAAACAAACACACACTTGGAAAATTAATTTTCAAGTCGACGAGGACTAATCGGCTCAGTGGCGAAGATACTGCCTTCAGGGTTAATGGACGCGGGTTCGATTTGTAATAAAATAAAAATAAAAAAGCCTTTTATTCCTTGGAAGCGTGTTACCAAAAAATAACTAATTTAGTTTAGTCTAATTTAATCTAATCCTATTTAGTATCAAGATTTATAGATCATGAATCTTCTTTTTTAATTTAGTTATAATATATATGGGTTCGACATATGACAGATATTTATTTCGTCCGTCCGTCTTAGCAAGCGTGATGGATTAATGTCATTTTTTTCAGAAATGGGGCCTGGGTACAGGTTACAGTTTTTTTTAACAGCCCATGTATGTCCCACTGCTGAGCATGGGCCTCTCCATTTCTAGAGAAACGGACGTTAACCTACCACGCTTGTCCGATGCGTATTGACGGGGTTACCAGACTCGGAATAAATATTTGTAATCCATACATATATTTATTCCGATTAGGGGATCGAACCCGCGACCATTGACCGCCCTGGTGCCTTACCTCAGCATGCAGGGCTCTGCTGGGGCTGACCTCCATCCTCCCTTGCGGCTCGTGAGATTCACTAAAGACGAATTTAATATACCTAATTTGTCGAAAATGACGGCGACGTGGTTCGCCACCCGTCACGTCCTGATTCTCACGAGGGCGAAAAGCGACCAATGACGAGCCGTTTCGCTGCGATGAATGGCAGCGGATGGAACTCTGTGGTCTCTGCCAACCCCTGCAGGGGAAAGGCGTGAATATATATATAAAAAAATGACACGTCATCCATGTATTATACATTGATATATATTTTATACATTACATAATTTAAAGTCATGTATTATACACATATACCTTACATGTACATAACGTGTAATGTATATGTGTATAATACATGACTTTAAAATGTTTGCCCTCATTTTTTCCGCTCCCGATTTTACTGTATTTTTTCTAAGTACTTATGAAATATGTTATATTACTTATTGATAACAAGAAAGTTCAGTTAGGGGGTGTTTAGATTTATTTCTTCTGATAAAATGTATGTACAAACTTTACGCCACTAATAACAATATTTGTTGAACAAATTTGGAGTCATTGTGAAACGAAACGCAAATAAAACATTACAGATAGTAAGGAAATGGCCAAAGTTTTTATTTTTAAATTGATAGTTTCATTTTAAGCGTTGTGCTGTTTAATTCTGGAACCAATATCGATTGTCGATTATGTTATAATACTACATATATTTTACTCTTTATTTATATTGAATTAAGAACAAACGTGTGACCTAATATGGTGAGGATCATATTATGAAGAACGATGGAGTGATGTAACTAAAATAATGTGGATATTTTAAAAGAGATAGAAAGTGTAAAAGACTAGATAACTTTTGAAAAAAAAAGCATTGCACATTATCTGAATAAATAACATGGCCAGCAAATGATCAAAAAGGAAACTGGCTACCTTCAGCGGCAAGTTATACGACATTGAATAAGGCCTAAACTTGTTAAAAAAGCAAGTGATTCTACGATGCCTCTGGTGACGTTGATTCCTTTCCATCAGGCGTTGCGTTTGCTTATTTATCTACATATTCAATAACAAAAAACTCATTTAAAGCTAGTTTGGGAACGGGAAAAAATTTAAGCATCAATATTTCTTTACCTTCCATTCACCAATTCCTCAGCTGAGCGTATCGACTACCTACAACAATTTTTTTGACCTTGCTTGTGACTTATCGTCAGCTTCATTAGCAATGAAATAAACAATAGAACTTATTAGCCTAAATAAATATTAACTAGAAGAGTCTCTTTGTATATAAATTAATAAAATATATCAATTTTATTATGAATCGCAGCTCAAATTTTCAATATATTTCAATTTGTGTTGACTTTATATACAGATTAAAGCTTATCAATCGTCTTGTTAAAGTAAATTAAGTGGAAATTATAGTCGTGCCATATTTTTGTATAAGAACTATACTTTAGTCTGCTGTGAGAAGCTTCATGTAGCTCTGAAATTATATAATTTATGAAGAATGATACAAAAACATGCTGAAGGTTTGTCTCATCACAAATGGCAAGATTTCCATGGACCTTTTGACCGAACTGTAACAACTTAGCACACGTATGTATACTTAATTATTTCATAGTTTTGTACTATTTTTACAGCCTATAAACGTCCCACACAGCATAGGCTTCCAAATTTTTTGAATAATAATAACCTAAGACACTTATTTAATTCACGGGGCATCCATGCTCAGAATAATAAACTGTAAGTCACAATCGAACACCGAAAGCGGTAATTTCGTCATTACATCAATTTCATCAGCAGCCTGCGGCAGTCCACTGCTGGACATAGACCTCCCTCATGGAGCGCCACTTAGCCCGATCTTCGGCTAATTAAATTAAAATAATTAATTAAATAATTAACTAATTAAATTACATCAATTAGGTCGATGTAAATGAAATAATTTATGCCACATAACATTTATCGATAACAACATTCAGTACATCGGTCATCACTAGCACATACAACAAAAACAAGTGAATCGAGTCAAGTTCGTCGTTATCTCGACGCGCGACGCCTCTAACGTCTATCGCGGGCGGCGATATGTTTTTCGCGTCAAAACAATGTCCCGGGCGATAAAAAACGGGCGATATCTCAACGCTCACCCTCCTGAGAACTGTCAAACTGATAACACGGAAAAGGGACGGAATGCGTGCGAGTGAGACAGAATAGTTCTTCTCAACATTAACGATGCAGTCACTGTAGGGATACCATATATTTCATTTGACTAACATGGACTAATTTTTAATTCTATAATTGGAAGACGTTATTATAGAATATTAGCTTTTGCCCGCGGCTTCCGCTCGCATGCAATTTGGTCTACCACATTAAGTTTCGTGACAGATCATTTTAAATAAATATATATATTTTTTTACCTAATAGAAAAATTATATTACGACCAAAATTACAAAAAAATCATTACAAATTGAAGCCTATATGTTATTCCGATGTATTCGATCCTATATTACTGTAAAGTTTCATCCAAATCCGTCCAGTAGTTTTTTCGTGAAAGAGTAACAATCATACATCCATACTCACAAACTTTCGCCTTTATAATATTAGTAGGAAACTAGTAGGATAGGATAGGATTGGATTTGCTTGATTACTAGTTTCTATTCTAATATCTTTTACGCCATTTGTCTCTACAAACAACGTGAAGAGGTGACTTAGATTTTCCCGTGCATTTCCTAATTTCGAATCAGGTGCTGCAGACGAATTCTCGTTTCGATTATGTAAGTACACAGTCCGAACGCACTAATGGAAGACTCTGGCTAAAAACTGAAAAACCGGCTCTGAGGTATGGGCAATGAAAAATATCGACAAAACTTAAATTTGACTAAAGGCAATTAGATATATAATGTTAATAAAACTAACAAAAATTTAAAAGGAACCCTGTCTCTTTAATGTGTTAAAAAAAGTTATGCTCCATTCTGGTTAAGTCTTAATTATACGCTACAGTCAACCGTATAACTAGTTTCGTAATAAATATAAATTAAAAAAGCGAGTAGAATATAATAGTGTATTATCACATTTTTTATAGATGTCTGTACATGTTTTGTTATTCCTTTTTGTATCATTATGAGATAACCTACGAGGTGCAATATATTTAATGTTTCTAGGAGGTTAGGCAAATCTATATAGACTACATAATGATGAGTGAATGAACGATGTGAAGTGACTGGTAATCAGGTAAATTAGTCAGAATGTGTCTAAAACGGCCCGACCGGTCGTTCTTCGGGGAGTGCTTATTCCGACTCTGATGTACGATAGTGAAAGTTGAGTTTGGCAGAAGAGTCATGAAAGCAGACTGAATGCGATGGAAAGGAGAGCAATAAGAAGTACGTGTGGGGTAAGTTTGAATCATAGAATAAGGAATGAAGATATAAGAGAGCTATGTGGAGTAAAAGAAGGTGTCGTGACAAAAGTTGAGAAAGGGATGTTTGGGCACATAAAGATGATGAATGAAAGACGACTGGCAAAATAAATTAACATTGCGTGGATGGAAGGGTTGGTAGCAGGGGCGGATCGTAACTTAGTGGGGCCCTGGGCTAATACTACTCGAGGAGGCCTGTTTTGTGTATAGGTTGTTTAGTGTATAGGTATCAGAAAAAAATTTATTTGTTCATTACAAGTAACGTTATAAATTACGATTCGTCTATTATTTTAATGGGAGCTGGGGGCCCTTTGTATCCACGGGGTCCTGGGCTTAAAAGCCCGAAAAGCTCTTAGGTAGATCCGCACCTGGTTGGTAGGGGAAGTCCAAAGAAAACATACCTGTGGTGTCTGCCTACCCCTTCAGGAAACAGGCGAAAGTCAGTGGAAGTTCGAAAAAAGTACTACGGTCGTTAATCTCCTTTTAATTATAGCAAGTGTATCATTTGATGGAAAACAATTAACGCAACCTTTACAACACCAGAGGCATCAAACAAGGCTTTAAGATAGGCTTGTTTTTTGAAGGATTCAATGTCGCATTGGTTTGAAAATACCATCGAAGGCAGCTGGTTCCACAAAGTGGTGGTGCGTGTAATGAATTTTCGGGGAAAACGCACCGTAGGTACTGGATGATGTACATATAGGTATGTATGTATGTATGTATGCACGCATACACATGTATGTGTGTGTTTTTGTGTGTCCTTGTAATATATAAAATTGTTTAGCAAGTAATATATGTAATTAATTTGGATTTCTTATATATCAATATTATCGATATACTGAAAATCGATAATTTTCGTATTAACAAAATTATGATTAATAGAGTCAGGCGTTATCTTGCGGATGTTTTTTTTCATAGCCTATAAATGTATCCCCCATTTCTAGAGGAACGGATGTTACTTGTTCAATGCAGATTAGCGAGATAAAAAGATTCGAAATAAATATCGGTAGGCCATATATGTATGTATATATTTATGTCAATACAAGGCTCGAACCTGCAGCTATAGACTTCGCAGACAGCTCCTCTACTGAACGAATTGATCGTTACGGAAAAAAAATATTATTTATTACAGATTTAATAGTCAATATTAAAATAACTTTTTAGAGTTAATTTAAAATAAAATCAACATTTAAATTACCCTCATATGTATATATTTGTTATTGTGTTGTAACAATAGAACCCCATTTCTACGGCATAAACAATGAAAAAAAATCTCATTTATCGTGGTTTACAATTAACGTTGAATAGACTATTATTTCTTAACAAGAAACACACGCAGTGCTTGCCATTTAGGGGTTTAGGCAGTTTTAAGAATAAATGTGTGAGAATAAAATACGTGACGCGACTTCCAACGCTTGTGGACGTGCGGTTCACAATAAATGACAATTGTTAACATGTTTATGCTGATGCTAACCTTGCTTGGAAATGTAAATTTACATGACTGATGAGTTACTATCGTCTTGTACAATAGTAATAGATTTTTAGAATAAAATTGGCAACATGTTTATGCTCACCTTGCTTGGAAATGTAAATTTACATGACTGATGAGGTACTATCGTCTTGTACAATAGTAATAGATTTTTAGAATAAAATTGGCAACATGTTTATGCTGATGTTAACCTTGCTTGGAAATGTAAATTTACATGACTGATGAGTTACTATCGTCTTGTACAATAGTAATAGATTTTTAGAATAAAATTGGCAACATGTTTATGCTGATGTTAACCTTGCTTGGAAATGTAAATTTACATGACTGATGAGGTACTATCGTCTTGTACAATAGTAATAGATTTTTAGAATAAAATTGGCAACATGTTTATGCTGATGTTAACCTTGCTTGGAAATGTAAATTTACATGACTGATGAGTTAATATGGTCTTGTACAATAGTAGTAGATTTTTAGAATAAAATTGGCAACATGTTTATGCTGATGTTAATCTTGCTTGGAAATGTAAATTTACATGACTGATGAGTTACTATCGTCTTATACAATAGTAATAGATGTTTAGAATAAAATTTGTATTGCGCGCTTTTGGCCTCCACTGTTGCCAAATTTTCGCTCTTATTTCTTTTATATTTATGTTCTATATAAAAATAAAAGATATTAAGAAAAATAATGGTTTATAGTCCGAAATGTCCTATTTGTCCTTTATATATTTCATTTTAGACGATTTTAATCGTCTATGGTTGCTTTCTGAAAAATCGATATTTTTTTATTAATTAAACAGGCACGTAACTCGTGCAATTAGAAATACATATTTACTGGATTAGTACATTGAATATGTATTGCTAATCATATAATAATATACATATTATGTATATTATTATATGATATGTATTATATTTATAATATAATACATTATATTATAAATATAATACATATTCAATGGATTCTGTTTTTGGTATGAATACATACAAATATACATACGATCACATCTGTGTCCCAGTGCGTGTAGCAGAGTAGGCAGAGACTACAGACTTCCATCTGCTACGATTAAGACATTTTCTTCGCTTCATTTATACTCATCGCTCTCTTAATACATACTCGTCGTTTAAGGGTAATAAAAATATATTAGCATTAAAGTTCGAAATGTATCAATAGTAGAGAAACTCTCTCGGCTGCTTTCTGAGTGCAGTTTGAAGAAGTAGAACTGTTTGAGTGGTAACTTTGTAATTGTGCTCGGTCTGTAAACTATGAGTGACGCATGTTCAGTCTTTCTCTTTCTCTTACCTCAGCCACTATCCTACTATGTATGGACATTCCTACTTTAAATATAATACGGTCCTTATGTAAGACTTTTACCTTGACCTAATAAAAGCTCGAAGCTCAAGCCCAAAACGGAGTGCAGATGGAAGCTGGAGAGTCCTGCACAACGCCCAAAATGAGGAGCTTGGCACCGATGCCAACATAATGCGAGAGATACAAGCGCACAGAATTCGTTGACTCGGTCACTTGGATAGGAGGGAAAATAATCTTTTTTATTAAAGGATAGGAGAGCATACGAGCAAGCGTTTCGCCTGATGGAAGCAATCAACGCCGCCCATAGACATCCGCGAAACCATATAATTCACGAAAGCGTTGCCAGCTTTTATGGTGTGTTTAGACTTGTGTTATGAAGGTGCCAATGTGTTATCAGTTCGGAGATTTTGCTGTTCGGAGATGTAGCTGGCTTCACAGGGTGGTGGTGCATAGAAACCTGACCTAATAAAAGCTCGAAGCTCAAGCCTTGTTTTAGAAGTTTTTTTAATCTGCTTTCCTAATACAACCTGCTCCTTCATAATTATGTAACTATACACACACACACACACACACACACACACACACACACATATATATATATATATATATACATATATATATATATACACACACACACACATATATATATATATATATATATATATATATATATATATATATATATATATATATATATATATATATATATATGAATGTATTTCATCTAAAAATTATATAACATATGTCTTTGTATTACTATTTGTACGAAAATATACATAACATATAAATAAACAAATTAATGTAATAGAGGAAATTTGGAATATGAACTCTTCATTTTTGTAAAACGCACTTTAAAATTTAAATTTCCGTGTCATTTCATATCAGCCCTAAAAATGGCGAACCTACTATGATGAACGGTGACATAGCAAAGCACTTTGTGGTAAACAGGTCTATTATATTTCTCAGGGCCGTTTAGTTAGCTGTCTCTGTTTGATTTAGATATATTTGCATACGCCCTGTCTCTGTCGCTCAACTTGCCGTGTATTAATCTGAGTAAATTGATTCAATTAAATTGAATTGCTTTATTAAAATAATAATTGCTATTAATTCAATTAATGTAAACATTCTGAAGCCGAAATCAATTAATGTCAACGTTATTATATTGTGTTCAAGTGATGAAATTCTAGTAAGATTGAAATATCTACCTGTATTTTCAGGTTTCCATAATTATTTTTATGACAAAACTTAAAAAACCTTTTTTATTGCCTGCTTGTCTCGACAGGTTAATCATGGAAAAGTTAATTATGAGGAATAATTTAGAGTAAGCTAAATAAAACCATTCAAAAATAATTATTTATGTATTTGATGGATCCTGTTGTCTACTATTTAATTTTGCAGCTTTGAGCTTAGAGGTCAAAATCATGCGGTCAAGATCCTTGGGCCAAAACGGAGTGCAGATGGAAGCTGGAGAGTCCTGCATAACGCCCAAAATGAGGAGCTTGGCACCGATGCCAACATAATGCGAGAGATACAAGCGCACAGAATTCGTTGACTCGGTCACTTGGATAGGAGGGAAAATAATCTTTTTTATTAAAGGATAGGAGAGCATACGAGCAAGCGTTTCGCCTGATGGAAGCAATCAACGCCACCCATAGACATCCGCGAAACCATATAATTCACGAAAGCGTTGCCAGCTTTTATGGTGTGTTTAGACTTGTGTTATGAAGGTGCCAATGTGTTATCAGTTCGGAGATGTAGCTGGTTTCACAGGGTGGTGATGCATAGAAAGAAGAAGGATCGTGCGGTCAAAAGGACATGGCAATACTATTCGGTTGAAGTCCGGTCGGTCGTCCTAGGAGCCGACCAATGGAGCCAAGCAGTGATCGTTGACCGCAGCGCACTTCAGAGAAGCGAATGGCGAGAGGCAGCTCATCGTTTCATCGTCCATCGTTTCAGAGGCCAAGACACACTTTGAGTCCTAGTGCTAGCGTAGTAGTAGTTGTAGTTTTAAAGATCACATTCTCTGTATCATTGTGTTGTTCAAAAACTTCACTTGTTGTTCGCCTATTTGAAAAACGAATTATAATCCCGCAGCCTCTGCATCCGGTTCTCGAACCGCCAGTCAAAGCGTAACGCAGGCGGGAGCGTGTTAACTTAATTTATCAAACTGTAAGCGCTGGAAGTTGAGCGTTTTAAGCTATTTTGTACTCCGACGGATATTTACGTACGGCTTTCGAAACAAATCAAATTCAGCTGTTTTACATCTTTGTAAAGCTAGTTGCGCTGCGCTGGATACGCTTTGTAAATAAAGTTTTATTGTGACAATATGTAATGACCACAATGGCGCAGTATCAGTCGTCGTCGGTTCTGAATCAAGTATCATAAATTCTCAAATCAATATCAATATTTGCATGGTTTAAAGGTATTTTATTCTCAGCTAGTGTGTTATTTTTTGTCGTTTGTTTCGGTATTTATTGGTATCTACTCATATAGTCACTTAGTGTGATATTAAAGGCGGATTGAAGGGCCACGCAGAACCAGAATAAATACCTATAGGTATTTGTTTTGGTTCTGGTGGTAAAGACAAAAGGCAATTTCTAGGGAAGCCTGGTCCGTTTTAGATTATTTTGGCAATGCGCATCGATGATTTATGGAGCAGTAAGTAAGCTGCATAATGGAAAAACCCGTTTTTTTCTTGGAGATGTCTCTTACTATAGTTTTGAAATTAAAAATCCAATTTTTATTTATATCGAACTGAGGGGAAATTAAAACGAAAAATGACTCATGAGCTAATTCAGAAGTCTTAACAAATGTTAAATATTGTATTTAAAAAAACTAAAAATCTTTGCTTAAAATTTAGAAATTGTCGATAAAATCCACTGACGACTTACCCTTAGAGAAACCGTGTTCGGAATTAAATCATGTGCTGTTCCAACAGCGATAACGAATTCAAACCTCGACTCTAATGGGACGTGTCTTTGGATTCTGGTATGAAATAGCCACATACTCCTTTGAGATAACGCATGGCTGGTTTTTAAAAAAGAAGAGTCAGACACTCGGTCCCTATCTACCTTGGTAATTTTAATAAGGTTAGGACTTTTTTAATTTAAATTTTCAATAGAAAACCAGTCATTCCGCTTTGGATAAGCGGAATGACTGGATTTCCCAGGCATCAGAGGGAATCGTGTCTAACTGTGAGATATATATGGATTGAAGGAAAAAGTCTGGTAGCTTGTTGTATGGTTCTCTATATAGAATAGGGTAACAACACCATCTCTCCCCATGAGTTTTGGGATTTTTCCTGCAAACTTACATTCTGTTTTTATTTCATGAAAATGTTATGTTATTGTCATTTATATCGAGTGGCATCCGCTACAACACTATGATGATATATAGCAGAGCAATATTACTTTGAAGCTGGTTTAATACAGATGCCAAAGGATGCGTGACTAGGGGCGAGCTTAGTCGCAAACGTGCCGTCTGTCTCGGGATCGGGCTCACCCCGGGTATGGTGACTACAGACTATAGACCTATAGACTGAGAGACTATACTATAGACCTCTATCCTCCCTTGCGGCTCGTGGGATTTACTATGACGAATCTTAATATACCTAAATTATTAAAAAATGACGGGGACCCGTCACGTCCTGATTCTCACGAGGGCGAGAAGCGACGCTACAATGAATATGAGAGGAAGGATGGATGAAAATGAGTGTGAAGGAAGCAAGGAAGGTGTGTCGGGATCGTAGCAGATGGAGATCTGTAGTCTCTGCCTAACCCTACAGGGAGACAGGCGTGCCTATAAGTATGTATGTATGTTAATACAGATTTTAAATTAATATAGACATTGGTGTACGCGAGCACAGAAAATCTTCTCAATAAAAACCGGCACTTGGGCAAGACCGCCTTTCATAGACGATTTTATGAGGGAAGCGGGTTATATTTCACTGTAGGTACACGGTGAAGATTATTTTAGGCCCGTGTGTATATTTTGTTTAGACGGCATGCAGTTTATGGGTTGTTTGCGCCTTTCACCTCAAAGGTTTCGGGTTTAGTACACGACGAAAGTTGTTCGTTAGCTACCGAAATATCGTGGAATCGATATTTTAAATGCAGATTACTGCGCTTTATGTTTTCCTGGTCCAAATACCAAAAACATAAACTACACCACGTATATCAAACCGCAATAGCACTAACCAAATAACAAATAAAATTCAAACTTATATATTACTTATTTTATATGTCGTAGATGGAGTTATTTAAAATAAGTAGCATTGTTGCTAAAGTGTGGGAGTCGCAAATGCGCACACTTGGGCATTTCTACATTACTATGGCACTGCGGGTGTCTATGTGCGTCGTTGAGTTTTTTTATGGGATAGGAAAGGTAAACGAGCAAGCATGTCACCTGATGGAAAGCAATCTGCTGCCCATAGAAATCCGCAGTGCCACAGGCAGTGCAAGCGTAATAAAGTGTCATTATGGAAGGGGGAAGAGGGGGCGGGATGGGTCTCCGGAAGTCAACCGCTCACCGGACGAAGCGCGATAGCTAAGCTACCACTCAGACGCCGCTTTTCTGCGGTAGTGCGATACTTCCCCGAGCGAGCCGGCCCATTCATGCTACAGACAAATAATATGCCATTCTTGACAAAGTATTTGTCTGCAGCGTGACTCTTCCACTTTAAAGATTGCTTTCTATCAGGTAAGTCGCCTGCTCGTTTGCCTTCCTAACCCATAAGAAAAAGGCGGTGAGATGATCATAAGTGCAGGGTGTCCGTTGGCCGAATTAGGTTACAGATTGAATAATCATTAACGGTTTACTGATTATCTTCTGCCAATATTAAGAGAATATCCTGTCTGCACTTCAAGCACATGGTCGTTGGCGGAATTAGGTTTCCAGCCTTAAGCTTAGTCTTTAGTTTCAAACAAGGATTATTCGACCGTATTTATATTAGGCTATAGGTCGAATACTCCTTGTTTGAAAGTACCAGTTAAGGTTGTAAATCTAATTCTGCCACCGGACTAACATTACCAATAGATAGACAGCAGCTTCTAGCTCAGTCATAAAAACCGATCTACGAACCCTAACCAAGCGTGAGGATTATGTTACAACTCACATTTTCATTATAAGTATGTAGAAAAATACTATCATCACTTGAGACACCAAAAGCATTACAGATATTTTACCCGCCTGTAAAAAACGTAATGGATCGTATCAGAGGGAGTTGAGGTGCAGGGAAAGACAAGTCACCCATAACGAAGGGTTTGAATAGACGGTAGTCCCGACTAATTCTGAGTGGATTGTCATGTGGATATGAACTTAGACTGTTCAGGTACAAAAATATTGCCATTTTCGATATGAGATGCTTAAAACTATACTTGGAGAATTCCCTTGTGACTCGGCTTTTAATATAATTAAGTTACTTGATGTTGTAGTTATAAGTATTGTATTTTAGGTTAGTTTTTTTGAAAAATTATTGAACAGTGAAGATTCAAATATCAAGGGCATGCAAGCAACTCAGGGAACAGTTACTGAAGCATTACCTAATTGATTTATCACTGTCGGAGCTAAACTGGTAAAGAATGATAATATTTGGGGGTAGTTAGATATTTTATCTGCTTATAAAAAACTGAGATATACAATATCTAAAATATGATATATTTGTGTATATGAAAAAAATGAATTGCATAGCAAACAATGAATAACGAAGCGGGGTGAACCTAATTGGTTAGGGACTGTCCTTACGATCTCAAGTCGTATTATCTCATCAAGTAGAATTGTAATACTGTTATTTTTCCTATCATTATTTGCATGAACCGAATGGATAATATAAATAGCATTTCCAATCTTTATAACAATCTGTTTTCTCCTTTCGTTTCCTCGATCCCGAGGATCGTAACCCATAATACTAGATGGCGTTGTCTTGACGTAACTTCTTCAACGTCAGTCGTTGCTCTAACGCCTTAGTTCCCAAAGTGGTCTAGATGGACTCCCAAGGGTCTACGGGATACTCGACGGGGGTCTACGTTGGCGTGACAAAATAATGGGGGTTCACAATTCATAAGCGGTCCATGAAAATGTATCTGCTTTCGATATTGTAGAACTAAAATGTTGGCTCGACTTCACCTATCAATCCCTACCTTCACCAATTAGTTTTTGATTGGCCAACTTTACTTTTTTGACATCCACTCACAGCGCAATCAATTAATCAATTAACCAATCAATACTCACTTTTGAAAAAAGTCTGGGAACCTCTGCGCTGCTGCGAAGAGGGAAGCGTTACTTCCCTCTTCGCTTTTCTAGAATAATGTTGCCTTCTAGGTTTTTCTTTTTCTTTCCTAATTATGTGACCAAAGTCTGTGTCACTGATTATTAAAAAACAAATCCTAAAAGATTACAAAATTGTAGACGATTTTATTCATTAAAAATTGTGTCTATTAACTAGAACTAATGTAATAAGATTATTTGTTTCAGACAAGTACATTTCTGTTCAAGAATGTAACATTATCAAGTATTGTATCTTCATTAAAATTTTGACCTCTAGACTAGGTAAGGTTAGGTTAGCCGTTTAGATTTGTCCAGCTATGTACTTAACATAGCTGAACAAATCAATACGACTAATACCAAAACATACCATAATCAATATTTACAGGAATACTAAAATAACTTTATTAATTGTTTACAAATAACATGTTTTACTGTGTATGGGTCAAACAAATTGAAGTATTCTTCATATAATTTGATAAGACACCAAATTATCTGTTACGTGATGTAACATGTGATTAAAGCAGAAATGTTGAAACAAAATTGGTGGGAACTAGACACATTAGAACTATATAAATATATTTTAATTAGAACTTGATTCATATAAGTCCGATAGCAGTCGATAATCGAAAGACAAGTTGTGTTGGTATTTGAGTGACATGACATCCCTGATATTGCTCTGTCATATGGTGCTGATTATCTGAGGCGTTTTGCATTTCGGTTAATGCGTCTTAATAACTGTGTAGATTTTACTAAATATAATATAAATATTTTATTTACAGAGTCAATGGTCGCAGGTGTGATCTTCACATCAGGATAATTATGTGTATTTTTTTAAAGGGATATGAAGGCAAACGAGCAGGCGTGTCACCTGATGGAAAGCAATCAACAACGCCCATAGACTTCCGCAGCGCCATAGAAGTGCGGAAGCGTTGCCGACCTTTAAGGAAAGTGTCATTATGGGAGTGGGAATGGGTGGGGAGGGGTAGAGGGAGGGGAGGGGTAGGGGAGGGGAGGGGAGGGGAAGGGAGGATGTTGGGCCTCGGAACTTGGCCGCTCACCGTACGAAGCGCGGTAGATGTGCTACCACTCAGACGCCGGTTTTTTGCGAGAGTGTGGTGCTTCCCTGGGCGAGCCGGCCCATTCATGCTACAGTCAAATATTATGTCATTCTTGACAAAGTATTCGTCTGCAGCGTGACTTTACCACTATTAATATGACCAATAATATATCTACACATATAAATATTGTAACGCCTGTTTCCCGTAGGGGTAGGCAGAGTCCACAGATCTCTATCCGCCACAATCCCGGCACACCTTCCTTGCTTCCACTACACTCATGCATCTTTTCATCCATCCTTCCTCTCACATTGACCGTAGCGAAACGGCTCTCCGTTAGTCGCTTCTCGCCCTCAGGGTGTGATGGATGGCGAACCACGTCGCCGTCATTTTTAATAAATTATGATATATAAATTCATATATATTTATTGATATTTATTCCAAGTCTGGTAATTGGTGGGGCCAAGCCGTATCCTCCATTTATGGGGAGGCTCGTATCTAACAATGGGACATACATGGACTGTGATAGTTATTTTATTAGGTCTTTAAAACATTCATAAATTTCAGCGACCTTGATTTGCTTTTCGATGTTGTTTTCTTCAGAAAGGTAAACTTAATACGCAAACATCAAACAACTAAAATATTCAATTAAATCTTTTAGTTGTTTATGTATCTTGACTTGATTGAAATCTAACTTTACAAGATTTGCGTTTCACCAAACATATGTATATGTATTTCGTTATTTTAGTTAAAGTGATTTAATAAATACATATTAAAACAGAAGAATGATATATATTATATGTGTATGTGTATATGAGTATGAGTAGTAGTATGTATAAATGGATGTATGTGTGTATGTCAGTATGAATGTCGTCACTGTGGTCCGCGATCAGGCCACGTTGGTTTTTGCTGAAAACCAGCGCCAGGTGCTCCAATAGAACGCTTGGCATATGCTGGGCAAGCAACATTTTATGCATTATAGCAACACTTGTTAGATTCAAATTATTTTCTTTTTGCTTTGTTTATTTATTTGTATATTATAATATTATTAAGGTTTTAATTTTAGTTGTTGTAAAAAAAGGTGTCATAAATAAAGTTTTTTCTATTTCTAAGAATTTCTTTCTAAGAAAATCTTTTATTTTTACCCATTATTCGCATTAATTATTTTTAACAGATTCGTTATCGACTTAAAACCCTTGTATAAGTAACTGCTTCTAGAGTAAATTTTTCTTATTACATTATTATTAACGACAATATTTGCCTTTATTTCTTTCAAGATATATGTAATTGACACCATCAGATGTTAAGAATTCACCTTTATTTTAGTATCATAACAGATAATTTGAAGACTGCGTTGTAAGGTAACACAGCAAGGATAGAATATTGCAGAATGTTTATGAACGTATGTGAATTGTAGATCCAGATTGGAGATCCGTGAATTCCCTCAGATAGTCCAGTAGTAATTTTTCCTTTAACGAAATTGTTTTTATATTTAATTTTTTCTTAAAGAAACTAACAATTCTGTGAAATTGCTAGTATTCTAGTTAATCATCCGAACTAACATTATAATGCTTGTGTTTAGAAATGTACACCAATATGTCAGTAGACAGAGACAAGTTGGTCGAAAAAGAATGCCTCTTGCCTACGTAATATCAGGGAGTGGACTGGGATAGCGAGTGCTCCAGACCTGCTGCATCTCGTGAAGGAGGAGGAAAGTTGTGCTGAATTGGCTGCCAACCTTCGCTAGTCAGAGAGAAGACTCTTAGAAGAAGATGTCAGTGGAGGAGACGACGTTACGAGTTCAGATTGTAAGGCCAAAATTTATCAACTATTGCTGCTTATACTTAAGATATTTGGACATATCATCCACAGAAGAACGAAAGCTCACTAGAACAATTAGTGATACAAGGGAGAGTGGAGGGATAGCGTTCTCGTTACCCATTGCCCACAAGATGGACATACTTTATCAGAGCTTCTACCAAGTGTTCCACTACCGATAGCACATGCAGTGCAGCGAAAGAGAAGAGATGTAGAAGTCTCACCGAAGCCGTTATCATTGTTAGTTTACAATAAACGATTCACGATCACGACCACCTGGACGACGTCTGGAGTGTACTACTAAGGAGGAGGATTGCTATTTAATTATTGAAATAATAAATATCCATCACAGAAACGATGACAACTGTTACAGTAGTAATTTTAATATTTACGTTTTAAGTAAAGATTCACCATCGCTTCGTAGGTATTCCGAAGGGAATCGCGTGCCGAACGGAATAGTCGGCATAAAACACGTCAATTTAAACGAAGCAACGCCATGATTAATGGTGCGGTATATCAATTATCGTTGTCAGGTGCAACTTGGTTTTTGTGGGGCCGAAGTTTTCAGGGGGGGGACCCTAATGGTGCCTACTTGTGACTGTTTATCCGACGTGAAATATGTCTATTTACATTTGAATTAAAGATATTTATATAAGATTTTTTATTTATTTTATTCTTTTTATACTCGGTATGTATACAGCAGAGAAGATTTAGCAAGTACTAAATAGGTTTTTTATGGGATAGGAAAGAGCAAGCGTGTTGCCGAGGAACGTTTTTTATTGTTTCGAATTAATGAAGAAAAATATCGTATTTCCGAACCGATACGACATTGGAACCTTCAAAAAGAAGTCTGCACATTTCTTAAAGGCTGATAACATTCCTGCAATGACTTTGCGGATGTCTATAGGCGGCGTTGATTGCTTTCCAACAGCTGACACGCCTGTTCGTTTGCCTTTCTATCCCATAAAAAAGGAGGAGAGCACCAACGTTTCTCATTTATTTAGTGTCCGTCCTTAATTACCTGATGGTAAACGACCACCGTCACCGACACCAGCTAATAGATGGCAATTTTTATAATACTTAGGACTTTCTTGCTTTAAAAGATCGATCGAATATATGTAATAGATAATTTAATTATAATTTTAATGACACTATAATAGTTATTTATTAAGATCTCTATGTATGTAATAATTAATGAAATTTGTACGCTATTAGTGGCAGCTGGAGCTTTTATAAGTCTTTTTTTCATCTTGTTATACCTCACATTATGCAAAAAAAGAATTGTTATTATTAGAATCTAATCTAATCGATGATATAGTGGTGGTGGTGGATATATTTTAATAGTGGTAGAGCCACGCTGCAGACGAATAGTTTATCAAGAATGGCATTATATTTGTCTGTAGCGTGAATGAAGCCGGCTCGCCCGGGGCAGTACCACACTCCCGCGGAATACCGGCGTCTGAGTAGTGGCTTAGCTACTGCGCTTCGTACGGTGAGCGGCTGAGTTCCGGAGACCCAACACCCTCCTCTTCCTCCTCCCATTCCCCACTCTCATAATGAGACTTTCCTCAAAGGTCAGCAACGCTTCCGCTCTGCCTATGCCGCTGCGGATGTCTATGGGCGGCGTTGGTTGTTTACCATCGGGTGACACGCCTCGTCGTTTGCCATCCTATTCTATAAAAAAAAATTTTAGGCACTGCAACAAAAATGGGTTTGTTATTGTGTGGTGTACACACGAGTGAAAGAAAAGAACTCAAACACCGCTCGACCTAATTCTGGAAATTTTTCATTGTCTCCTTGCCAAAACAATGCAGATAACGGTACACTGTGATTAGGTCTGAAATAACTGGAATGGAAATGAGACGCTATTTGGAAATGGATGGAAAAGCTATTTGGAAGTTTGGTACGTGGTTTTTGTGATAGCATTTTTGGTTTCCTTATATACATTAAATCTAAAGTTGCATTCGCGTATAATCATTTAGAACTTTATCGGCAAATAACTTTTTAATTTATGATTCATGATCGTTATCAATAACCTATATTAATCCAGTCTTGAATATCGGCTTAAAAAAGTATGAAGGGTTTAGGGTCATCATGTTTTGCAAGTGGATCAATGGTCATCTAGTTAGCCATAAGTCAAGTTTACAAGGTAAAGTTATGTTTATTTATGACTTTCCTAGCTTTCTTTATGTCCTGATTTTTTTTATATTATTTAATATAACGTACAAAGGCAAAAGAGGGATTTTATTTCTTTTCTTTGATAGCAATTAGTTATAACTATTATGCCAGTGTCAAGTAAAATACGATAACATCAAATCTCTTGTGCAAAATGAATGAAAACATGTTTCCAAGGTCACAAGACAGGGGTGACATAAATATTTTTAAAATCAGTGTATTCCTTATGAAAAAGCGCATTAATGCCACCGAAGAATATTTTGAGAGACAATAAATTAATTTTTGATTGTGTAAGATTATTAATGGAGTCAGGCGTTACTTTGCGGAAATCCATCACTATATGGACGAAAAGACAAAAACTTTTCGGTTGTCTTCCGTAGAGTCTACTATACCTGAAGATGCCTCGTGTTGGGGCGAAACACGTGTCATGTACAAGATGCAAAAGTGATAGTGTGTGTTTGGCGTTGTGTATAGTGGTTGGTGGGTGGAGAGTTGATGGCCGATTTTCGGTAAGTTTTTGGTTTAAGTTCTAAATAAATCCACTAAACCCAACGGAAAAACACACATTATTAATTTTCTGTTATTATTTGCTTGTCGCGGATCTTAGCTAAGTAAAACTTTTGACTGTCCATAAAGATTGTGTAAGAATAAAACAGTGTTATAACAAAATATATGTAGATTTTATTTTTTCCTTTTTTTAATGGCAATTAGTTATAACTATTATGCCAGTGTTAAGTTAAATACGATAACATCAAATCTCTTAAAATATAATTAATCAACTTATCACGTTACGTCTTGATAAAATGGTGGCTATTCTACTAAAACCTTGTATGGACTTTTTCAGTTAAACTTAAAAAGTCACGATACACGCATTCATTTCATATCACTCCACTTATATACCTTAATCGAACTATATTTCCACTATAATTAAATAATATAACTGGTAATAATATAAGATTATGAAAATGATATTAAACAGAACGTCACTGATGTAAGTTGGCGGGAAAAGTCCGAGGGACTTCTTTATTTTATATTAAAATGCATTATATCATATCTTAGCGCTTTTTGGCACTTTAGCTAATGTCACTTGTTCTTGCAGGAAGCATCCTGCTATGTGTTGAACGTAGCTTTGATGACCGAATGATGTAATGAGAGTGAGAGGTGCAGTTCAGACGTAACACTATACTTCTGGAAAATTAGCCCCCTCACAAATGAGGTATATCGCCGTTATCTCTATGGTTGACAGGCGGATTAGAGATCGCATATTGTTTTCAAGGTTTCCATCTACTGGTACTTGCTCCCATAGTTGCCTCGTGCGATACCAAGAAATGGGGCAATCATACCCTATGCCGGAAATCACACAGCTTGATGGGGTATAACATATTTATTATTAATTTTCTGTTATTGTTTTGCTCGTCGCGGATCTTAGCTAAGTAAAACTTATGACTGTCCATATAGTGATGGATTTCCGCAAAGTAACGCCTGACTCCATTAATAAGGGGTATAATATCTTTAAATCAAGATTTAATTTAATTTGTCACAGGCCTGATCCTAAAAGAAATCCACCCGTCTAGCGTAACAAGTAACGTAATATCAAGTAATGTAAGGGAGTGGACCGGGATAGCGATTCTCCAGAACTGCTACACCTCGCGAAGGAGGAGGAAAGTTGTGCTAAATTGACTGCCAACCTTCGCAAGTCAGAGAGGCACTCTTAGAAGAAGAAGTGTAACAAATATGAGTGTTTTTATTCCTGATACCCAGCATAATATGAACACCTACAATGGGTTTTAATTTACAAATTATACAACTCGGATTTACCGATTTAGAGATCAGTATGTTCTACAAAACATAAGCCTCCTTTGTAGTAATTCACCTCTTGTTAGAATTAATATAACTACTGCTTTCTCCTATACTAAGTAATTTATTAACGAACATAGGGTTTATACAGTATATTATAGATCGTATACCAACTTATCTTTGTCCCAAACAATAATATATTCTGGCGACAGCCTGTGACAATGGACTGATAATTTAATTACACAAAGAAAAATATATTTCTAGAGAAACAAAGGCGATCATTTTTCTCAGAGGCAAAATTAAGTTTGTAATATAAGGGGTTTTATCATGATGTTTTTAGTTCGAAGAACTTTCGAATTATTTACTCGCTAAATTAAATCACTTTGAACTGAAGTTGAGTTTAAAATTATAAGGAGTATTCCGCGACTAGTGAATGTTTGGAGAGGTTTAATTTAATTTATTCCAATTAAAATAATTCAAGTTAAAGTTCTTGTGGAGGTCAGGCATCAATTATTTCTTGGCACTCGAATTCCTTTCCTTTTTCTTATCTTTCTGTCATCCTTATATAAACTGTTCGCTTTCTTGCGCAAGGATTGTAGGTTCATTTCCAACATCAGTGTGTGTTTATTGAAGGACACTGTAGATGTGCTTTTGCTTTCCACTTAGCTTAAGAAAGGTGGTAGATATTAGCATGGGAATAGGAAGATAAGATAATGGAGCCATCACTCCATGAGGGAAGGGGATTTCGCATCCAGTTTCTACCAGTTGTCTTGCGCGGATCGTCACTCCATCTAGCGGGAGTGCAGTACTCGCCTGTTCCGTTGGTTGTCGGTTTTACGTCAAACTGGGTGAGTGAGGTATAATAAACACATTTGATAAAAAAAAACGTGTAGAGTTATGAAAACAAGAATACAGAATATTATATGGACAGTCAAAAGTTTTATTTAGCTAAGATCTGCGACAAGCAATTGCTTGTCGCGGATCTTAGCTAAGTAAAACTTATATACTGTCTGACTGTCCATATAGTGATGGATTTTCGCAAAGTAACGCCTGACTCCATTAATAATACAGAATATTATTATTAGAATTGAAATACATATATACACATCATCACGCCTGTTTCCCGTAGGGGGTAGGCAGAGACCGTAATAACTCCATGTGCTAAGATCTCGGCACACTTTTGTTGATTCATTCACAATCACCACTCTCTTCATACAAACTCGCCGGTTAAGGGTATTATTGACCTAGATCTTCTTAAGAAGTTTCGCAATTTGGTCAAAGTAGGTCTCCGTAGTATTCCCCTACTGATCCATCCATCCATATCCGAAACGTTAATTTATTTTAACATTCATCTTTCATATATGGACAGTCAAAAGTTTTACTTAGCTAAGATCCGCGACAAGCAAAACAATAACAGAAAATTAATAATGTGTGTTTTTCCGTTGGGTTTAGTGGATTTATTTGGAACTTAAACCAAAAACTTACCGAAAATCGGCCATCAACTCTCCACCCACCAACTTTGATAAACAGTCTAATTTATAAAAAACAAAAACAATTGACACTCAATTCCTTATATTCAGTTCCTCGTCTAAGAGAGAATAAACAAGTGGCTAGTCTGACTTATATAGGTCCTATCTCGGACAAAATTGCGAAAACCCTAAACAACAAAGGGATCCGAGTGGCATTCAGAACGAATAATGCAGTAAAAAACATTTTTAATGTTAAAGATAAAGTGGACCGACAACTTAGATCAGGTGTCTACAAACTTATCTGTAGTGAATGTAACGCAGTTTATATTGGTCAAACTGACCGTAGCTTTAAGACTCGATATAGTGAACATATAGCCGCATTTAGAAACAAACATCCCGATAAGTCCCATTTTGCCAACCATCTGCTAACCTGTGGGCACTCTCTGTCCGACAATCATTCGCCAAATATTTTACACATGTGTAAAAAGGGTTTGAGACTGGGTGTATTGGAGCAGCTGGAGATCTTAAAGAACAAGAAAAGTTCGTCCCAGATACTAAACGATCAAATAAATATTGTAAATTCCCCTCTTTTGAATATATTCTCTTAATAAAGTTTGAAATTCGTTTAATACAATAAAATGGCCGATTTTAGGTAAGTTTTTGGTTTAAGTTCCAAATAAATCCACTAAACCCAACGGAAAAACACACATTATTAATTTTCTGTTATTGTTTTGCTTGTCGCGATCTTAGCTAAGTAAAACTTTTGACTGTCCATATAGTGATGGATTTCCGCAAAGTAACGCCTGACTCCATTAATAATTCACCTTTCATCCATGCTCTTGAAGTGCCCCAAACCACCAAAGCATCCCTTTCTCAACTTTTGTCACGACACCTTCTTTTACTCCACTTTTTAGAATTGAAATTCGATAAAGATTTCAATTTAAATTTGGAATTGCGCTCGAAATAACATACCATTGGATAAATAGAAAGCGAAGAAACATGCCTCTAATTTGATAACACGCCTCGTACCTAACGTTGGGGACGCATTGTGACGGGGGTGTTGGGTTGTTCCGAGTTTGGACGGATAATATCGATGTATGGGCCCGCCGGGGACGGAGTTCCACAACGCTAATGTCTTTCAAGTTTCCTATTTAACAGAGCAAACTGATTCGTGAAGTTATGCGCATATATAAGCAGGGAAAGGCCATCATCCGGTGTAAACTATTCTTTATAACTCTAGGGTGTCGCTGAGGCGATTATTCTTAATATGAAGTGATTATTATTTCTTGAGGTGGAAATTAAACGTCCGGAGTGCGTAAGAACTCTAAGTTACATACATATATATCCTCACGCCTGTCTCCCGTAGGTGTAGGCAGAGACCACAGATCTCCATCCGCTACGATCCGGGGACACCTTACTTGCTTCCTTCACACTAATCCATCTTTTTATACATACTTCCTCTCACATTGATTGTAGCGAAACAGCTCTCCGTTAGTCGCTTCTCGCCCTCGTGGAAATCAGGACGTGACGGGTGGCGAACCAAGTCGCCGTCAGTTTTATTAAAATTCGTCATAGTTTATACAAAAAATATAGTTTATATAAAAATTCATATATATGAATGTAATGAAAATGAGGAATGGATCGGAAAGTTCCTTTGTCATAAGGCATCTTAAAGAATTTAAACCGTATATTAAAGAAAACTCCACAAACGATGCTTTTTCTTTAATACACACATACATACATATCGTCACGCCTGTCATCGTTAGGGCTGTTAGGTAGAGACCACAGATCTCCATCCGCTACGATCTCGGCATACTTTCCTTGCTTCCCCAACACTCATTAGTCTCCTCATGCAAGCCTGTCGGTTAAGGGTACTCTTGACCTGGCCTTTCTTAAAAACTTCGGCAATTTGGTGTTAAGTTTCATCCTCACCATCTGGATGAGTGGCGATCTACTACGGTGCGCTTCTCTCGAAACTTCTTTCCACGCACCACCACTCTGTGGAACCAGCTACCTTCGGCGTTCTTTCCGAATCGATACGACATTGGCACCTTCAAAAAACAAGCCTACATACTTGAAAGGCCGGCAACGCTTCCGTGACTCCTGCGGTATCGCGGTTGTCTATGGGCGGCGTTGATTGCTTTTCACCAGGCGACACGATTGCTCGTTTGTTCTCCTATCTCATAAAAAAGTATGTTTCCGTGGTCTTCCCCTAACGACCTTTCCATTCACATCCGCAACGTAAATTTCTTTCGCCAGTTCTTTAATTCAAACAGAAAACGAAGTTAAAAATAAATAAAAACTATCAAGTTACATTAGCAAACTTCGCCAGAGCCACTGTAGAATTGATCTTTTTGACAAAGGAGCAGAGCGTTGTAACAATGTCAAAAAGTTTTCAAGGAGCGTTTCGCCTTTAAAGGTGGAGAATCTTTCGCTTTGAAACTACACCACGTAACAGCGGCGAGTTGTTTCCATGGTCACGTACTACGCTCAGCAGTTTCCGTAATCAAACTAAACCCGTTTTACTTTTCTACAAAGATCGATAACGAAGTTTGCATTCGCAATAACGCTTCTGTTGCATCTGGCGAGCCCTCAGTTGTTGAGCGCCGGTTGCAATTGTCTTTTTCCTATCAGACCGTTGCTCGTTATTCGTTTGTCTAGCTGCTCATAATTTCGTTAGGGGCTTGACTGATCAACTTGTGTTCGTGTTGCTTCTATTCTAAGCTATGCATTCTTCGTTTTTTATTTTGTCTTTTGTTACTTTTATCATTTCTCGTAATTATTTGTTTTGTACCGTACCACTTCTTTTCTTTCGTTACGGTATTATCATATCTTTATCATCCTCTTTAAATCCATCTTTCCTTTCCCTTTACTTTCTTCTATCATTTTCCCTTCCACTCCGCCAATCCACGGTCTGCCGTGTCAAAGGATGCGTGGCTAGGGGCGAGTTTAGTCGCCAGCGTGCCGACCTTCCTTTTTCACAGCCTATATGTCTCACTGTTGGGCACGAGCCTCCCCATTTCTGGAGGAATGGACATTAAATAACCACGCATATCCAATGCTAATAAACGGACAGGATAAACAGACCTGGAATAAATATTTGTGTGTTATACATATATTTATTTCGATCGAAGCCGCGACTAATGACTCCACAGGGGGTAATCGCCAACTAAACCAATTGGTTGTGTGCCACTGGAAAAGATTTTTTATAAGCAAGAGACAGATCGAGAAGTTGGGCCTCGGACTTTTAGTGTTGAAGGAACTAAGCAAAGCTACACCACAAGAAATGAGGAAACATAGTAAATGCTACCATTTGACGTTAACATTCTGTTATACTGTGGTATTTCCCGGTCCAGCTAGCCCATCTTAAGGGGTGCTACCATAGCTCTTCTTCGCAATTGTTTGCACTCTTGTCAGGGTAGTCGCGTTCATTAATTCTGATGGTATGATTTTTTTTTGGGATAGGAGGGCAAAAGAGCAAGCAATGCCGCCCATGGACAACCGCGACACCGCAGGAGTCACGGAAGCGTTGCCAGCCTTTATGCTCGTTACCAGTTTTAGTTGGGTAGAGCTGTGGTGTGAGACACCATGACTCTGCCACTAGGAATAAATAAAATAAGAAAACGTTATTCCACTATACTCCATACTTCAGTTACAAAGACATAAATGTATGTACCTAAACATAAAAAGCCATTCCTTTTACATTCGACACAAAGTAATGGAATGAAAGGAATTCATTGCTCCGTATAAAATGGTCAATTCGAGAGTACTTCCTTTGACACAATAAAGAAGATGTACGTATCTCCCGTTGATTAGTATTCATTGTCCGTCGTCACACGAGCTGAGAGACTGTAGGTATCCAGTCTAACACTCCACTAGGACCTAGACGTCTGTGAAGTTGCGAAGTGAAGTTTATTCTTTAAGTGCTCACTAAAAAATGCTGCTCCTCAAAATAGCTTTCCGATGAGGTGCTCGCGTGTATTGTTTCCCCTCGTCTGTTGTATTCCAAGTTCGCTAAAGGGCATCAAAGTAGCTGCTAAAATGAAGTTCATTTCAACTTGTTTACGAGGATGTTTTTAAGAAATTGTATTGCTCCTTTGAAGGAGTTCGCGAGAATGATAAACTCACGGACGTAATTCTAAAATTGTTTTCCGTTTTATATAGATGTTCTTTGCTTAAACATATTGTAACGTTACCTTTTGTTTATTCTACGGTAGCTTACAACATATACATAAGAGATAAAAGAGGGAATGTATAATTAGATTCCAATGTAATGAGATAAAAAAATTCAGTTTTTTTCATTTTTATACTTATATTAAGGCATTAAAAACATATACATACTACTTGTAAAGTTAATAACTTAATCAATATCCAATTAAGCAAAATAAATATATAAAATAGTGAAACTAATTTCTAACAAAAATGAAAGAATAGATTGATATGGACTTCTATTTGTTTCCAAAAAATCCAGAATCAATTACGCGGGAGCTAAGGATACGGAACCCCGTAATATTAGCTTTGTGAATATTCTTAGCGCAGAGTAATGTGAGCAAATTGTATAAGTTAAAATATATTGTAGTATATAAGGTTTGTTTTGATTAGTTTAGATTGATTTTGGATTGTTTTTGGATTGTTACTAATACTAGTACATTAAACTACTATAACCTCTGTCTAATTAAATGTTTTTTTTTATTAACTATCGGCGTGAGTTACTTAACTCGGGCAACGATTTTCATCACCAGAACACGCTGCCTAAGAGTATCAAAAACATGTTTCCAAGGTCACAAGACAGGGGTGACATAAATGTTTTTAAAATCAGTGTATTCCTTATGAAAAAGCGCATTAATCGAAGAATATTTTGAGAGACAATAAATTCATTTTTGATTGTGTAAGAATAAAACACAGCGTTATAACAAAATATATGTAGATTTTATTTTTTCCTTTTTTTAATGGCAATTAGTTATAACTATTATGCCAGTGTCAAGTAAAATACGATAACATCAAATCTCTTGAAATATAACTAGTCAATCTATCACGTTACGTCTTGATAAAATGGTGGCTATTCTACCAAAACCTTCTATGGACTTTTTTAGTCAACTTATGAAGTAACTATACACACATTTCATATCACTTTATTTATACGCCTTAATCGAACTATTTTGTACAATACACCACCAATATTAAACAATATAACTGATAATAATATATTATGAAAATGAAATAAAAACACATATTATATGTTCAATTTGTACTGAACAATAGTATATTTTTCTTATTAATTTCGGAGGTTTCTAGTACGCCCCTCGTATACATATAATTTAAAATATTTGTAGTGAAAACAATTATGATGGACAAATGACAGCGCTTTATGTTTGTGTTTATTAAAAAAAAAACAATTATGATGGACAAATGACAGTGCTTTATGGTTGTGTATATTTAAAAAAAAACAATTATGATGAACAAATGACAGCGCTTTATGTTTGTGACGTCATCACGTCACGGACTCCTGAAATAGATTAAACAACAATCCTATGTAAATAATATTTTCTCAGTTCACTTTAACGACACCCGCGGGAGATCCTGAATGCGGATGTGAAATTATAACGTTAATGCCACTCACGGAAAACTGATAACTTCTAATTTATGTCTTTAAAAACAAAACCTTTATATGAAATATATTCAAAGATTGAGCGAGTCTTTATCACGTGACTGTCAGTAAAAATATTATTCTTTGAAAAGATGATTATATATAATAATATGTACGTTCGTACTCTGTTTTTCGTTAGGTTTTCGCGATTCTTTTTTTTTCAAATGCAGGTTAAAACTCAATTTAGGATGTCCACCCATGTCACCGGTCATGTAGGTCGGGTCGCACTGAACTCCTCGCGAACGTCCGTCGCATGCCGCGTGTAACGCGTTAAATTAATAATGTTTTTATTCAATTGTTTTTATTCAATTGTTCTTATTCAATTGTTCTTATTCAATTGTTTTTATATGTTCAGTGGAAAAGAAGAAGCTGTATTTTATTTAGCTTTCATTACTTTGCTGTACGGGTAACAAAGAGGACATCACGCAGCGGCTTCAGGTCTTCGTTAGCCGATGTTGTCGACAAATTCTCGGAATCTTCTGGCCCGAGAAAATATCCAACGAATGCCTACTGGATCTTTGTCACGAACTGCTGATTGGACTTCAAATCTTGCGCCGCAAATGGACTTGGATAGGCCATTCTCTCTGAAGGAACCCTGATCACATTCCTAGACAGGCGCTGAAATGAACTCTTCAAGAGAAAAGGAAGCGAGGCTGACCCAAACACACCTGGAAGCGCTTCATAGCGGCCGAGATGAAATCTATCGGGTTGACGTGGCCTGAAGTGAAGCGCGTCGCTCAATACCGATCCCAATGGAGAAGCACTGTGGACGCCCTCTGCTCCACCTCGGGGACATAGGAGCAAAAGAAGAAGAAGACTTTGCTGTACGGTGGCATCAAGTTATTGTAGTTTCCCGTGAAAACTATGGAGTGTGCGTCTTAAACAAGTTAATCCTTTATTTAAGACGCACACACACAATATTTAAAAAAGCGAACTAACACACAAATAAACGACAAACAAACGCTGGTCACATCATGTCAGTTGGTGTGTCGGTGACAAACGAAATGTCAGAACTTATCGGCGACAAACAAAACACATGATGTGCGGATGGCAATAACTAATGGAAGAGAGCCATGGTCTCCAGAACGGGCTGGGTGAAGAACCATACCAACAGAGAATATAGACGCCAGCGTTAGCATTTACTGTGTTATCGCGTATTCGGTGAGAGCAGTGTGGATTCGGACGCCTTACACTTCAATATCCTTCTTCACCATCTATTAAATCCGCCTTCTCCTGTTATTTACTTACATCATTACCTTAAGTGTAACCTAATGAACGGTTGCCTGTGCCCGTCTTCCTTAAATAAATAAATAATCCGTATCCTCATAAAAAAAATTCTCACTCCGTATACATATGTATGTATATGTCCTACTGCTGAGCAACGGCTTCCCCATTTCTGGAGGAACGGACATTAATCGGCCACGCTTGGCCATTGCGGGGGGTGGTCTGGTAAACTTGGAATAAATATGTGTAGGTCATACATGTATTTATTCTGATGCGGGGATCGAACCCGCGACCATTGACTCCGTGGGCAGGGTGTCCCGGCACTGAACTAATAAAATATAGCCATAGCCAAATTGGACCTAGAACAACATCGATACAAAACGATAAATTACTATTATTATTATTAACAATAAAGAAGATAAACATTATTAGCTAACGTTTAAAAGGTTGAATTACGTAATGAGATAAATGTGTACGCATAATTTAGAACCCAAAACGTCCAGACGGGTGGGTGGGTGTCCATAGCGTGAATAATAAATTTGACTTTTTACAACAATATCCGATCCCAATTTCAGGGTACCGCCGGAGGGCAGGTGGGGACTTCACTCGTTACAACTGTATTAGAGCGGCGCAGAAAGGTGAAATACAACATTAATTGACGTCGGAGGGGCGATGGGGAAACGAAAGGGCCGGGTTTTTTTTGTGGAACTATTGTCTGCGGAACCCCCCGTCACGGGCGGTGATCACGGCCTGATTTCCAGCGTCCGCGGTAGAAATGTTACGCTAGATGTATGGTTTCACGCTTGTTCATTGTTTTTTTTTTGCCTGGAAGACAATTAAAGCCTGGTCAGTGGAATGAATTCTCGGTTCGGATTTTAAATGAAGCCTTATGAACTTAATATATAAATAAAAAGTTATCGATTGTTTTCGAAAAAGGAAAACGAATAAATGGATAGCCTAATGTCAATCTTTCTCCATCGCCTTTGGATATTTGCAATATTAAGTGCACTGTAGACACATAACCTATTTTAAGATAACGCTGTGAAATAATGAGAGGGGAAGGAAGATAAAATCTTGTACCGATTGTGAAAATTTGTATCAATTAATTAATAACTCGCTCTTCGCCTTCCATTATTCACATCCTTGCTTACGGGTGTAGATGGAAGGGTCGATAGGGAAAGACCAAGGAAAACATACCTTGACCAAATTACTGAAGTTTTAAGGAAAGGCCAGATGAAGGTACCTTTAACCGGCGGGCTTGTATGAGAGTGATGAGTGTGGAGGAAGCAATGAATGTATACCGAGATCATAGCATATGGAGATCTGCTGTCTCTGCCTACGTCTACGGGAAACAGGCGTGACGATATGTATGTATTATATGTCAATTAGACACTCAAACATAATGGAAAAAGGTCAATATTAACTCAACCGAGTACTCAAACGAGTTTAACTTTTTTATGGGATAGGAGGGCAACGAGCAGGCGTATCACCTGATGGAAAGCAATCAACGCCGCCCATAGACAGTGCGGCATCCACAGCGCCATAGGCAGTGCGGAAGCGTTGTCGACCTTTAAGGAATGTGTTGTGACAGATCCATTATGGGAGTGGGAATAGGAGGAGGAGGGGTAGAGGGAGGGGGGAGGATGTTGGGCCTCCGGAACTCGGCCGCTCACCGTACAAAGCTCGGTAGGTAAGCTACCACTCACGGACGAGCCGGACCATTTATGCTACAGACAAATATTATGCCATTCTTGACAAAATAGTCGTCTGCAGCGTGGCTCTATTACTGTAATATATATACATTGGATACAATTTGAAGTGTCTGTGTGTGTGTGTGTGTGTGAGTTCATACAATATATTCCTACAACAATACTAGAGTTTGATGGGCGAACACGCCGCTGGCGGTTGACTTGTTTACGAGTAACGCGTGAATTTACAACCCGCCGTGATTGTCTGATTGCTAAGAGAGCTTTTTGTCCCGGTTTACTATCGATGAAATATACGAGGGTTTTGAGTGCCGGTGAGCGCTTGGACAATGTATGATATACAACCGTATAAATTAACCTATAGGCATCTATTTACATCATCATAATTCATTGCACATGACAACACAAAGGCGGATAGAGATGCTCGAGGCCTACCTTAATGTTAAATGATGAAAATATGGAAAAATAAGTTTTACGCAACCCCGGCTTCCCGAGCTACTACCGTATCACTCCTTGTCTTCCCGTTGCGGTAGTATCAAACCCCACCATCCTGCCAAATACCATATTTCTTTTCTTCTCTATTATTTTTCCTTCCCGATGGCTAGGAGCGAGCTTAGTCGCAACGTGCCGACCGTCTCAGGATCAGGCTCCTCCGAGTACTACAGTGCCTTACCTCAGCATGCGGGGCGGTGCTGGGGCTGACCTTCATCCTCCCTTTGCGGCTTGTGAGATTCACTAACACAAATTAAATATACCTAATTTGTTGAAAATCATGGCGATAAGCAACCAATGAAGAGCCTTTTCGTTGCGATGAATGGTAGCGGATGGAGCTCTGTGGTCTCTGCCAACCCCTACGAAGGATAGGCTTAAATATAAAAAAAAACATCCATCCTCCATCCTCCTTTGCGGCTTATGGGGTTTACTATGATGAATTATAATAAACCTAATTTCTCTAGCATTTTACTGCGTAACCGCCTTTTGTACGGTGAGTGTATGAAGGCCTAATTACTTTCTCTTTTCTTTCTTTTCTCATTACGGATATTCATAAGAAATTTTAATGTCTTCGGTAATGTCCACATAGTAAATTAGTATGCATCTAGCAAGCGTTTTGATTGATCGTGTACCATGGTATACCTCAATAACATATACAACATCTTCTCCGCCATTAATTCCTTCTTCTCCTCCCATTATTCATATTCTTACCCTAAGGTAGGCGAGGCAGCGCCCGTAGTACTGCAGATGTTTATTAATGTTGGTGGTTGCCCTTAAAAAAATTGTTCTACGTTTTATATTTTCAAAATAACGAAAACTCCAGAAAAGATTGTAGAAGACGAGGAAATTTGAGGGGTGTTTGTAATCCCCAAGGCATTACCATATCATTCAATAGTGAAGTAGCTCGTAGCGCTTTAGGAAATCCTTTAACTTGATGTAATGCCATAAAGACTGTATAAGATCTCATTTGAACCACTGCCTGATCAAATAGGGCACTTATCAAGCGAGTCTATGTCCTCGTTACATAAAAGCTGAATGCCTCTTAAAAACGTTATATGTGAGACAATGTTCGAACTTCCAAAAGTAATTTCAATATACATACACAAACGAGTTTTGTATATATATAATATGTTTGTGTTCTTATACGATATTTTCAATCTTTCTACTTTTTTTAAAAGAAAACAACTTATGTGTCTCTAATATCATTAGAACTTGTGAGTGTCTAATATCATTAGAATTTTTGTTAACCTAACAATTAAAATAAACTTACCACTAGAACCAAAACAAAAACTGTTAAGATTTCTGAAAAAATTGTATGTGATCATTTAAAAACAGCGGTTTTCAATGCTGTACAAATTTTTGTCCTAGAGGTGTGAGACTAAGTATGTATTTGTTATATGTAAGTATTTTTCTAAATATATATTTTTTATTTTTTATGTATGTAGAGCTGTGGGACCATTCAACGCAAAGTATTTTTCGTGATCCGAATATGCAATTACTTTTTCACATGTGTCAATTACAGCGTTTTTGCTTTTTTGCGTCGATATGATTGTGCTATGGATTGGTTCCCAACAATAGTCCAATGGAAGATGAGATCTTCCTCTCTCTTCTCATCTTTCATTGGACTATTGATATCAACCAACCGACTCACGACCTTAGATCTAAAGCCCGATTAACCAAGTCTCCCATTGTGTTTTTTTGTGTTATGAAGTGTAGTAATTAACCACGCTTACCTTAGTCATCTGCGACACGGGGGTAATTCATTACTTGATTTCTTACACTCAACACACACACACACACACACTTGCCTTGTGTCTTACGTCGGATAAGCATATTGTGGAAGGTCCTCTGGCTAGATACAGTGACGATCCGCGTAAGGCGGCTGATAGATAACCGGATGCGTGAAGCTGTATATCGGGTTAGCCACAGGTGTTTATTTATTTTTATTTATTTATTTATTGACACTCAACAGAAGTTACATCCATTATACATTAATTTAATAGTTTAATAGTTCTAAAAACATACTAAAATGTAATCCTAATTATAGATGGACACAACATTAACATAAAGTGGAAGCAGACAAATCAAATATTATACAGAGACTTAAATGTTAGATTTAATACGGTGCGGGAATTGTACCACACTGTCGTAGATAATGTCTCAAGCGATGTTTTTTTCATGTATTTGTGGTACAGTTTAAACAACGATAGAAGCGGGGCATTGGATCCAAAAATGCTTCTTTTCATTTCCTTGTGAAATAAATAAAATTCTGCACCCGTGCATAAATGATATGCTGATGATAATGAATGTTAGTACTGGAAATGAAAAAAAAATTACTGCATTCCCCGCATTCCCTCCCTTCATTGACTTGAACTTATGTGGAAAGTATCTTTTGCCAAAATAGATCCGTTCTTCTTAAAAATAAAATCCACAATATTGGCTTTCTTGTAATTGAATTGAATTACAAAAGCTGGTGGAGAAAGACTAGCAACAAACATGTTTTCATCCGAAAAATTGATATTCCAAACACGAATCCCGGTACAATGATAAAATAAAACGAAGGACAAGAGAGAATTTTTGATTCTATTTAATAAATTGTATCAAAATTTTCTTAAACGATTATAGCAAAACCTTTTATACGCTTAGATTCTTACAAATTTCAATACACATTATTTTGTTTGCCTATTATTTTATCTGTCATATTAAGTATACTGTTCGTATACTTAATATGGACTTATTACTTTTAAAAGTATTACTTTTTTATCACTTTAATACTAAGTCTCATTAGTGGACAAATAGTTTTTATATAAAATATTATAACACTCTCTGTAACTTGGTCTTGTCATCCATGTCACATTTTGTTTTGGTAAATTATGGTAGGTCTGCGTTTAATTATTCTAAAGCTTAATATCAACGATCTAAATCCACGTGTTTGCCTCGTGATGAGGCGAAACACGTGTCGTTTGCAAGGTGGAAAAGTGTTAGTGGGTGTTTGGTGTTGTGTATAGTGGTTGGTGGGTGGAGAGTTGCTGACGGCCGTTTTTCGGTAAGATTTAGTTTCAGTTCCACTTCATCCAGCAGAAAAACACACATTATTAATTTTCTGTTATGTAAGTAAAAGTTTTAACTGTCCACATAGATAATTAAATGCATGAAGAAGGCAGCCGTGAGCGATGAATGGCGGCGTCTGGTTGACCAGGCCACAACTATAAATAACGACCACGACTGCTCTGCCAAGAGCATGACTACATAGAAGAAGATAAGTAAATATAAAAAGGACCTAGAATTGAACCTAGTCTCACTCTCAGTTCTCTTGACGATATTGTCTCATTAACATCTAGAATAGAATAGAATAGGAAAAACTTTATTTATGACACCTTTATTATAATAGCTAAAACTAAAATCTTAATAATATATAAATAAACAAAACAAAAAGAAAATAATTTTAATCTACAAGTGTCATAAAATGATTCTTGCTCAGTATATGCCAGGCGTTCTATTGGAGCACCTGGCACTGGTTTTCAGCAAGAACCAACGTGGTCAGATCGCGGACCACCATGACGACATTGATACGGACACACAAACACATACGCGTACATTCATATATATACTCCTACTCATACTCATATTACAATACAAAAAAATTAAAAACAACTGAATTATATAATAAATTCACTGCAACCAAAAGAACAAGTTCTTGTTTTCATAGCTGCCCTTGATCTAATATTGGTATGTATATTAGTGTAATTTTCTGATTGAGATATCATGTTACACACAATCAAATGTTTCGGATATATCGCCAAACTCAAAAGGCGCCACTTGAAAACAACAAAACTATGTGGAAGATACATACCATCTTGTTTCACTGTGTTCCCAAGAGGAACGCAGCTCGCCAGCCACACGAACAGGATCCACCTCAGCATGAGACCGGAGCTGCCTCCCCTTTGCAGCTCAGGTTGGTTGTGGAAGTGCCTCGCGGTCGGCCGCTGACGTGCCATCGTCCAATCGCCAACCACAGCACTAGCATTTGTCAACTTGCATTCGCAACACTTTGTATCACTAACTAGGTTATATATCACTAACTATAAGTCCACTTTTGCGGTTTATCTCACTTATGTAATCCACTTGATTAACTTTTTTATTGCTCCATATATTTTTACTGTTTAATTATCTGCAGAAATTGATAAATAAAATAAACAATTAACAAATGTATAAATGATATTAGTCAGCAATTACTAAGGTTTGAATTTTGTATGGTACAACTACGCTGTAGGTAAATTTTTGTCAATTCTTTTTTCCGATTAGTACCACATTTTCAACCCCTAATGTTTGCGTATTAGTTCTTTTTTACGCAAACTCCAAACATTCGTAAACCGATGTCGACCTACGCCGAATCTTAAAATTATATTGGCCGGATAACATGGATCTCTAACGAAAGGACCCAATAGAGGTCCAGATACGGCGACAAAAATGGAGATGAATAGAGCATACTCTCCGGCGCCACGCCAGTCTTATCCCCAAACAAGCCCTCGAATGGAATCCACAGGGTGAAAGAAAATGTGGGCACCCAAAACACACTTGGTGGCGTACTGTGACGGCCGAAGTGCAAAAGATGGACCTATCCTGAAGCAAAGTAAAACGTATGGCCTCCGACAGGTCGAAATGGCGAAACGTCGTTTCCGCCCTATGCCCCACCGGGGGACATAGAACTCGGAGAGAGTGTGAGACTTTATTTTCAAAGAAACTCGAGTTCTGAATACTACTCAGTACTGCGTTTTGTTTGGTTAGCATTGAGAGCCCTTTTCCTTCTATTACTTCCTTAATATCTTCTCATTGTTAACATCATAACCTAAGGTTGGAAAGTAAATAACGCATATGCATGCCCTCACTGTTACAGCGACTATGGGCGGCAGTGGCTCCTTGTGCGAAAGGGGGAGGAAGTCAAACAAGCAGGCGTGCTGATAGAAAACAAAGAAGACCGGCCAAAGGCACTTGCCATACTAAAGTCATTACAGAGGAGTTGCTGGCCTTTGAGGACGATGTAAAATTAATTTTGAAAAGTTCCGATGTCATATCGAAGGTCTGTGGAAAAAGAGCTTCAAACTGTCAAGAAACCGTCCAATGCCGTGGCCAGTTGCGTATTTTCTTACCGGTGGCCAAAAAATACGTTAAGCTATTAGAAGACAATACGAGAAGTTAAGAGAAAAAATATTAATCCAGCAATTTTTAAGTTAGATTTTATCCCCGTTAATTGGCGGCAAAATTCACAAATTCTTTTGGCCTCATGCCTGGCGAAACACCAACATTCTTTATATAAAGCGACTAATTAAAAACTTAAAATTATAACTCGACCTAAATAATTTTCAGTTAACTTTTTTCGCAGTTAAGAGCGCCAGTAATACGGCGGGCTAAAGGTTTATTAAATATTTTCAATATAGGCCGTGTATATACATAATGAAGTCACTGATTAAGAAAATTGCGCTTGCTTGAATACGCTTCTACACAGGGTAAGCTACAAAATTTAAATAAGGTTAAATAGGTATTTTACGAAAATTGCCGTTGAATGAGGGTGTCTCTATATTTTAGGGATATCTTAAATCTCAAGATTAATTCATATCGTGTGAACCACACTTATCCGCTCCAAAAAATAAGTCCCATTATTATGGAATTTGTCTTCTTCATTACGTTGGTCGAGCTTTAGTTTTAATGTTCATATTTTTGTGATTTAACCTTGCAATATATCTAAGAATACTTAAAAAAATTAATAAAGTAATATTTACTATATAAAAAATGTATAAATAATGCATTTTTATAAATATATATATAAAATATATATCGAGAAACAATCATATTGGGGGCAGTTTCTTTGTAAGATTAAGTTTCACATTAAAATATATGATTCTTATTGCCAAAGAGGGGAGTAAGGGGAGAACGGTACTAGCGTACTAACCGGCCCAAGTCAACCAGCACGCGCTTCGGCGGCGGTACCCAAGCGGGTACCGGGTGCTCCCTGCTAGATGACAGACGAAGCACTGACTATACCAATGGCGGTATAGCCAAATTGACCACCAATGGTGGTCGAGTGTATGTGACCGGGAAACTGGTCGGCAGAGGCTTCAGCAAGCCTTGGGGTCTAAATAACTACAAACAAATGTCTGATGGAGACCACTGCATTAAATTCCCAATAAAATCACGAAGAAAACAGGGAGTTTCTGATGAAATGGAAGAGCCTAACGAACCGCTGGGTAAAGTCTGGTGATCGCGATCTTCAGATAAGAAGGATCGACCAGAGAGAGATTGCCAAAAAATTAGTTCTTATAACTTAACACAGTTACTTTTAATTTTGTATCTTTTAGACGATAGCGTAATCAGTTAAGGATTGTGCTAACGAAGGCTGGCTTCTGTACCACTGGGCAATTTTGTGCATCAATATATTAAAGCAAATGCTTTAATGATGATGATAACAAGACTTTTAGTATGATTAAAATTGTTTTTTAGTATTGCTTGTTGTCTCTTATGTGATTTTAATGGACTTTTCCCGTGATTGAAATAATTATGGTTACCTTAGTGAAGATGATACGAGTTGCCCTTTATAAATCAAAACGTTAAAACAGATCGCCCGTTCGATAGGGTAGCTTTTAGTATTAATGGCGGGCGGGTTGTACGAGATTTTCTTTTCGGTTTACTCTCGTCAACCTTTTTCAAAAGTTGACGAAATAATTTCGTGTGTTTTCGTAATAAATGGCCTTTTAATTCGGCGGGCATGCTAAGTGCGGTTTAATTTTTCGAGGCAAAGCTGGCTTCTAAGCAATTTGTGCAATTAAAGAGAGGGAGGGGTACATGATTATGAAAGGCTAAATTGTTTCTTTGTAATTTTATATTTTGATGAATTCTTCACTAAATATATTAATTATAATCAATGTACATTTTGATGACCGAAATGACGCAGTGTCTTCGATTACTAAGCCAATGGTTATATAATCGTTTCCCGAATCAGGATATTTGTATGGACTATAGGTATTTGTGTCCTGTTCGTACTCGCTTACGGTGCGGAAACGTGGACACTGACGGTCCGTCTCTTTGACAAGCTCAAAGTCGCTCAGAGGGCTATGGAGAGGGCTATTCTCAGAGTTTCTCTGGTTTTCTATGAGTTCTTCTGGTTCTCTTCAACTTAGCAGACTGAAGTGGCAATGGGCTGGACACGTTTGTCGGAGAACCGACAATCGTTGGAGAAGACGAGTGCTGGAGTGGAGACCGCGACTCGGTAAATGTAGTGAGGGATGCCCTGCTGGATGGAGAAAAATCATTGCCTGGTAATAAATTCAATTACTTTTATTGTTCGTGAAGGAAACTACATTTTTTTGGTATCGCGTTTTATTTTATTTATTTTACATATGACTTTTTCACAATAACAGTATGTAAACACTGTTTTAGAAATTTGTGTCCGTCTGTCTGTTTTAACGGGCCAATCTCGGGAATGGCTAAAGTAAGGGAATGGCATGAACTTCAAGAAAATTATTTAGGTTAACAATATTTTTATGCCTGGTAATTACTAACCATTGGGATAGACGGCAATAGAATCCACGTCTTCGAAAACGTAGTGATGGAAGTCGGCTAGATAGATTGACGATCAGCGCAGGACGGTTGGCAGAAGTCGGAATTCGGACTAAGTGGCGTACCGTGGAGAAAGCTTATGTCCAGCAGTGGACTGCCGCTTGCTGATGATGATGATACGCCGTGGAACAATTGAAAAGCAAATAGTTGTAAGAGGTTTTTTTAAAACAACGCGTGTATTAAAAGCGTGGGTAATTAGTATCTTAGTTAGGTAATTAGTTTTAGCACTTTACAATTACGATGCCACATAGTTTAAGATTTGTTCATCTCTTGTCACTCAATGTCACACTTTGTTGACCCCTCGTTGACACGTTTGACGTAATTTATGGACGGTCCCTTTACGAATAGATTTCTTCGTTTTATAAGGCAAACCTTGACGTAAAAACGAAATGAAGATAGAGAATAACTAGGAATAAAATAATAGTGTATATATAGTTAGCTTATAATATATAAATTACACATATATCATAAAAGAAACACTGACACAAATCAGTAAGAAAATTATGTGCCCTTCGAAAACTATACCATGGAAAATCACGCAAGATGCTTTTCTAAAACTATTTTTTATGATGCTAACAAGGAAAATGGAACTGTAAAGCTAGTAAATAGAGTTTAATATCGCAATGCTATTGTTTTTTCGTATGTCACGCGATTAGCTTATTGGAAGAATAAAAATAACATTATTAGCCCATGGAGTCGTGTTCGAAGTTATGATCGCCCCCTACTCAATCAGATTGCCATTATAATAATAAATTTTGCAGCTTTCCGATCGTTTTTTAGGTCACTGTAGTTATTTCGAATGTATAATGACATAATTGTGAGGTGGGACATGATAAGGAGTGTTTTTATTGGTGGTACGTTCCGATATAGGTTTATAGGTCATGAGGAATTTTTTTTTATTGTTCATTGAATTTTATCGTAGCATATTATATTACTGTTATAATTCAACGTCTGCGATGAACTGGATACATCACCATTAATAACCTCCACATCTTCGTGACATAAACACGTTAAAAAATTTAAAAAAAAACACTTCTATTTAAGTATGCATATGGGAATATGATTGTCAGTCAATATCCTACTTCTTCTTCTAAGAGTACCTCTCCGATTTGTGAAGGTTTGGCAGCCAATTCAGCATAACTTTCCTTCTCCTTCGCGAGGTGCAGCAGTTCTGCACTTATTTATATCCTACTTAAGAATTTTATATTATTTTTATCTCTTATATTTTATAATATATGATTCTTATGAAGACTAGGATCTCTTAGTTGCTGTGGATTTGAGACCTGTCATAATTTTAATTGTTTTTATGTTACTATTTTATTATTATTGTTATATATATATATATATATATATATATATATATATATATATATATATATATATATATATTTTCGGTGCTTCAGAAGAGCGCCTGGCTTACACTGAGTAAGAACTATTTTGTGGTACATCTTACGTTTTGATTTCTTTGTTTCTTTTCTAGCATTAAGTTCTTGTAAAAAAGGGATGTCTATTATATACGGGGTGTCCCAGAACTCAACATCAAGCCGAAACGGGGTGACAGGATTGATTGTAACCATCATGAAACTTATGGGCATTTAAGAAAAACCTGGAAATTTGGTCAAACTGTAACCATTTTTCGGTTATTGTGGTTTGGTTGGTATTTTAATTATTTTTGTTCATTTAAATTTGAAACCGTAACCCTAAATAACATTTATAGAATCACAGTAAAAAATAATGACACAATTGCCCCAAGTTTCCTAGAATTAAGACTATTTGTTAAACTAATTTAAAATTTTCAACATTTGTCGACTTTGAAAGGCCCTCCTTTAAAAAAAAGTACTAGAGTGCCTTGGCAAGTGCCATTAAAAGTTGGCGCATTTAATCAGGATTGTAAAATGGTACAATACTTGTTAGTTTCATACTAAAAAAAAAACGAGTAACAAAATGACACGTAAACAGTAAAAAAGTAACACGATTTTTGCTAACCAATTTTACTCAGTTAAAATGTTTTTTATTCGCACAATTAGGTAGGTTCTTAATTGTAAGATTTTCAGATAGATTTTTTTTCTGATTTTTCTCATGATGGTTACAATCAATCCTGTCATCCGTTTCAGCTTGACGTTGAGTTCTGGGACACGTGTACAATTATTCCACTTTTAATGTTTATCTAACAGCTCACTTTAAATGAATGTTGTTCCATTATAAAAAAAAGTTAAAAGTAGCTCACAACTGCAATCCCGCGAGCGCCTCGCACGGCGCACTGAACACCTTTACAGCTTAATTGGTTTTTTAAACCACATCCTTACCTCTCAATATAGGGGTACAGTCGGAGAAAAAAATCTATTCACTCAAAATAGTCCGAGTATGCGTTGGTAAACGATCACGACAATGGAGTGTGGGCGTACTTTTGGAGCATACGTAAATGTATTCATTGACTGTCAAAATGAAATGCATGACATTATTTCGATTTGAACGTTTCACTATGTTATTCTTTACAAATGTATCTTACAAGATTGGTTCTTTTTGTTGTTGGAATGGCTGTAAATCTTGTGGGATATAAGAAGGCCTGATCCCATCTCTGACTTTCGTTGTATACTCATATATTATATGGTATGATATTTAATTCAATGCTTGGTATTTTTTTACAGCATATATATGTCCCACTGTTGGGCACAGACCTTCCCATTTCCAGATTCGCCAATCCGCCTTATATAAGCGGGGTAAATGTCTAAGCCTCTCCATTTCTGAGGGAATGAACACAAACCCACCACGCTTGCCCAAAGCGGATTGGCGGATTATCCAGACTAGGAATAAATACCTGTAGGCTATATATCAATGCAAAAAACAAAAACGTAATAAACTGTAGAATGAAAACTTACCACCAGAGCCAAAAAATATTTAAAATTTCTGATCACTCTAAAACAATCAGTTTCAACGTTATACTAAATTTTATATGGGTAGTATAACTGTAAAACTCAGAACATTTGGCACAGTATTTTTCTGATTCGAACATACATTAAAAAAATTATATGTGTGTCATTCACAGCGTTTTCGCTTTGTTGCGTCAATATATGTACATATATGACAATCGAAGAATCGAACCAACTACCAATAACTTCGAAAACAATAGCTTGTTTACTGAGCCAATTAAGTCGCTAAGCCAGTAAACACTACGTCTATTTACGCGTACTCTTAACCGAATCGATTGCGGGAAACCGTCCTATTTAATATGTATCTAAGATCTTAAGCGCGCTTCAATCAACACGAGTGAGGATTTCTGCATTTAGGGATCTGTGAAGGTCCAGGTAGTGTTGCTGGACCTTTTCCCCGGATCGGCTTTGGTAGCAACTACTTTATTTTACGTGTCTATTGTCCGGCAATGATCCGATTGCTTTGTTCGGGGCAGATTACCACTATCCTATAATCTTATCGACAAAATATCGACGGTAAATAGTGGCATTTCATTGTTTCAAATTTAAATTCAGTTTTTTTTATTTTTGACAAAAGACATAACATTTTATTTGTCAAACGTCAGTCAGCTAACAATCAAGCTTCTGCCGCCATATCACAATGACGTTCCTCTGAAGGGAGAAGAAATGACGAAAGAAACTTCGCAGGTATCCTCTTTTTATATTTTTTTTCTCATTTCTCGAACATTCGATTATGTTTAGTTAACATTCGAGTTACAAAAAGGTGAAAAAAAAATACATGTGAAAAACATGCCCGGGCATACTGGTCTTCACAAGCAGTACCTGCTAACATGTTGACTGTGTTACCAATTTAAGTTCGTTGAACGCTCTGACCGTCCAATTTCCTCTCCTCCTATTACTTCCTTCTTCTTTCTTATAACTTCTTTATAAGACTGTCTGTTTTATCCTTACTGTCTTTGATAAAATTTTTCTTTTAGCGTGACTCCACCGACCAAAAATGTTTTGTTCCAACGAAGTTATAATCAATATTTTTTTTCCAAGTCAGAATGCTCTACAACGCCATTTCATAAATCGTATAAATCTCTTGTTAACACGAAATGATACCTCTACCCTTTATTTATGTAAGGTTCGCACGCTTTGTGAGATTTCGTAGTAATTTTTAATAAGCTTTGTCGCAATGTCTGACAATGTCTGAGTTCTGACAGCTGGGTAGAATATTGTTTGAGTTATCTATTGCTATGAAATATTTTATGGATTTTTTACACGTCATATATGTTCCAATGAAATGAAAAGAAAAAATATTTCTACCTATACGCACTGGATGAATGTAGCCAAAAATAAGAAGCTATATTTATATATATATATATATATATATATATATATATATATATATATATATATATATATATATATATATATATATATATATATATATATATATATATATATATATATATATATATATATATATATTAATGTATGTAACACTAATGGTTGCGTCAAAAAAGAAAACCGAAAAACATGATCGGTATCCTTGTATTGAAATATTCTCTATTATGCTGTTACCATTAAAGGCATCGAATCTATCACTCTAGATAGTTATCTGAATTTTTCTGTATCTTAGTTAGGAATTTTTATAAATGACTAAAGGAGAATTCAGATGCCTTGAATAATGGACAAAATATAAATTATATTCGTTGAAAATTATTCTATTACTATTTCTTGTCTGTTAAAAAAAATATATTGTGATTTGAACATAGAACCCTAAGCCTGGAAATTTAATTATAAAATGCTTATTAAAGATTTTGTTTGTTTCAACCACAGGTTTTAATACATATTTATGTACACATACGAATATAATGGTAGCTTGTATATGAAGAATTAAATAATGCTATTGTATTTATTTAATAATAGTCTCAGTGTGGTATCTAAGGGATGAAAAAGGAGCAAAGGGCGACAGACAAAACGCTGGGAAGATATTCTCGGAAGAGTTACTGGCAAAAAATTGAAAGGATTAGTAAGAGATAGAGCGGCATGGAAATCAAAAGTGGTAGAGCCAAGCTGCCGACGAATTCTTTGTCAAGAATGGCATATTATTTGTCTGTAGGATGATCGGGCCGGCTCACTCGGAAAGTACTACACTCGCGCAGGAACCTTCGCTCAGTGGTAGCATAGCTACCGCGCTTCGACCGGTGAATGGTTGAATTCCGGAGGCCCAATCCCCCTCCCCCCTTCCCCCCTTCCATAATGACCTTTCCTTAAAATCCGTCAACGCTTCTGCACTATCTATGGCACTGCAAATGTTTATGGGCGGCGTTGATTGCTTTCCATTATGTGACACGCCCGCCCGTTTGCTTTCTTATCCCAGGAAAAAAAATCTTTGAAGGAGGCCTCTATTGAAGGACAAGCTGTCGACTGTACAAATTAAATTAATTAATTAAATTAATATATATGGACAGTCAAAAAATCCATCACTATATGGACAGTGAAAAGTTTTACTTAGCTAAGATCCGCGACAAGCAAAACAATAACAGAAAATTAATAATGTGTGTTTTTCCGTTGGGTTTAGTTGATTTATTTGGAATGTTTGGCGTTGTGTGTAGTGGTTGGTGGGTGGAGAGTTGATGGCCGATTTTCGGTAAGTTTTTGGTTTAAGTTCCAAATAAATCCACTAAACTTAACGGAAAAACACACATTATTAATTTTCTGTTATTGTTTTGCTTGTCGCGGATCTTAGCTAAGTAAAACTTTTGACTGTCCATATAGTGATGGATTTCCGCAAAGTAACGCCTGACTCCATAAATACATTATTATAATAATGATGAGACTAATAAAGGTGATGACAGTAAAAAAATAAATAATTTTATTTATTGTATTTATTTGTAAAAATAATTTTCGTCTATATATTAAAGAAAAGACGAAGTATAAACGTTCGATAACTTTACACCCGTCTTGAACAAATACCCTTTCAAACACGCTTCTAACACCGTACTAAAAGTCACTGTAAAAGCCATGTAAATGTATTTTCAGAAAGTGGGGTGTCAAGCCGAGTTAGGTGCAAATAAATCGCTATATCACGTACCAAGGGTTTCAATTCATTTGGAAATAAGTCGGTCAAACACATGAATGGGCTAGATGCGACTAGTGGGAATAGGAGAGTGAGGGTACACGCGCGTTTGTTCATTTCGACTTAACTTGAGTGCACTTACATAATTCATTAAATGCAGTTGTCCGTATGCATCGAATATTTATTGCAGCCACGATCCTTTTAATTTCACAAAGTGTTTCAATTACACGTTTATCTCCGTTATATGTAATTGCTAATAATTCACATATACTTTTACTCCACCAGTTATTTACAAGTTGTTTATACTTCATATATGTCATATATCTTGCATCTCTTACTATTTGCTAATAATTCATATAGAAATAGAAAAAACGTTATTTATAACACCTTTTTTTTACAATAACTAAAACCTTTCTTCTCTATCCTTTCCCTTCCTCTCCGCCAATCCACGGTTCTACCGTGCCAAAGGATTCATGGTTAAGGGCGAGCTTAGTCGCAAGCGTGCCGACCGTCCCGGGATCGGGCTTCCCCGGGTACTATGGTGCCTTACCTCAGCATGCAGGGCTCTGCTGGGGCTGACCTCCATCCTCCCTTGCGGCTCGTGCGATTTACTAACACGAATTTAATATACCTAATTTGTTGAAAAAATGACGGCGACGTGGTTCGCCACCCGTCACGTCCTGATTCTCACGAGGGCGAGAAGCGACCAATCAAGAGCCGTTTCGCTGCGGTTAATGGTAGTGGATGGAGCTCTGTAGACTCTGCCAACCCCTGTGGGGGATAGGGGATATATATATATATATATATATATATATATATATATATATATATATATATATATATATATATATATATATATAAAATTAAAACTTTAATAATATTATAATATACAAATAAATATGTTTATATAATAAATAAAGTTTCTTCACAAATTTCTTCTTCGCTTCATGAAGGCCTATGGCAGAATTAGGTTTACAGTCTTAATTACTAATTTCAAATAAGGGTCATTCGACCACATTTATATTAAGGTTATAGGTCAAATATTCCTTATTTGAAAGTAATAGTGTAGTAGTAACAAGTGCCAGAATAGGTGAAAACCTATTCTCACCAGCTATTCTGGCACCACCATTATCTTTACTTATTTAGAAAGTGTCCAATAATATTTATCATTTGCCAATTTTTTATACAGCCCATATACACATGTATGTCCAACCGGTAGTCTGTACCGATTACGCTCGTCCGAGACGAATTGGCGAAAAGTTCAGACCTTAACTTTCCGAACTGAATAAGCGATCACTCAAAAACCTTTGTTTTTCTACAAATTATTTTATATTTCATTGAGATTGATTTACACTTTTACTCTTGCTTTCGAGTCTTTCCGACAAAACTGTAAAGGCTCTAGCGGCAATAATGCCAACCAAAGGGAGACCATTAACTATATCGGAATTTTTTTTGCTTAATTTATTATATATTGATTTTTACTCCATTTCTTTATTTTTCTTATATTTTAGAGACCTTGTACATATATATTTTTTTCATACAGAAGCAAGGTTCGGTGCGCCCTTACGAAAAACCTTAGGTAGCAGCCTCGCCACGCTAGAGTAAAGAGAATAAGTGCCAAGATGAACGTGTATAAGTGCTAGGTCTCCCTATAGCATTGTCTGCACCCGTCCACCATTACATAAATATTTGTTTTCTCTCTCACACTTTTTTGATTTTACTGTTCAAGAGTGAGCTCAGTTTTCAGTCTGTATATTTTTATGCATACAATACTGAGCTCTGGAAAGAGAAAAAACAGGCAAGTAATCGTCTTGCTTTACAACAATTAATATGATTTTAAAGAGCAGAGAAAATCCAACCCGAATCAAAAGCATTATGCTCTGAAAATAAACCATCAACGAACGTTATTCTAATCAATATATTTGAATTCTATGTTTTTATGCCGTTACTTTTTATTTTATTGGCAAATGTGCGGGTACACATCTACTAATCAAATCTGAGAAACACACACATATCACAGCTTAGAGAAAATCGAAGCACGAGGAATTCGACCTAAGCAACACAAAATATAATGCAAAAAGGTTCCCGAGACTGAAAAAAGGTAGGCATCAAAGCTAAGTAACGAAATCCAAAAGGATGAACCGATGATCTGGATAAGGAACCAGGGAGAAACTGGAGTCCGAAAGAAAAGACCATGAAAATACAGAAAAGAGGTCAACACTCATTACTAAAAAGAAACAGAGACAGTATTTTTTTAAAAAAATTTAAAAAAGTTATTAATCATATTCCCTATTTTTTTTTATTTTTAAATTTCAACTTCATACAAGCGATCGTTCGGTGATAAAAGTTATTGGGGAAGACCAAATAGATGTCGATCTCCCGATATGATAACGATGATGAAACTTTTTGATAGACCGTAACAATATTATCTCCCCCTGCTTTAGCAAATGCAGCTAAACTTAGCTTGGGGTGGTGTGCTTTATTTTTACGTTATGCTAGGCAAAAATTTAATAGTTGAGTAAATGTAAAATGTCAACGTTTTTAATATACAAAAGAATATTAGTAACAGAGATTTTGGAGATCTTAATTCTACTATATACAGCGATGTTAAAATATTTTAAAAATACTATCAATGTTTTGATATAACTAGAACTCCTGTTAACCACTCCAACTAAGCTAACAATGCTTGTGCTAGCAAAAAATGGTTCATAAAAATAGTCCAATGGAAAACTCGAACATTCGACCGGGATAGCGAGTGGTCCAGAACAGCTGCGCCTCGCGAAGGAAGCGGTGAGTTGTGCTGAATGGGCTGCCAACCTTCGCTAGGAGTACCATGTCCATATTAACATATACGTTTAAGATCATGGACCCAAAATTCATATAGTAAATATATGTATCACTAGTATTGAAATATACCTACTCCTAGTAATAAATGAAATATACCTTATCCGAGCACTAGTAATAAGTGATTTTTTGTCCGCTTTAAGTTAATAAATAATTTAGGTCTCCAAAAATAATGGGTATTGCTAAAAACGTTGGCTACATTTGGCTTAGGAGAAGTTAGAACCAAAGCGTAAGCCTCGCCGACTTTAATAATTCCGACTGTGGGTTGGTCATTATCAGGCCCTGACAGCGTCCGCCAAAGCCTTAGTCTAACATGAGTGGAAGTCTGCATCGTACTGTAAGATATAATGAGCTTTTTAGCACATAAAGCACCTATACATCTTTTTTTCTTTTTTGTGTGAGTATGAAAATGGTCTCCTTTTTATTAAGATATCATTAAATTTAAGATGGTTTCTCATTATAGAATTTCTTCTATTACAATTGGAAGACAACGTAATCCGAATCATATTTTGATAAACACAAAGCACAAATCTAAAATTCGTATTGTGGATAATCTTTAAAAAAAAATCTAAAAAAGCGGCATCGTTAAATCAAATCATTATGATACCATCTTATTCCTAATTATTTTGTTCCGTAATAAAATAAAATACCCTTAAATACTTGAATATTGAATTTCATGTTCGTTAATATAATTTGTTGGTTGCCGTGGGATTTGTTGACTTTGTAGGCTGTTCGGACGGTAGGCAAATTTTTTACGATACACATACCTATATGTACTTTTACCTATACCTATTCGAACCGATACGACATTGGCATCTTCAAAATATCATGCCTACACATACCTAAAAGACCGGCAACGCTTCCGTGACTCCTGCGATGTCGCAGTTGTCTAAAAGCGGCATTGATTGCTTTCAGGCGAATTGTTATCAGGCGGCACGCTTGCTCGTTTGCTCTCCTATCCCATAAAAAAGTAGCTCAACACGTCAAAAGTGTTTCGCGGTTACGAATCCATCTTGGTACACAAGTTTGTATTCTGTGTTATTTATTTATATATGTATATAGTTATATTAACTATTTAATAAAGTATTTTTGTTCATTGTTCCACATTTTTTGTAATAAAGTTTAATAAAAATTTTGCTATTTCATAAATGTATTTAAGAAAGGCGTAGGATGAAATAAGTGGATTAAAAACTTTGAAATAATTACACGTTAAAGAGGAAAGAGTAAAGAATCAACACAGATAAAAAAGTTGGTCTTCATTCATATTTTGTTAATTTGAATAATTTTTTAATGATATAACGTAAAAACTTATTTTTGTTGTTTTAATTTAGTATTCTTCTAATAGAGAAACTTATGAAACAAAAATTCTCAATTATAGATGTAATATTTTATTGTAATTTAATGAAATTAAAGCCTTTATTTATTTTATTAAAATTCATTAGCAATTAGAATATCATTACTATCCATTTTAAATAGTGTTAAATATAATATAATGAATGAAAACATTTTATATATAAGTTATGTTAATATTAATAAAAACCTTAATTAAATAGTGTGGTAAGTCGATATTTATTTAAAACACATAAGTAAGGAACTATCCATCTGGATGAGTGGTCATACGGTACGGTGCGTTTCTCCTGAAACTTCACAACGCTTCACGGCGCTATGGAACCAGCTACGAACCGATTTGAGTAGTATCTTCGAAGTGATTCGATGTTGGAAGCTTCAAAAACAAAGCTACACATTTCTTAAAGGTCAGCAACGCTTCTGCAATGCCCATGGAATTGCGGATGTCTGAAATGTTATGGAATTGCGGATGTCTGCAATGTCATGGAATTGTGGCGGCGTTGGATGCTTTCCATCAGGCGACACGCTAGCTCGTTTGCCTCACTATCACTGAAAAAAATCTATCAAAACACTAAGTATGAGTACAGGATTTATATGTACATAATATAATATTTAGCTGCAATGTATTGTGACCAAGAGCTTGGCTTCATCTTTTAAGGTCAATGTCCGGGCATCGCAGCCGTATATAAGTATCGAAAGATCATCAGAAAAATGCTGCGACCAGTGTGGAGGGAAGACGGATCTTGGAGAGTCCGAAAGAATAAGAAGATCGATGACCCAGTGGCCAAACCCAACACCATAGGCGACAATAAGACACAAAGACTGCTGGCTGGGCGACGTTATACGCATGGCAAAGGATCGAGCTGTGCAACGCGCTTATTTGGGACAGCCCAAGTGCGGTTAGCTGGTCGGTCGTCTTAGGTACCGCTGGAGTGATGCCGTGGAAAGAGACTTGAAGAAGCTCTAAATTCGAGGATTTGCAGACTGCGGCGCAAGACCCATCCAAGTGGCGACTCTTATTGATGCAGGCCAAGACTGATTTTGGATCATTGCGCCCGTCAAAGTTAATAATAATATATATTGCGCGTAGTAAAAGATTTTGTTTTCTTCATCAATTTCCCTTCGCCTGAGATTCGTGTAGTTCGTCAATGCTGCGAAAAGTCGTATTTCATAAATCAAACTTATTTATTTCCATCGAACCGAGAAAGTTGTTGAGTGGGATCGTAAATAATTTCTTTAACGTTCGTTCTTCAGAATATACAGTCCATCTCGTTGAGGTTTGCTCAAAAGTTATAAGTGAAAGGTGAAATATTTTTTTTGACTGCTTTCTATACGGAACACTTCTCAAAATATTTTACGGTCCCTATTTGATATAAAAACTGCGTATTTTTTTAAAAGAAACATCATGATTTAGAGGTTATGTTAGGTGTATGTAATATTTATTATATTTTCTGTCATACATACATACAGATATATTGTCACGCCTGTCTCCCGTAGGGGTAGGCAGAGAGTGGTCTCTGCCTAATAGATCTCCATCCGCTACGATCTCGACATACTTTCCTTGTTTCCTCGACACTCATTACTCTCCTCATGCAAGCTCGCTAGTTAAGGGTACTTTTGACTTGGCCTTTCTTAAAAACTTAAGTAATTTGGTTAAGGTATGTTTCCATCCACATTCGCAACGTAAATTTATTATTATTATTATATTTATTTCTTATTATTATTCGTAATTTATTGTCATGAAGAGCAAAAATATTTCACATCACATAAATATGTTAAAAAAAAAAGTAAAACTAAAGAGAAATCTATTACTTTCAAATCTTTTAATATTTATATATTACCGTAGATATGAAAATTTTATTTCATTTACTAAATTTACTTTGTTATTTTAGTTGAGTATTCATTACCAAGGATTAATGTAGGCTAAAGAAATTTCAAGACATAAATTTCAAATCGGAATTTCAAATGTCAGGAGGCTGAAAGCGGAACTAGGTCGCGAATGCCTTTAAAATTACTTGCTGGGTTTCTGTAAAGTCGACTGTGATATTGAACTCGCATAATATCGTATGGTACTGATTAATTTTTAGCCATTCTGTGCAAAATGTCATGCTTTACAAGAAATTACAGGACACGTAATAGACAAATTCAAGCTTTAAAGTTCTTGAACGAAGAGACATTGACTAAATTTGTATAGAACTTCCTCAGGTGCACAGTATTCAAAAAAAACTGACGACAAGTCAGTCAGTTTTATTAAGTTATCGTAGGGAGATCATTTGTTTAAAAATAGGGGGGAACTTGTCTAGTATTGGGACATAAATGGGCTGTATGATATATAACTACATATACGACATACAAAAAAAGATAATTGTTTTAAAAATAGTTATAATAAAATATTGTTTATGTATATATACTAGTATGTATATATAATAATAAAATGGAAAAAAGAAAATTTATCACTAGAGCCAAAGAAAATTTTCATTAATCGAATACTTGGTCGGTAAGGACGCTTACGATCTGACGTTGTGACTTCGAATTCTTCATTGGTGTGAACCATTTCCTAGCATATTAAAAACAATACTATTCTACTTTTTAAAAAAACTTAGTTTAAAATTCATTGCGCCACTAAATCTTTTTTATGGGATAAAAAAGCAAACGAGCAAGCGTATCACATGATGGAAGCATTCAATAATACCGCCCATAGACATTCGCAATGACATAAGCATTGCGACGACCGATTGGCTCAGTGGCGGGGCCCTCCGCCCGCGGAGTCAATGGTCGCGGGTTCAATTCCCGCGTCTGAATAAATATTGCGGGGGGATAGGCGTGAATATATATATATATATATATATATATATATATATATATATATATATATATATATATATATATATATATATATATATATATAAATATGCATTGCAGAAATGTTGCCAGCCTTTAAGAAAAGTATAGGCTTGTTTTCTGAAGGTTTCAATGTCGCATCGGTTCGAAAACACCGCTGGAGGTAGCTGGTTCCACAGGGTGGTGATGCGTGGAAAGAGATTTCGGTAAAAACGCACCGTTCCTCCATTCATCCAGGAGTTGGGGATGGAACTTTTCTTCAAAATTTCAGCAGCCAGAATTATTCCGAACAATTCCTCAAAAGTTCCAAATCCATAAACACATCTAAAAATGTTTTCTAGATGTATTTATTTATTGCTTACACAAGAATTATGTACCGTTCTCTAAATACGGCGCAGTCAAAACCACACGTTAAGGGAAATGATCCGTCAACTAGTCCGTCACGAGCATGTTTTTATATATGTGTTCGCTTCTAACGGGCGGCACGTGCAGTATTTTCGGATACAACGTTATATTTGCTTACCCCATCGCCTTTATTACAGGAGCCGTACAAACGCTATTTTACATTGGACGCATCAAAAACACAATTTAACGAGAAACTGTCAGCTGTCCATCACGAGTGACAACCAGCCGTGGGCCCACTTTTTCGCATGATCGCTCAAGTGTTCAGGTACCTACTTTGAAAAAGGATGGTATTTGAATAGATTATTAAAATCGCCGCTTGGAAAACAAAAGGGGATAAGCGCCAACTCTCGTGAAATATATATGGTTTGGGTATATTATTGATTTGTATATATTATTAGACGACTTAAATGGCTCAGTGTTGAAGTTAACGCCTTGTGAGTGAATGACTAAGTTCAAATCTAGCATCTAGTTCAAATCTAAAAATGGGGATGATCTTGTACCCAGCAGTGGTGCATATATGGATTTTGTACAAAAGAGATTGAAAAATACATGATCTAAAAATTGAAAAACTGATCTATTATACAGAATGTCCCAGAAATCAACGTCAAGCCGAAAAATCAGAAAAAGAAATCTATCCCATGCAGTTTGAAAATTATTGGCATTTAAAAAAAAACCTAGAAATTTGATCAAACTGTAACCATTTTTCGGTTATTGTGGTTAATTTTTATTATTTTTGTTCATTTAAACTTTGGAACCGTAACCCTAAATAACATTTCTAGAATCACAGTAAAAAATAATGACACAATTGCCCCAAGTTTCCTAGAATTAAGACTATTTGTTAAACTATGAATTTAAAATTTTTAAAATTTGTCGACTTTGAAAGGCCCTCCTTTAAAAAAAAAGTACGAGAGTGCCTTGGCAAGTGCCATTAAAAGTTAATCAGGATTGTAAAATGTTACAATACTTGTTAGTTTCATACTAAAAAAAACAAGTAAAAAAATAAGAACCCCAAGTAACCCGATTTTTGCTCATTATACTCAGTTCTTCTTATAGAATATAGTTAGATCTTCACATAGATTTTTTTTTCTGATTTTTCTCATGATGGTTACAATCAATCCTGTCACCCCGTTTCGGCTTGACGTTGAGTTCTGGGACACCCTGTATATCTTTCTTCCTGTGTAATTTTTGTTCTGTTTTAGCGATACGATAAACCTTTCAGAATGTCACTTATGCCTTTTTCTTTTAAGCGTCGATGACAACAAGGCGTTATTAGTTGTGTATGTATGTAAAATATGTAACGTCAACTTGCCCTATTATTAATTCTGTTAAAAATACTAAAAATGTGTGAAAGATAATAACATCATATATAATATAAACTAATTTCAAAATGAATAAGTACCTAAATTAGAAGTAGAGTGTAACTGACTTAGCGAATTTTAAAAAATTTAGATATTTCTTGCTACAAAGTAATTTATTCACTGATAAATTTCTATTTTCGTTATTCGAAATAGAGTAAATTAAGTTACGTGTACAATATAAAAATAAATTGATGGCTGTAAACGTAATAAACGATCAAAAGAACTTGGAAAATTCAATAGCTGGATCGGACGATGGACTACATATAATTGGTTTGAAACATTCGGCAGATGGATCAGCATGTCAATAAAACTTAAAGATTAGCTACGGGGGATTCGATTAAATCTCCATCAATAGTTGCCGAGAACCAAAACTATTAATTTCTCCATACGTCCAAATAAATAATCAAACCTTTTATATGTAAGACTAGCTGACCCGGCAAACTTCGTACCGCCTCAGAATCAATAAATAAAAAAGTTGAACGATAATTGCAGATTGTTTCAATATTAGTAAAAAATGTGGTCAAAACTTAACAGGGACAGAAAGAAATCGTAATCAATAAAAAAAATTAAAAAAAAAAAACTTCACTTTTGAATTTAATTTAATTTTTGAACGACGGGGAGAACATCAAAATATTTGACAGGTAGGTATAGTTTCTAAGGGAAAACGAAATTGTTGCTTATACTATATTCTTAATATTTTTATCATATTTACTCACCTTTTAAACCTTCCCTGAACTTCCAAAAATAATTCAAAACCAAAAATAGCCAAATCGGTCCAGCCGTTCTCGACTTTTAGCGAGACTAACGAACAGCAATTGATTTTTATATACATAGATAATCTAAATTTCATAACATCTAATCCAAAAAGCAGAGTGTAACCAGATTGATTGTACACACGAAGAATGAAACCGGTCGAAACGTTGATAACTTCCGCGGCCAACGAAATAACTCGTATACTGGATAGACTCTTGTTCTTATTTTAGTTGGGTTCACATGATGCTTTTATTCTTTTTGGCCCGACATCTGCTGGCGCATCGGTTTTTCTTATAACATTCATTTTTATTGCTGCTTATTCATTGTCTTAATCATTGCATTTCTCTCTTGGAAATTCATTTATATTTATGACTTCTCCATGACAGTTTACGTAGTAAATTTAAAATTGTACGCTTGTTGGATCCATTTGTGTGTGTTTTTTTTTAATGTTATTAAGATGATTAATGGACTCAGGCGTTACTTTAGCGTTACTAATGTGTGTTTTCCTGCTGGATGAAGTGGATTCACCTAGAACTTAAACTAAAACTTATCGAATAACGGCCGTCACCAACACTACCGCTTTACGGGACTTAACGGTTGTCTTCCATAGAGTCTATTATACCTGATGATGCCTCGTGTTGAGGCGAAACACGTGTCGTTTGTAAGGTGGAAAAGTGGTAGTGTATGTTTGGTGTTGTGTATAGCGGTTGGTGGGTGGAGAGTTGTTGACGGCCGTTTTTTCGGTAAGATTTAATTTAAGTTCCAGGTGAATCCACTTCATCCAGCAGGATAACATACATTATTAATTTTCGGTATTGTTTGCTTATCGCGGATATTAGCTAAGTAAAAGTTTTGACTGTCCACATATTAATTTATCATGTGCGGACAATTGTAGACTATATTAACTTGTTTTGTTGTTTGATTAAATTGTACATAACTGAATCAGCTATAAATTACTTTAAGAGCTGTTCTGGCATCGATGTTTTGCGCAATCCATTCTCACTCAGCTACTTTTTGATTTATGTTACAATGTTGGAGTAACTAAATGGCTGAAGAAATAATTTTCCTTATGAATTTGGATTTTCAGTTTTATACAAATGGGGTATTTAATACAATTTAGTGTTAATTAGATTAGATATTATTAGAACTTTTAAAATTTATTTATTTTTCTTTGACGTTACTTCGTTAATTTTTCTCTCGAAACTTCCTTATACTTATTACCACTCGTATGACAGCTACCACCTTCAGTGATATAACCGAATCAGTACATTAGAACCTTTAAAATACAAGTCTCTTCATTTCCGAAAGATCTTCGAAAGACTTTTGCAATGCTTTCGGTAATGCAGATAACTATCGGGGACGCACCTTTCTATTAGGTGACATGTTTGACCATCTAATCCATAATATTTTGTACTATAACTAATCCTTAATACTTGAAGAATTATATGTACTAAATTCTTCAAGTATTGTGTATTAGATTAATATTTTTAAATGATTTATATAAAACTAAAACTACCGGTTTTGAATGGGCCGGATCGCCCGGGGAAGTACTACACTCCCACAGGAAAACAGGCGTTTGAGTGGTAGCTTTGTTTACGCGCTTCGTCCGATGAGCGATTTAGTTCCAGAGGCGCAACCACTCAAAGGTGGACAACGCTTCAGCACTGCCTGTGGCACTGCGGATGTTTATGGGCGACATTGATTGCTTTCCATCAGGTGACACGCTTGCTCGTTTGCCTATCTATCCCATAAAAAAAATACTATCTCATAACAAAAACTCAGGTGATCAATATATGTACATCTGTTACTGTGGGACTACATGGTTTTTTGATTTCAGATTGCTATTGATCAAATAGTGTACGATCCGGGCTAAATATAATAGATTTATATGATTTATTAAGTAATTAGTAATAACAAGCACGCAACTGAAGATTAGACTCATTAGCTGCCTTGAAATATACGTATATACAACGATAAGAAGGTTAAGTTTAATAATTTGGGTATATGTTTAGATTGTGACAATTATATAATTTCAATCAAATCAAAATCAAAAGATATCTGATAATTGGTTAATCAATATTATAAGACATAAATATTTAATGGCTCTCGTTCCTTGAGAACACGTTGTCAGTAAATCCGTTAACCCTTCTTTGCATGATTTTTTCTTTATTGGTGAAATAAATCAAGGTGATATAATTCATGTTCAAAATTAAAGGAAAAATGGTTTAAAAAATCTTAGTATATATTTATAGTATAAATTTAGTAACAACCCATATGATTGAAATTACCATTATCAGGCAAAGTAAGATCATTGGCTTAGTACTAAAAAGAAATAAAAGAGGATATCATTAGATTACATGTTATTCTTTAGGATAATTAACTAAACAATTATTATTTTTACTACAAGAAATTGTAAAATATAATAAAACAAAATCATACGTTTATTGCAATTACAACAAATAGCGGAATGATAACTTCAAGCTCGTTTTACTGACAGTGACACTTGCTTATTTTTGACAGCTATGTTTTTTTTATGCAATGGACATTAAAAAGGTATCCAGACACGATCAACTTGAAGTGAACTTGTTCTTTTATATAATTTTTGGGCATTCAGTGTTATGATGAAAATTTCCACCATGATGCAAAGAAGGGTTAATTTGTCTTTCATTCATTCATTTGAATTAATGGCAATAGTGCCAAAATGATTTCGCCAATGTCGCGTAGATGGAGAAGACGTTAATTTGTCTTTTTAAGTAACTTAACTTAATTCTTTGTTTATGGCAACTATCAGTGAATTCTGCCAGTGTCAAGTCAATCATGGAAGTCACACAATCAAATAAAAACTTGAAAAATAACGAAATATATAAACAGAAAAAAACTCGCACCGTGGTAACTTTCACGAGAGTATTAGAGTCTTTTTAAGTAATTATTAAATGTCATATTATCAATACAACTGTCATAGTTTACTGGTGGACATTAGGGGGAGGGGACAACTCAAAATTAAGGGGTTATGCCGCAGTGACCATTGTTGAGGTGCGAATTGAGAATCTCAGAACGGTTTTATTACTCAGGTAAATTGGAGCTGCTCATCTACTGGTATTAGCTTCCACTATCAGGTGATAATGGAAGCTAATACCAGTAGATACCAATATCTATGTGTGTCGTACAAGGTTTGTACTACACACATGGGAAGAAATGAGGTGGTCCCATCCCACGCTGGAGATCCATACAGCATTAAATAGATTAGAATATAGTAGAAGAATTATATTTCAGAATTACACTGGTATATACAGAGATGGTAAAACTTTACGGCCTGTATTTAGTAGCTTTAACTGTAGCTTTTTACAAAATTAAATTTAGTATTTCAAACATTAAAAGGGTATATTTTGCCATTTTTTGCGATACGCCAAAATCCACTTCAGCTTACCATACCCCGTCCAATACAAGAAGACGTCGTTTATCAATTGGCTATCGTATCCGCATTTACAATTCGGAAATGGATTTCCATTGTTTACGCAGTCCGGCCAACCTGCAGCGGGGATAAACGAAGCGTAGATGAAATTCGCTTTATCTGGATACAGTGATGAGAGGCTGGATACGGTCAACGTTGGTTTTTCATTTCGTTGTTATCTTGGTTTTATTTTTACGGTGTTTATGTGCATAGATTTTATTAAATGAAATTCTTAAAAAGACTTTTGAGATTACAAAGAATATATCGAAAATTATAAGAACATTTAGTTTTTTTAATTCTGTTTATGAAGAATTAGACAAAAGTTTGTGATATTGGTAATTTACATACGTTATGTTTTAAACATAGTAATATCATCACTTGTTGGTACTTATATTATTTTATTTATATGTATTATGTATAGGATGTATGTTTTACTTTATATATACCTACTTTTTATTTGAAAAGTATGAAAAGTAAAACAAAATATATAATTATATTAAACTATTTTATTCTATGTAATGAATTTAAGTTTCGTTAGTAATGAAAATATAAAGGGTAAACATAATTGTATGACGTATGAACCAAAGTGACTAGACATGTAAGAATTTAAAACAAATGTGAAAAAATTAATCATTTTGTTTTTGGTTTTTATAAAGTTTATCTTAATATATGTTTAACTCCTTTGGTTTTTTTTAATTAATTATTTTGTGCAACAATTATATGCATAAAATGTACTGTTACTTTAAACAATTTAGAAATACAACACATTTCCCCTAAAAAATTAATAGACTTCGAAAAGAAATCCTTTAATGCATTTATAACATTACCTTCGGTAAAAGGATTAGGTAGAAAACAGTAACCGAAAGAAATCGATTCATAAGGAAAATTATTCAGATTCAGATTCGATTGAGGAGAAAAATAAATGGTGAATTTAGTTTAGATTTGAGAAAAAATCTTGAGAGCTCGTAATATTTTCGTACGTCTTCAGTCTAGTAAAGTTAAACCAGTCTAGAGTTTATCACACCTAATATAGAGTACCAAGTAAAATGATTGCAGCCACCATAATCCGCACAAAGAAAATTGCACCACTTTTTTTTTTCTGAGACTAAAACAAATTAGGAAGCATTCAGTTTATCGTAGAGAGATTGGAATTTTTATATTATTTACTTTGCATTTTTTATCCGCCTAGTATCTCTTGTATTTTATTTATTTACTTGTTCATAAATAATAGATTAATATATACGTAAACATACCTTATATATATATTACTAATTTACCGTAATTCAGTTACGTTTATAAACTACATTTCAACAACACTTAAAACATAATGAATGTATATCAAATTCAAATTGCATCTATATGATGCAGTCCAAAACGCTATAAACTCCGAAATTTGCAACTCAAATCGCACTGCAGTATCTAGTGCAGAGGTTTTTATGTGCGGGTTAAAAGAAACCCACTGATTAGCATATTACACGATTATTTTACTTTTGGTTTTGTATGTCGCATGCAATCCATTAGAGGCTTATATCTAGCCTTTAAGTTTGACAATACATTGACGATTAAAGCGAACAGTTACTGGCGATTTATCGCCATACAAAATGTTGTTTCATATCATTATTCAAGATACTAGAATGCTGGGTGCAAAGCTTCTTGTCGTTACCACTTAAAACAACAGGTTCTTTCACATTTTTATAACATAAATACACTGTAGATATCACAATAACACTTGTTTAATACATTTATTTGTGGTTAACAAAATTATTGGTTTATTTTGATGTATATTTGTATGAGGGATGCATTTGATCACGTTGTGGTACACATCCACCAAACACGCGCGCATTCGGACGACTAAAGTGAAGTAAGTGTATAACCCCGGGCGAGGGGTTTAAGCCCGGCCGGCGCGCGGCATAAATACGTTCCGTTTTTCCATTTTGCTATTGATTGTAAGCTTTTTACTCAGTTTTCAATGATATATTTAACTTACTTATAAAAATATAACAAATTTTCATTATCCCATGCATGATTCATTCAAAAATATAGTTTAATCGTTTCTGTTATCGAACTGTTATTGAAACTCTGATATTTTTTATTATGCCTTATATGAATGGAATTTCGATCTTTGGAATAAAGAAAGTTCTATAGCTTTACATACCATTTCTATTCCAACGTCCAGATTTTAATTCAAAAGCAACGTTTATCTGCGAAAACTATGTGTAATATCTTTATCAGCGCCATCTAGGTTGTGTTATGATAATTATGACGCAACAACGAATTTTGAACGAATTGCAAAAGCACATTTTCCAAACATTACAATATCCAATTGCAGTTGGTCTGTGCCTATGCTTTTAAGAACCAAACGTCATTCTGACGTTCGGTGTCCTTGTAAACTGGTTACATCAATAAGTGTAGGGCTGCAATTTAGGGTCGAAAATTAGAAAGGGAAGAAACACGTCCGAACGTCACGTTTATTGACAATTGCACAGTGATAATGTAGGGTTGTGAGCATTTTGTGAGCTATCAGCGAACCGTTAAATTTTAAAGCTTTCACTTTTGATTCAATTAGTTCATTTCAGTTGGGTCTCAAATGATGTTGTAATGGTTCTGTTAGTCACTAATTTATGTTTAATACACATACAATTGTCTGATGTCTTTTTATTCTAATCAAATGCGCGTAGCATTTGATTAGAATAAAAATATTTCATCATTATCATTAAGAACCTGCGGCCGTCTATTGGTGGACATAAGACACGCCAGCTAACCCGATCTAAGCTTCAAACATGCAATTTCCGAGAGCGTTCCTGCGTCGATCAGTTTTTTATTATTTATTAATTAAAATTTTATCTTTTCTTTCCATTTTCTAATTGCAATTTTGAACTAGACACCTATATTTTATTTTAAGTTATAATCAAACCGTTTCTAATAAAGTAACAAAAGCATTTATTCGCGAAGTTTAATAGAAAGACAGTTCAGATTTTAGGATAATGATACATAATAATGGCTATAGAGCTCTGACTAAAATCCAAATAAAACTATTTTTACGAATTATTTTATTATAAATTATTCCTGAAGGACCTCACCCTGAAAGTACAAATACACTGAAGCACTTGTTGAAGACTATATTATTTGTTTAATTTGTATTCGTCTGTCCTTATATTTATGCGACTGCTATAAAATTTTTGTGAACTTTTTTCGGCAAGCTTTGAAAATATTTTCAATCAGTGCAAAAATTTTTTACAATTGGTTAGCGCGTTTTTCAATAGTTTAAATTTAACAGTAGTTAATGTGTTCTATGCCTATAAGAACATAACCACTTTTTCCCACTAGTAGGTTATTAGATTTAGAATGAAATACGATGATTTAGTAAAGACGATTAAAATAAACTTTAGCTGATGAGACTGACTTAGTAGAAACAGTACGCAATAGATAACTGAATTATTTGCAAATGAATAATTTGTAATGGTTTTCAAATTTTTCTGTATTTTTAAAGTACGCATAATAATGCTAGTAAAATTTTAATAATAATATTACTTACAATTTCAATAATAAAATATTGGTTGACTACACTTTTGCTAAAAATTAATAAATGTAAAATTTGAGTTTTATAACTTTTTAATTATCGAACAGTGACATCTTACGTCGTTAGTGCAACGCATAGAGGCAGATACATTTTAAATGAAAGTTCTGTCGCATTGGAACATGTCTAAAAGATGGCGCTATTAAATATACAAATTATTTACATATGTATATTAAATTACTGGATCTGCTACCCGAGTGGCTGGACACATGGCAAATGTCTGTCAACGTTGGGAAGACATGCGCCATTGTGACCGGCCACGGTAAACTACCAAGACCACTTAAGCTTCGGGGGCAGAATGTATGTTGGGAGACCACAGTAACATACCTCGGAGTCCGCATCGACCGCGGCTCACCACACAGGTAACACACGTGGTGAATAGCGCGAAAGCCGCGCGTACGGTCCTTCGACCTATATTAACATCAACCCGCATACCCGTGCGTACGAAGCTGTTGGTCTATAAGGTCTACGTTCGCTCCCGACTGACCTATGCTGCGCCGGCCTGGTGGTCTTTGATATCAGCAACCCAGCGCAAACGCGTTCAGATCCAGCAGAATCTGTCTCTGCGCGCCATCGTGGGGGCGGCTCGCTATGTGCGTAACGACGTTATAGCGAGGGACCTCAGGGTGGAGAGCATCCATGAGTTTGTGGTCCGGTTGGCTCGGAAGATGTTCGACCGAGCCGATAATGGATCACACCCACACCTTAATAATTTTGCTCCCCTTCACGCTCGCCCACCTGAGGGACGTCCACTCCCACGCGAAATCCTCCTGTCGCCTCCTGGCTCCCGCGAGGGAAGAGGGCCAGCGACGGACCCAAGGTAGGAATAGGTTCAGCCATATCTCGACGACGCGAAGTCGTTAAAGGACGCCCAAAAGCCGCTAGGAATAGCGGCACCTAAGACCGGGGGGCGGTTGCCCCATTGAGTTGCTGCACGAGCAGTGGGGTTCATCCCCAAAGCTCGATCTCACACCTCTGCGCGGGATGTGGACGTCCCCGATTGATTGATTGATTGATTAAATTACTGTAATACACTGCAATGTGTAACATTTCATTTTTTATTTACACTTTTTTTTCGCAGTGAATTATCAGGAGGACTTAATGCCATTAGATATTCTCTCCCAGTTAACCTGTGGACGAAAGTGAGCAATTTGAGCTTTGATGGCGTTTTGATGAGGATACATCTCTTTTCTTTGTACGTTTCTACTGTAAGCTTATCATTCATTCATCTTATATGGAAGAACAAAGGAAAAATAAAAATCGATTCGAGTACATTTTTATTACACGTATAAAAGTTTATGTATTTTTATATGTAACATTTTGTATATTTAATCCTTATACACTAACACTTGTAAATAAAATATGATTTATACAAAATATACATAACTAATTTTAACTATATTGACTGGTAAACATTGGCCTCTTTAAATAATAAAAGGGTCCTATCAACACTTTCTTCCACCGAGAGCTACGAAATAAGATGCTTACTAAGGATTTGATTACATTTTTCAAACCCGAAGTAACATATACTATTCAAATTATAATTTTGAGATTTGGAGTCTCATTATTAATAATAGTCAACACTTTCATACAACATGTATTCAATAGGCTTCTAAGAAACGAAACAATATTTTCTTCGAGTATTTTTCATATTTTTTTAAAGTAAATAAATTTCTATTCCGATTTACATAAACTAGCAAACAATCAAGAGTTCGAAAATGGGCCCTCACTCGAAACCAGCGATATTTTATAAAACGCCATGGTTAATACTGAGTGAAATCTTATTAATAATATTATACTTATTACTGCAAATACTTTTTTTATTTGAATTGTAGTATTCATCTTCTTCTTTTCTTTAATGGCAACCAGTTACAACTATTATGCCAGTGTCAAGTAAAATATGTTAATATCAAATCTCTGGAAATAAAACAATTCAACTTACCACGTTACGTCATGATAAAATGGTGGCCATTTTACCAAAACCTTCTAAGGACTTTTTCAGTCAACTTAAAAAGACACGATACACGCATTTATTTCATATCAGTTCACTTATACGCCTTAATCAAATATATTATATAATACACCACCACAATTAAACAATATAACTGATAATAATATAAGATTATGAAAATGAAATAAAAACACAAAGTCACTGATGTAAGTTGACGGAATAAGTTTCTGAATTGTAGTTATTTTCAGTTTAGTTATGTCATGTATGAATATTATTTTTCTTTATCTATCTATAGCTAGTTTATGTATACTCTAAGGTAATATTGTAAATTTTGTCTCGCAATAAATCCTAAAATTTAGTACTATTTGTGTATTATAAAGTCTTAAATACTTCACAACTGCATTGGAAGGATTCCTATTTGTGATTTGTGGACTCAGAACAAGAAGACGATTCAGTGACTCTTTAGTCTTCGAAGCAGGCTAAAAAATGGAAGACGTAAAACAGCAGGTGAAACGTGAGTACCAAGGCCCCTATGATGAGGACAAGAGTTCAGCCTGAGCCACTATTGGAGAAGAAGGATTGATTATTTAGTAATGACATTGTACGTATCTCGTGTAGGTCGGGAAATGTTCCCGTGCTCGTTGGCGGATCCAAAAGCTTCCAACCATTGTTTGGTAGGGTAAACCTGAATAAAATAGGGGTATACAGAAAATAATCTACTGAAAATATGTAACAAATGTTAATTAACCTTTATCAGCTTGCCACAGTTAATTTGAGTGGTATTAATGGTATTACAGCTAATTATAACTAAATAAAGCTTGCAATGGACGGAGTAAACTTAAATGTAGGACGGAAGAGTTGAGGTAGTTAAAAAAATAAACTAATACATTATTATAAACGTGTACAGAATTCAAGTATTTTTTTTAAATTAGATAAAATAAAATAGAAGAAAACATTTATTATAAAGACAAGAGTCCGATTAGAAATGGTAGATATAAATTAATTTTAAAGATAATAATGTGACAAAACAAAATGGACTGTTCCTCCTTTTGCAAATAATGTAATGATACTCTCTAGGGTTCGGCTTATTGTGTATATTCTTAACAATTCTTCTTCTTCTAAGAGTGCCTCTCCGATCTGCGAAGGTTGGCAGCCATTTCAGCACAACTCTCCTCCTCCTTCGCAAGGTGCAGCAGTTCTGGAGCACTCGCTATCCCGGTCCACTCATCATATCTTGGCAAAATCACATATCTTGGCTACGTCATATCAGAATATGACGTAGCCAAGACTTTCTTTTTCGAACAACCTGTCTTTTGTCCGCGATTTTTCCCATCATGATCAGTTGCAGAACTTGGACCTGTCATGTCTCATGATATGACCCAGGTAAGCATTGTTTATTGGCAATTATTATCAATAAACAATCAAAAAATTCATAACTGCTGAGATCCTAGAGAGCATACATTATACTATCGCTTTATATAATAGTTTTAAAGGGGACCTTATTATTATAAGGTCCCCTTTAAAACTATTATATAAATCGAATTCGACTTTTGTCTTTCGCTGTATATTTACAGCGAAAGACAAAAGTCGAATTCGATTTAATTAATTTCTACATATCGGTTAACGGATCTCTGCAAAAGTAACACCTGATATTAAAATTAAGACAGATTGTTAAAAAGAGGATAACAATAACTGCATCACTTCTAATCATAAGAATGCTTCTTCACTATAATGATATAATATTTTAATTGTTTGACGTAAAGTTTATAGCTTGCAGTGGAACTATGGCAGATAAATCATCAGCAATTGCAGAATTTACACAAAACCATTATTAGCACCAACTATGGATTGTATTATTGTAATTTAACCCTTATCGGTCGCTTGCTTCTTATAGGTTGTAGCTAGTAACATTTTTCATTGACTCTATTCATTTTTGGGCTCAATATATTATATATATTCTTTTTATATATTCACGCCTATCCCCCGCAGGGGTTGGCAGAGACCACAGAGCTCCATCCGCTGCATAATTGGAAAAGGCAATGATATATAGCTGGAGATGTCAATTGCTCTGTTATGGATATTTAACTAATAAGGCAATAGTGCGTGAGTTTCAACATGTCTTGTCTTGTCACCTCCCACGTTACTTACGACCGTAGAGATAAAGTACTGTTGTCACGTGAGAGGTGACTTACGACTGATGAAAGATAACTTTTAATGATTCAATAAATACTAAAATATTTCTCCGTCCGTTGTTCCTGTATGTCGTGTTTTAATATTAATGGTACGTTTCATTACATTTTCGTTTTTTCTTTTACTACACTATACTACACGTGTAATCGAGTTTCAAGTCTTTTGTTTCTTCTTTCGTTCATTTGATATGTAATTTATAAATTACATATAAATATTGTGTAAATTATTTATTGTCATTTTGAAAATATTTTTATTATTAAATTATTTGTTGGAATTAATGTTTACTTTCTAATAATCATATCATTTGTAATTATACACATGTTAATAATTATTATATGTACAAAATTGGATACATCTTATTGAAATATGAGAAACTTAATCCTCAAAATATATGAGAAACGTTTTACTTTCTTTGCTAACCACAAATCTAAATGAAATACAGTTTTATTTGTAGTATTCAATACTATTAAAAAATTGTTGTTAAAATGTATCAATGCAAATAAAATGAAATAATGAATTTTTATTCTTTTGTTGAACCAACAAAATCTGTCAGATATTATGAAAAAAAAAAAAATGTTCCTTTTTTACTTATATTATTCGATATGTTATGTGTATTTTAAGGCACATTCTAAGTCACTATTTTGATATGCAAAATTATTTACAACTCAAATGGCGTATTCGCTTTCAAAACCGGGAGTCGCGATATCGAATCCCACATTAGGACACATTTTTAGATTGCCCAGATATTTCTTTGGAGTCTGAACGTTTCTTGTGTATTTTAGTAGTATTCCCGTCACAGAGAACACTGTTTGGGATTATTAGTGAAAATATGTTTTTATAAACACTTACGTATGTTACAATTGGACACATCAACTCTATCTGATTTTGTTAATTGAGCAGCAATAATAAACACATAACAAATGATCCATAAAGTCAGTAAGGAGTATGGTTTTAACAGTTCACTTTGGTCACAAGAAGTGTTACAATGTTCAAAATACAGCCCGAAGGCTATTGGGATTTTTCTTTCTCTGTAACACTTAGAACGCGGCCGCTGATGTAACCGTTTCTCGCGTGCCCGTTCGTATCTTCACAATGTTTCATTTCGCCGGTGTCGAATATCTGCAAGCTAGTTTTGGTTTGACCATTCATAACTGCTTGGCCATTAGACGCATGTCCATTGCCAAGAACGTATCCATTTGCTTTCGCATGACCATTAGTCATTACAACTCGTTTAACTTGTCCATTGTTAAATATATTTCCATTACCCATCACATGTCCGTTGACAGAAACATGGCCGTTAGTCACAACACTGTCACTGATTACGCTTCCATTTGCTTTCAATCCTTCTCCTTTATTGTTGTTATCGATAGTAGCGGGATCCGTTATTTTCACTTTCTTGTAGGCTTGCATGTAGAAGTTAGTAAAGAGGATGATAAAAATAGAAGAATGTAGGATCAATCCTGCCGCGATGAGTCTGCAACAAGTTTGAATGATTACTTTTTTTATAGAAGCAAGAGGTAAAAGAGCAAGCGGGCCAGATAGTAAGCAATAACCCATGCCATGAAAATCTAAGTTTTTTTTCATGGGATAGGAAGGCAAACGAGCAGGCGTGTCACCTGGCTGGCGTGGAGAGCAATCAACGCCGCCCATAGACATTCGCAGCACCATAGGAAGTGCAGAAGAGTTGCCGACCTTTAAGGAAAGTGACATTATGGGAGTGGGAGTGGGAGAGGGAGGGTGTTGGGCCTCCGGAACTCAGGCCACTCACGCAACTCTGCGGGAGTGTGGTACTTCCCCAGGCGAGCCGGGTCACTCATGCTACAGACAAATAATATGCCAATGTCGACAAAGTATTCGTCTGCAGCGTGGCTCTACCACTTTAGAAAGTTATACACTAAATCTCCTTTTCCAGTAAAAAACAAAAGAAACCAAAATACTAGTGCATAGTTTGTGTACACAAAGCATTGCAAAGCACTGAGTTACTTAAAATTAATGCCGCATTTGACATTTCTATAATTTGTCAAAACAGATGAAGCACCGACGACGACCGATTGGCTCAGTGGCGGGGCCCTCCGCCCGCGGAGTCAATGGTCGCGGGTTCGATTCCCGTATCGGAATAAATATTTATATGGATTTATAAATGTTTACTCCGAGTCTGGTAGCCCCCCCAATCCGTATTTCCTTTCCTGCCCCTTCCTTTCTATCCTTTCCCTTCCTCTCCGCCAATCTACGGTCTGCCGTGCCAATGGATGCGTGGTTAGGGGTGAGCCTAGTGGCAAGCGTGCCGATCGTCACGGGGTCGGGCTCCTCCGGGGTCTATATGGTGCCTTACCTCAGCATGCAGGGCTCTGCTGGGGCTGACCTCCATCCTCCCTTGCGGCTCGTGGGATTCACTAAGACGAATATATACCTAATTTGTCAAAAAATGACGGCGACGTGGTTCGCCACCTGTCACGTCCTGATTCTGACGAGGGCGAAAAGCGACCAATGACGAGCCGTTTCGCTGCGATGAATGGCAGCGGATGGAGCTCTGTGGTCTCTGCCAACCCTTGAGGGGGATAGGCGTGAATATATATATAAAAAAAAAGATGAAGCAAGCTATAGTCGAATCACCTAAAACAGTATCTCATGGAAAAAAGGGATATATTTCTGTTCAGCCAAACTTCATTATTATATAAATGATGAATAACAATTATATTAATACATTATGACAATAAGGTGAAATCTAGGTAAGTACAAGCAGAAACCAGTAAAGAGAGAATTCCAAGTAAAAATAGAAAAGATAGAGAATCACTTACTTTGGATATCCACAGTCATACACCAATGCACTTATGGAGTGGAAAAGCACCATGAAGAATTGCACCTGGAATACATCAAAGGACGTATTTTAATTTATCAGGTCATACATCAGATATCGTGATCATGTAACATAATTATCTGTTGAAAGATCTGAGATATTTTATCTCTGAAATTAATGGGGGTCATTTGTTATAGGGATAGAGATATAAGTTTGTTTTTTTTTGTTGTTTTTTAATATATTGAACTTTTTTTAAAATTTGATGTTTTAAAATGCATTGTAAATGTAGCAACATTTTAGAAATGGCATCATTGGTATCCGGACAACTTAAAAACAGTTTTAGTCTGTGCACGTCTTAGGACTGCAAGGTAATAAATTTAAATTATACCTTTTATATAACTTGAGAAATGTGCCATTAATATAGATTAACCAATTTCCATGATTGTTGAGGTGAAAATTATGGAAAAATATTTTAAATGTAGGTTTTTTGTTCTTTTATTACATCACGTCGATATGAACTTTATTTATGCTAAATCTTACTCTAACGTGTATGTAATGTACTTTAAAAGGAGAACAAAGGTTTTTCCTTCAATTGTTATGAATATACGAATATAGATATGGCCTTAAGGAAAGGATATTTTTATCAAAGTATAAGTATTTTCTTACGCCAATACACATAAATTAATATAGAGAACTACAGATAAATGCAATTTTTTAGAAATTTTCATTGTATACAGTTGTAAAGGCACGCAATTGTATGCAAAGTCAAAATCCTAAGAAATTGTGTATTTATAAATATTTTTTTTTCTTAATGAAATTGTTGCTGCAACTAGTTGGAGTCAAAATGGCTTCTTGGGCAATCAAGTGTTAATTTTGTTATTTACATGAAGATTGCTGGTCAGATTTGTAATACTATTGTTGAGATTGGCAAATCTACGAAGTAATACGAAATGTAGTCACTGGCGTTCTAAGTTTGCCAACCGTTTACAATGAAGTAAGATCATTTAGCGAGACGTCCGATTTATACAATAATATATTTTTTTAAAATTATGGATTCTGAATAAAATTTGTGAAAAAATATATAGCGTAATGAAAATTATTTTTAATTGCGAAGGTAAAAAGAGGTGACTTTTCACAACAAAATACCATCACGCATAGCGACCATGAAACGCGCTTGTTGCGTTTATCTTCTTTCCCATAAAACCCAGACATGCACATACAGAACACTCCCTTACCGGAAGGGAGTGGTTGAAAACCACCTACACCTACACCACAGAGAATTCCATCCCCTGTTAGCAAAAGCTGGACCATTTCCCTTGCTCAGAATAATATGTATGTATGTACTTAATTAGTTATGTATAAGTGAAATATGTTATGTCAAACTGTATGTGTTTACATAAAAACAATTTAGATGTGTAATTTTCTATATTCTGATAAATAAAATATTAATAATATTATTAGCATTATTAATATTTAATATTTATAATATATCAAAAATATTATTAATATATTTTGCTATATTTTATATTTAAAATATTATTAAAATTTATAATATAGCATTATTTAGCTAAGTAATAAATGCAACTGTAACTCTACATATTAAATAGAATTAAGAGGAATCTAGGCCCAGCAAAAGCACATATGGGCCACATGTATTTTATATATATTAAATAAATAAAAATTACAGAACTTTCTAACCTATATACACTGACATATAAATAGTTTTTTTTTCATCATTTCCGGATGCACTAGCGGTGGAATGTCATATAAAACGTGAACGTAAAGTTATTAAGAAGAATTAAGAGATATTTGGGCCCAGCACAAACCGGTAAAATTTAATATAGCTTCACACGTATTTTATATTTAATTTATTAAAAAAATAAAACAAAAGAAATAAAAATATAAATAAAAATTACAGACCTTTGTTACCTACATACACTGACATATAAACAATTATAAGTAGTTTATTTTTTCTTATATTTTTATCATATTTACTCAGCTTTTAAACCTTCCCTGGACCTCAAAAAATAATACAAAACCAAAGCTAGTCAAATCGGTCCAGCCGTTCTCGAGTTTTTGCGAGACTAACGAACAGCAATTGATTTACATATATATATATATATATATATATATATATATATATATATATATATATATATATATATATATATATATATATATATACATATATATATAAAATAAAAAAGATAAATAAAAATTACAAAATAAAAAACTATTTATATGTCAGTGTATGTATGTTACTACATACACTGACATATAAATAGTTTTTTTTTCCACCATTTCCGAATGCACTAGCGGTGGAATGCCGCACAGAACGTGGTTGCATTGCGGAGAAAGGATACGTCGTTCCGCTTGGGGCGGTGTCGTAATCGACGACTGAATGTTGCCTCTGCATGCTCGTACTAGGTGCGGTTGCTTTGGATCGTCGTAATTGTTTTCTTATATTTTTTTTTGTCTTTTCAATGTCACACGTTTTGAAACAATCGTAGTTCATATGTGAATTATTGGCATTGTTTTGTCTTAAAGAACTAAATTGAACTAAACTGAAATAGAATACGCAAGTATAAAAGTTCAAATCAACATTTATTCTAAATAATCATTAATAATCTGAATGTTACATATATTTTATTCTGATCTTAGCAAAATAATTTTGACTTTTGATGTTTATAATTTAAAAAACGTGATTTCCGTAAACTAACTCATTTGCAGGTAGATATTTAAATATATTATACAAAATAAATATGTCATTAATTTATAACAAAAAAAGGTTCGTCGATGCCCTAATTTTTTGTGTAAGTATAAGAAAACTAAAAATAAAGAAAATAAAATTAAATCAAAAAGTATTTTAGTGTAAATGGTTGTCGGTTAACAGAAAAAGTTTCGTCGACGCCGTGATTTTTTCGCGACGCGAGGGTTTCGTGGCGTGGCAGTATTTGTTTGTATAAGTTTAAGTATACTAAAAATAATTAAAAAAATAAAATAAAATCAAAAAGCATTTAATTATAAATAAATGGTTGTCGAGTTTGCTTTATAGACTTTAGTTTTGGGGCACTCTCACAGAGAAAAGTTCTACGACTTATTAAGTTATTAGGGAATGAATCACGAAGAATCAGCTCTCTAATAGTATCAGTATTGGCAGAAAATAATCAGTAAGTACCACCAATTGGCTCAGTGGCGGGGCACTCCGCCCGCGCAGTCAATAGTCGCGGGTTCAATCCCCGCATCGGAATAAATATATGTATGGATTACAAATATTTATTTCGAGTCCGGTAACCCTCTCAATCCGCATTGGACAAGCGTGGTGAGTTACTTTCCGTTCTGTGCTCAGAAGTGGGACATATATGGGCTGCAGAAAAAATCTAACGAGACCTGAACTCAACAGACATATAGGACGATTGAATGCAGCCTTCATTTGGTCGATCCTACGTAATAGAGGATGGATATGGAACAGGATATCTTCATATCCCTATATTATTTTGGAAGAAGCATGATTGAGGAAGTGATGTTGCATGCTTATAAGTAATTACGCAAACGCTATGCGGTGAGCGATTTGGTAAATAATTCCTCAGATTTTGCAGGAATGTTAATCGATTTCAAAATAATATCCTACACAAAAGTCTTGTAAATCAACCTTCTCTGGAACTTCGATATTTATCAATCGATACGACACTTTTAACAACGCATACACATACTTCAAAGACTGCGAACGTATCTGTAGCGCTTTTTTTCTGAGCACAGGCCATTTCTGAAGTGACGGACGATATTAGATAGGCCCACCACGCTTTTCCATTGTGTGTGTGATTGTAAGGGTTACCAGACTCAGAATAAATATCTAGAGGCCATACATATATTTAATCGAATGCGGAGCTCGAACCTGCGATCGCTGACTTCATGGGCCACGCCACTCAGCCTATTGGTAACGCTTTATGGCGTCGCAAATGTCTGTAGGCGCTAAGATTGTTTTCCATCAGACGACACACTTGCTCATTTACCTTCCTGTCCCATAACTAGGTTGTCTAGAAGCATTTTTGTGTGATAATATAGTTAATTTTTAATAAGTTTATATACCCGTTTATTAATAAATAAATAAATTAAACTACAATATATTCACGGATAATCTCCTAAATAAAAGTTATTATAGTGGAATTCACTGGTCGGATTTCTTTTAAACAATCCTTCTGAGCAATGTCCATGATAAAATGGATAAATTTCTAAATATAATTTTGTATAAAGATTAATATCATATCGTCATTACAAACTAGTTGTACTAGACTGAACAACACAGCTGTTTCTTGCATATCCTAGAACCTTACGCAAACGCGGTTCCCGTCACTGGCCATACTACAAGGTGCAGTTCGAAATATCATTTAATGGCGCAATCTACGACTGTATTCGTGTAAAGGAAATAAGTCCTAAGCGCCTCTATAATTAATGTTGTTGTTTATTAAAATATTTTTTAAATAATATTTCGTTTTCATTGTAAATATTTCAATTGTTATCAATCGTAATAGACAAAAATCAGGCATCCTTGTGTTCATACACGCTAATCTTCGAAACTGCCGCACTGATTTCAATAAAATTTTGTGAGTGTATGGTTTGTTTTAGCTTGAAATATATTGTAGGAATCTTTTGGATCCGAATGGCACTGTTTTGGGAATCAAAATTTTTTACATTCTTCCAAAACTATATACAATGTTGTATCCCTTATGTATGTTTGTTAAGGTATTTTTAAGTAATATTTAGTTTTTATTGTAAATGTTGCAATTGTTAATCTTTACTATTTTAATATGTAAAAATCAGGCGTCACTGTTCGTACACGCTAATCTTCGAAACCGCCTCACTGATTTCAATAAAATTTTGTGAGTGTATGGTTTGTTGTAGCTTTAAAGATAGGAATCTTTTGGACCCCATAGGTGTTACTGTCTTGGGAATTAAAATTTTTTTTCAAGGTAATTTTTTTTTACAATCTTCCAAAACTATATACAATGTCCAATGATGTATCACTTATTCTGGTATGGACTGTGATAGGACAAAGTTCGCCCACTAGTATAATATATTTATTTATAAGAAAACTTTCGTGAATTATGGAGTGAAAATGTTCATGAGGCCTATTTTTGCGTTTTACGACGTTTTCGCTCTTTGCGTCGTATGATTTGCTTAACTAATACCGATTTTTTATTTTAAATTAACAAAGTAATGTTGTTACTCACTAGTTGTAGTGTAGTGAGGTGCTTCTTCCACCACAAGTATTTCTGATATTGTGGCCCCATCGCGGCCATCATATAGTAACTGTACATGATGACGTGCACCAAGTTGTTCACGATGTTGGAGAACGTTCCATGCCCGCCTGAAAAAGAAAATTTATTTTTCTTTACATAAATATCATATTTGTATTTGTTAGCAGGGGAGAAATCCACGGTCTGCCGTGCCATAGGATGCGTGGCTAAGGGCGAGCTTAGTCGCAAGCGTGCCGACCGTCCCGGGATCGGGCTCCCCTGGGTACTATGGTGCCTTATCTCAGTATGCAGGGCTCTGCTGGGGATGACCTCCATCCTTCCTTGCGACTTGTGAGATTCACTAACACGAATTTAATATACCTAATTTGTTGAAAAATGACGGCGACGTGGTTCGCCACCCGTCACGTTCTGATTCTCACGAGGTCGAGAAGCGACCAATGGAGAGCTGTTTCGCTGCGATGAATGGTAGCGGATGGAGCTCTGTGGTCTCTGCCAACCCCTGTGGAGATAGGCGTGAATATATAAAAAATAATATTAAAAAAAATAGCAGGGATTTGGGGCCCCGACTCTTCTTTCCTTACTTTATTTTATACCCTCTACATTGAATATAATGGAATCATATAGGTACTCAAAAAGACTAACAATTATTTATCTGTGATAATTATAGTATTTAACTCTTATTAATGAAAAATTGTTTTTAAATTATATCAAAAAGATATATATTAGGTGCGCAACTAAGTTCTCGCTGTTTGTCATTTCATGGCTCCAGCAGTATGTGTTGGTCGATTTTGACATATCCAAAACGTCATTAACCAAGCTTAGACATATGGTAAAAAAACTGATCTGATACGATAGTAATTTTAAGGCGACGTCATATACTTTTAGTTGTATGAAAATGTCTGATTTAGTGACAAATAATCGTCATTTGCGGCAGGTGTTACTTTTCATTCAATGTTTCATTCAAAGAAATAATTATATAATTGTTATCCTTTTTAAAACTTGTTGACAGTTTTTACTGGATCACATTGTTTCACGTCGATTTCAAAGGTCAAATTTTTACTTTAATGTGTATCTTAAAGTTCGTTAAGAGTTTTACAAAAAAATAAAAATGAATAAAAGTTCACATGTCGCTTTTAAGAGAAAGTGTAACATACATGTGTAAACATATGTATCACATGTTACTAGACCTTAACAGAAAAAAGTCTTCGATCTGAAACGAGACATGAAATGAGAGCATTAAGAAGTATGTGTGGTGTAACCTTGAATGATAGAATAAGAAATGAAGATATAAGAGAGCAATGTGGAGTAAAAGAAGGTGTTATGCCAAAAGTAGAGGAAGGGATGCTTAAATGGTTTGGACTGAGAGAGGATGGATGAAAGACAACTGGCAAAAGAAATTTACCTTGCGAATGTGGATGGAAGGGTCGGAAGAGGAAGACCACGAAAAACATACCTTGACCAAATTGTTGAACTTTTTAGGAAGGGCCAGGTCAAGAGTACCCTCAACCGGCGGGCTTGCATGAGGAGAATAATGAGTGTGAAAGAAGCAAGGGAAGTATACCGAGATCGTAGCAGATGGAGATCTGTGGTCTCTGCCTACCCCTACGGGAGACAGGCGTAACGATATGTATGTATGTATTTAAGTACGAGGCGTTAATATATTTTTTTAATAGTGCGTTTTATAATATTAATATCTAATTTTTTATTTTCTATGATTAGAAAAATACAAGAAATATATAAATACATAATATGTACTTGAATGATATGATGATCTAAATGATTTAATGACAAAGCTACGACTTTCGGAGTCGATGGTTGCTTGTTTCATACCAGCATCGGATGAACGTTTATACGTGTGAACTAAAGGTATCTATCTTTTCTAAGTTTGGGTGAATAGTGGTTAATGTCCATTCTTCCAAAAAGAGGGTAACGTCTTACCTAGTATGTGGGACATGGATGTGCTATAAAATATGATGATTAGAGTCGAGATCAAAACCAATAAAGAATGAGTTAATACTTACCAGCGATAAACTTTACAAGGAGCCACGCTTCAAACGGCGTTAATGAGTGGTGATATAAGTGCAGCCACGTGATCTGACTTTTCTTCTTGCGCAGCACGAAAAATATCGTGTCTGCAAACTCTGACAGTTTTGAGAAGTAGTAGACCCAGCACAAGTGTAGCATCTGAATGTGATAAGAAAAATTATAATTGATAAAAGATAAAATAATAATTCTACAATCAAAAATATAGAAATGGCTTGACGGAATAATATGGACAGTCAAAAGTTTTACTTAGCGACAAGCAAAACAATAACAGAAAATTAATAATGTGTGTTTTTCCGTTGGGTTAAGTGGATTTATTTGGAACTTAAACCAAAATTTTTGTTTTTTGGTTTAAGTTCCAAATAAATCCATTTAACCCAACCATTTTGGTTTAAGTTCCAAATAAATCCACTTAATCCAACGGAAAAACAACTGTCCATATAGTGATGGATTTCCGGAAAGTAACGCCTGACTCCATTAATAATCTTGACGGAATAAATTAAAAATAAACAAGTTAATTTATCAAAACAAAATTAATTTACATTCTTCTTGTTGAGTCTTTTTTGTTATTGTTACAGAAGTAAGGACAGTATTTCTTATTATATTATTATAACAAGAAATAAAGTTTAATAAGGAAGGGAATAGGTGTTCTATTTCATAAATGTCCCCAAAATCTACCAGTATAAAAAGTGCTTCATCAAAAACTGTCTATGAAATGTGAAACGCAGCTAAAAATGGGAATAAATAAATATGGAAATAAAACAAAAGTCGATATTCATCGTGTTTAATTTTCCATATTTCATTAATATTTTACTCTTTATCACATTCTGGAGAATGCATTGGTTTATGACGACCAATTGGTTCAGTGGCGGGGCTCCCACCCACGCAATTAATGGTCGCGAGTTCGATCCCCACGTTCAAATAAATATATGTACGGCCTACAGACATTTATTCCGAGTCTGGTAACCCCGCCAATCCGCATTGGACAAACGTGGTGGCTTATTGTCCGTTCCTCCAGAAAAGTAGAGGATGGGCCTCTCCATTTGTGGAGACATTTCGCTCAGCAGTGGGACATATATAGATAAAAAAATGGTCTCTGGCTGATTATAAAAAAGATTATAAATAAATACATATTAAGAGTACATACATACATATATAATGATGTCAATCAGCGCGCCGATTGGAGAAATACATTGATTTTCGTCACGTCATGACATCTTAACGGTAAAAGTAAAAATAGCTATGGAACGTCAATGGATCTAACGGATTTTATTAATAACCGTCCGACAGTAAAAGTACTTCGAGGTTGATGATATAAATGTACGTACATAAACGTAATGAATAATAACACATACGTACATACAATCACACCTGTTTCCCGTAGGGTTAGCCAGAGACCACAGACTTCCATTTGATACGATCTACATACATAAATATCGTCACGTCTGTCTCCGTAGGGGTAGGCAGAGACGATCTCGGCATTCTTTCCTTGCTTCCTCCACACTCATTATTTTATTTCCCTCATGCAAGCCCGTATATTAAGGGTACTGCTACGATCTTGGCACACTTGTTTTGCTTCATTCACACTCATCACTTTCCTCACACAAGCTCATCTGTTAAGGATACTTTTCACCTGGCATTTTTTGAGAACTTTAGCGATTTGGTCGTCTTCCTTGATCTTCCCCTGATATATTGAGATTGCGGATGTGGATGGAAAGGTCGGCTTTCCATCCACATCCGCAATCTCAATATATTTTACGTTGCAAATGAATTTAATAGTTTTATGTATTTATAATATTTTAATAAAATATTGTAATATTTTAAATAAATTTGTACATGTATGTGATGTTTATGATTTTCCTCTTTTACTTTGTGAGTTGAAAATCATATTTTTTTATGGGATAGGAGGGCAAACGAGCAAGCGTGTCGTCTGATGGAAAGCAATCAACGCCGCCCATGGACAACCGCGATACCGCAGGAGTCGCGGAAGCGTTGCCGGTCTTTTAGGTGTGAATAGTCTTGGTACAGTAGTTGAAGGTTCCAATGTCGTAACGGTTCAGAAAGACCGCCGAGGGTAGCTGGTTCCACAAACTGGTTGTACGTGGAAAGAAGTTACGAGAGAAACGCACCGTAGTAGATCGCCACTCATCCAGATGGTGGGATTGAAATTTTTCTTTACGGCGAGTTGTGCGGTTGTGGAATTCGGCGGCGGGAATTATTCCAAACAAATTCATATTTCGATGAAAGCTTGTTTCTTTGAAATAATCAGCGATACTTCTCGTATTTGGGTCATTTAGAAACCGGCCGTCCTTATTTTATCGATGGAAGGAGTAAAAAGAAGATATATAACTAGCACATCACAATATTTATTTACACATATTGTGATGGACTTGTAATACACACGACCCCGTAAACCTTGCTTGTGAACGTATTTATTTTTGCGTGAATTTTATGAAGTTGAACTAGCTCAAGCCTATTCATACGGATCTATGCTATGTAATTCAAGTTTCCTTCAAAATAATTTCACTTTCAAGAATCGAGTAGCGGCGCTGATGTGATGTAAGAGCAATCACAAATCGGGGAGGGAGGGGAGGTAAGGGACGGCTGGCCGCGAACGCGGCAGCGCTTTCACTGTGTTACGCGAACTTGGTCGTACGCAAGTTCATTGGTGTAATTCGCCAGCGCTTAAGGTTGGGGTCACTGTACGAAAAAAAATTTAAAATATTTTTTATACGCATAAAGCGCAGGGCACACCGGGAACGAATCGAAAATTCATTTAGCTTCGCATATGTAGCTGTCGTGTCTTTTCAAAATTCAGCGTGCACCACGAATTAGCTAACCAACGACCCCACGCATGTTACCCCTCGCGCGGGGATAAAGAGAAGCCCCCCCATATAACAATTTCTCTAGTGTCGTTTTTAACCTTTCTGGTGAGGACCATTATATTCGAGCAACATTAGCGAAACTAAACGAACTTAGCTATCTTTTTAAAATAAACCCCCAGGTGTTTTATCTAATCACGGGTTATTCGTTAATCACGAATAAAGTTAACAATTATCTATAAAATAATCGGTTAAATACTGATTCGAGAAACTGGACATGCCACTTGCCAATGACTATAGATAAACCAATACTCGGAGTATTGGTTTATCTATAGTCAACACTTCATTTATAATTATAATGTCAGAATCCACCAATCAAAATAAAGCACACATTTACACTCATAGGTCATTTCCTGACCGAAATAACGCCTTAGGTGTCTCTAACCAGCGCCATCTTATTAGAAATCGGCGAGTAACCGTTGTCTGGATGACATGCTTATAAGAGGAGAGCAGGTGGATGTTCATAGAATTCGGATATATATATATATATATATATATATATATATATATATATATATATATATATATATATATATATATATATATATATATATATATATATATATATATATATTTATGTATATATATATTACTACATAAATATTTATTATAAATATATATAAATATTTCCCCGCCAATCCCATAGTGTGAGATGCTTGCTCATTTCCTTCAGTCCGTCAAAGCTTCTGCACTACGGTAGCGTGATTGCTTTCCATCCGTCGTCAAGATTGCTAGTTTGCCCCCTTACTCAAGAAAAAAGAAAAGTCCTAATATTTCGCAGCTTTGCTGTAGTAACAAATAAAATATTTATTGATATAGGATCATTCTATTGATAAAGAAATACATTTTGGGTTTATTGCAAATTGCCAATCATTTACACATAACTTATGTACCTATGTATGTAACTTATGTAACTTACGTAGTTACTAGTAAGTAAAGATTTTGAAGAATTTTCTTTAGAATACAAAGACGGACAGCCGGAACTGTTAAATAATAAACAAAAAAAAATGTTTAAGATTTGCCACACCCGTGACGGTAACAGATTGCAGCTCTTTTCTCTTTCCAGCAACGACTGGTCCAAACACAAACGACTATTCGAAAGCGTACTGCCATGACGCGCAACAAGTACCATTGAATGAACTTGACCGATACAAAGTGGTAGAAAGAAACGTATAGATCTGGCACTAATCTTGGTTCTGACTGAAAACCATCGCCAGTTCTTCTAAACAGAACACTCAAGGTGTTCTGTTTAGAACTAACCCGGAGTAAGAACCATGTTGTGTCAATTGTTTTTATATATAACTATAAGTAATGTTATTTTTTGTGTCATAAATAAATCATTTTTCGACTAATAATTAATAAGAAAATGAAAACATAAATATTCACACAAAAACAATAAATATTAGTAAAAGTTTTATCAAGGGAAGAATCATTGAGGGAAAACTTCCAACTTCGATTTGTAATTCGAATTTCTTTTAGTGGAGTTGGAACTTAGTGTAACAGCGCCATCTATTTCCTTTTTTTTTTTATATATATTCACGCCTATCCCCCGCAGGGGTTGGCAGAGACCACAGAGCTCCATCCGCTGCCATTCATCGCAGCGAAACGGCTCGTCATTGGTCGCTTTTCGCCCTCGTGAGAATCAGGACGTGACGGGTGGCGAACCACGTCGCCGTCATTTTTGACAAATTAGGTATATTAAATTCGTCTTAGTGAATCCCACGAGCCGCAAGGGAGGATGGAGGTCAGCCCCAGCAGAGCCCTGCATGCTGAGGTAAGGCACCATAGTCCCCGGGGGAGCCCGACCCCGGGACGATCGGCACGCTTGCGACTAGGCTCGCCCCTAGCCACGCATCCATTGGCACGGCAGACCGTGGATTGGCGGAGAGGAAGGGAAAGGATAGAGAAGAAAGGATGGGCAGGAAAGGAAATGCGGACTGGGGGGTTACCAGACTCAGAATAAACATTTATAAATCTATATAAATATTTATTCCGATGCGGGAATCGAACCCGCGACCATTGACTCCGCGGGCGGAGGGCCCCGCCACTGAGCCAATCGGTCGTCTATTTCCTTTTCTTTATATTATTAAATTTTAAATCGAAGTTGTAAAGTTTTCCTTATGTTAGGGTTATTTAGAGGAATAGATGTCGTTGATAAAACTTTTTTGCCTACTCTACGAGGATTATACTACCATCAGATTAGCTCATTTCTGAAATAGACATCGAAGAAGACGAAATCCTTTCATTATTTTCTTCTTCTTTTTTTGATGGCAACCAGTCGCAACTATTATGCCCGTAAAGTAAAATGCGATAATATCAAATCTCTTGTAATAAAACTAGTCAACTTATCACGTTACGTCTTGATAAAATGGTGACTATTTTACCAAAACCTTCTATGGACTTCTTCAGTCAACTTAAAAAGTCACGATAAACGCATTTATTTCTAGTATGACGTCAATAAAAGGATCTAATTTAACAATAGCTCAAGGAATCTGGACAGATATTCCGATGTTATTTTTCAGTGAGATATCTCACGCGGTTATTTTGTAAGTATGCAAATGTTTAAAGTAATTTAAAAATGTATACCAGTGACAACTTGATTTGAATTATATCAATTATATTTTTCTGTCATAATATCTTATTTAAAAAAATATATCTTATTTAACGTTATAATAATTATTAATTAATCAAATATGATGAAATGATCTAGGCTGAATAATGAATGAGAAGCTTTTGACTTATCTTTGAAATACAAACATTTTATAAATGGGGACGTCTTTTTTTTGGATCCTGCAGCCCTTATAAGTACCACTGCTGGGCATGTGTCGCCCCATTTCTAGAGAAACGTACGTCAATCATAAATAAACAATAAAGAAATATCTGAAGATTTTTAGCTCTATGGTTACCACGCGGCGATTTGTCTCATCTCCTCTAGCTTTCTATGAGGACGTTACGGAATAACAACTCTTAAGTCTATCACCTGATATACGCTTGTTGTATTTACTTTATTTATCTACACGATACTTCAGCAATATGTTTAAATAGCCATCAAAATTTGCGTGAAAGTAACTTGTTTTGCAGTGTCATTACTATAAGTGTCAAGTTTATTATGTAATCTGTTATTTATGCCTACACGACTCTCCGAATCTGCCGAGTTTTAAAAAAATATGTTTCCTTTTTAAATTTACTGCGATTATCAGTGACGATGGTTACAATGCGATCGAATTAAAATACGTGTTTATAAAATTGAATGATTTTTTAAGTTGATTTTTGAACTTGATATATAACGATGATTATGTTATCTGTCATTTTATTTCGAGTTTCTGAATACGATCGCCTTCCGATAGCTCTCTCTCCCTTTCTTTCTCTTTCTCTTTCTCTCTCTCTCTCACTCTGTCTTTACTACATACACAAAAATGCACACTCACACATAGTCAAAATTGTAGATTATTGCATAGGCAGGTATATGCTTGAGCCTCGTGCAATATTAACTGTAAATTACCAATGTTAAGCATACTAACTACATAATAAACACCTAATTTAAAATATATATAATATTTCATATCAACAACTCCCGGCAGTTCACTGCTGGGCCTCCTCCAAAGAAGCGCCACTTAGCCCGATTTTCGGCTCCACGCATCCAGTTTCTGCCACCCGCCCTACGCAAATAATCGCACCATCTAGCCGGAAGGCGTCACTATTTGTCAAGACACGGTCTGTATTCCAGCACTCGTCTGCCCCAGCGGTTGTCGGATCTCCGACAAACGTGACGAGCCCATTGCCACTTCAGTTTGCTAATTCGAAAGATTATGTCAATGATTTTGGTTCTCTGACGGATTTCTTTATTCCAAATCATATGCACCAGAGAAACTCCGAGCTCTTCTTCCAAAGCTCTCTGACCGATTCAGAGCTTGTAAAGCAGTCGAATTGTCAGGACGTTTCGACACCGTAAGAGAGTATAGATACATATACATATAGTCACGCCTGTCTCCCTGTAGGGTCAGGCAGAGACCACAGATCTCCATCCGCTACGATCCCGACACACCTTCCTTGCTTCCTTCACACTCATCCATCTTTTTATCCTTCCTTCCTCTCACATTCATCGTAGCGAAACGGCTCTGGTATAGTGTAAGTAAGAGAATACATTATTTTATATATTTCAAATATCTGAATTTATAAATTTACATAATAAAACATATTTAATATATTTTTAATTTAATTTAAATCAGTTCGAAAAAATTTTAGTATGTAAAGCAAATAAAACCTTGTCAAGCATCACGTGAAAGTTAATTTATACCATGAAGCCATTAAAAATATTTTTATTTTCGCTCACCCGCCGCGCTTTCTCACTGTCGCTATAGTCAACGGGCTGACAGGCGAGGCTGTAGTCCCCCCACCAACCGGATGCTAAGTGCTGGAAGAAAACAAATTGCCTTAAATTTATATTTTTAATCTACATATGGTAGTTTTAATATATTATAATACATTCTTATAATGTAGTAGACCTTTAGTGTCAGTGCTTTGAATACCTGTATAATAAATATATATACAGTAAACTTCCGTTGATCTGAAATGATCGGGAAGGCGGATAACGGAAATTACGGATAAACCGAAGTCCCCTGTTTTCCCGCGTGAAACACCCAGAATGCTGTATGAATATTTGGAATTACGTGCGTATGATCGTGTTAAAAAAGTAAGTACATATATGAAGAGGTGTATAAGCAACTAAGTAATGGGTCGCGATGGTATTCGGTGGGTGGGGGTGAAGTAGGTGTATAATGTAGCCTACATAGTTTTGAATGATTTAATGTTACACATTGATTTTTACGTACATATTATAAAGTTGTGAACAAAGTAATAAATTCAGACAAAAATGTGATCGGATAAAGCAGATTTCAGATAAACGCAATTCGGATGAACGGGAGTTCACTGCATTAACCACTCATACATCAAGGTAGTTATTTTTTTAATAATCCTCAATTATTGTCATACTGCAGTAGTTCGGCATAATGCTGTGGTAAAACCGCAGCGCTAATTTTCAGCTAGACCTTGCCGCCTACGTCATAAGTGTATCTTACTTGCGAATGCTATGGCTTGCACGCATAATCGGCGAGGTTCTGACCGCTAATATATAGTTGCCCTCCCATTAAACAAAAAAAAATATTTATTCGAAAATTAAACTCTCAACTTCGTTCCAAAGGCGAGAATTTCGCAAACAGCACCATTTGGTTTATTAATTCGTCATAGATAATAGAATGCGTTGTTAGTTACCAAGAGCAAGAACAGTACAATATGAGTAACAATTTATATTACAAGGCTGTTTTTTAAAAGTACAGAATATTATATGGGCAATTAAGTTTTGTCAATGTGATTGCCATGTGACCTTGAAAATGGGGAAATAAAGCGACCTTAAAACCCATTACCGAATTGTGGTTAAAAAATGTCATTAGGCTTGTTCCATGGTTGGCCATCTGTGTTTTTTCTTGATAAAATATTCTAAGTAAACAGCGATTCCTAAACTTAGAAGTTCTCATCAGAAATTTTTAATATATGTATGTAAGATCTCGTTTATTAATTTAATAAAAACCTTTTATCTTATTTGACCTTATATATCTTATAATAATTATATTATTATTATGGAATATATCCGTTTTTATTTTTTATTTGACCTAGTATCAAATATATTTATATACTATAGATACATTACATCGTCACGCCTGTCTCCCGTAGGGGTAGGCAGAGACCAAAGATCTCCATCTGCTACGATCTCGGCATACTTCTCTTGCTTCCTCCACACTCATTACTCTCCTCATGCAAGCCCATCGGTTAAATGTCTTGACCTGGTTTATGTACTATATAGATTTATATTTATATAGTTCTATATTAAGTCAGGCTAAGCAGGCTTATTATATAGGTCTCCTCTATTTTTCTTCTCGGTTTTACGCTGTTCTTCACCATCCTTTTGGCGAATTGTTCTCCCATCTGCTCTCCTCTATGCTCTTTACCGTTCCTCGGATATCATTTTGTAATATTTTTAATCCACTCTTCTGTCTTTGTCCATTTTCATTTCGTCATTGTATATATGTTTTTATCCTTACCCTAAACATTTACTTTATTTGTGAGCCACAAATTAAAACCCTCACGTTAAGTCACGTAAAAGTTAAAAAAAAAAACAGTGGCGTCGTGTCACGGGTTTCACTTCCGATCCACATTTTTCGTCACTCATGCCTCCGATGATGAAGAGAAAAGTCTTCGAGCAGTACATCCTATGGTATGATCAGCCTGTACTGTATAAGTAGTCCATTGTGATCTGTCCATTTGAAGATAGTTGCTAACTCACGTTAACAAATTCTAAGCGTACCAACTAAAAACGGTCATAGCCACTTCGTGACGTAATTTTTTATCTAATTGCCCGAAAAACCATGCGAGCATGTAGTTATGCATGACCGAATCGTCTTTTTTACTGTTACATAATCGTTAAGCAGGTAGCCACACAAAAAGTTTCATTAGGCATGGGAATAGTTTTTGGATGATAGATTTGATGGAAACCGTTTGTTATTTTTATGGGATAGAAAGGCAAACGAGCGGGCATGTCACGTGATGGAAAGTAATCAATGCGCCAATAGACATCCGTAGCGCCATAAGAATTTTAGAAGCGTTGCCTGCCTTTAAAAAAAGTCTAGGCTTGTTTTTGGATGGTTCCAATGTCGTATCTGTTTGGAAACAACTCTGGAAGTAGCTGGTTCCACAGGGTAGTAGTGCGTGGAAATGAGTTTCTAGAAAACGCGCCGTACTGGATCGCCACTCATCCAGATGGTGGGGATGAAACATTTTCTTGTAATGAGTTGTGCGGTTGTGGAATTCGGCGGTAGGAATTATCCCGAACAATGCCTCAGAGTACTTCCCATGGTAAAATCGATAAAAGTTGCTGAAAGGTGATACGTCAGTACTTTAGAAATAAATTGACAGTGAAGCAGTCACTTTCTGAGTTAAGGGGTCGATTTCGACAACAAGATAAATATATTTACGGTTTACATGTATTAATTTTGAGTCTATGCGTCCTGCCGATCCATCTTGAACAACCTATCATGGTTAATGTCTATTTATTTTAGAAATGGGGAGGTCCGCTACCAAAAGTGGGACATACATTTGTGTGACCAAAAACAATAACGCGTTGATTCAGAGCGCTGTTTGGAGCTGTACAAGCAAGATAAAAATGATTAATTGCCTCGGTATGTGACAATGGATGAAACATGGATCTACTACTATACACCTGAACCAAAAAGAAGGGTTGTAAAAGGTTTCAATTAGAAAAGTATTAATATATGTAGGTATATGTCTCTTAAATTATATTATATTATTATATATTTTATGTATTATAACATGTAATATATTATATGTATATTTTATATTATATACATAGAGAGGATGGATGAAAGATGATTGGTAAAAGAAACTTAAGTTTTGGATGTGGTTGAAAGGGTCGGTAGGGGAAGAACATGGAATACATACTTTGATAAAATTGCCGAAGTTTTTAGGAAAGGCCAGATCAACAGTACCCTTAACCGGCGGGCTTGCATGAGGAGAGATGGGGGTGCAACAAGGAGAGTATTTCGAGATCGTATCGAATGGAGATCTGTGGTCTCTTTCTACCCTAACGGGAAACAGGCGTGACGATAAGTATGTATGTATATATGTTAAAATATAAAGTATATATTACGTATGTATTCATCACTATCATCACCCACAACATAACACGGGAATAATTAAATTTCTCCCGTGTCATGTTGGCAGAGAGTTCTTTTGTAAGAAAATAATTATTCAAGTACACTCACAGGAAACGATTTATCAAAGAACTTTTACTTACTTATAAATTTTGAAAGTATTTAAGTAAAGTTACAATGAAAAATATTGAAATATCAGTGAATAGATTACTATCACGTGAAATCTTTGATGCGTGAAGGACGTCTTCGCTTGACTGGGCGTGTCTTCGCAATAGTCTATGCGGGTGTCTTGTGACGTATGTACGAGTATGTGCTTATAATACAGTTAAAGGTAATGTAATAAATTGATTGCGAATACGTACGTCGCGTTTTAATAAAAACTAGTGTAGTAATAATAAGAGCGTATGAGGGTCGTTCAACTGGACGGCATTTGAGGTTGCCTTGCCTGGCAGGAGGTGAAGCAGGCACGCACGGTAGTGAAAGATCTTTTCGGATTTTGAGCCAGTAAAGTTTTTCGGTGTAATATTCTGTTTTTCAAACAAAATAAGGATAATAACCATGTGAATAATTACTCTTTTAATGTGTCATTGTACGATACATGATCCGTGTTGCCAGTTAATTTGAAGGATTAGCTAAGGATCCTGAATAAGCAAGGGTCTTCGCGTTTCCTTGGTGGCAAGGCTATTTTCGTAATTCAAATAAAAAAAAATCGAAGGCAGCCATGAGGACTTCCAACAGAAGTGAAAACTTAATACTGTATTTTGAAATTTTAAAATAATTGTAATATTATTTAAATTTATAAGGAAACAATAATTGAAGTTTTAATAATATATAAATAATAAACTTTTGGTACAATGACAGTTAATTCAACTGTCATTGTACCCATAGTGGTCTCTGTGACTGGATGGACTTATCGGTAAAAATTAAATGTCCATCTGTCCAAGTTAGGTTTAGGTTAGTGGGTTAAATTCAAAATTCAAAAAGCAGCCATATTGTGCTAGGATGGTGAGAAGGTTCCTTTCCTTGGATGCATAATCCTTCGTGTGCTTGGTTTATGCCGCCACGAAGGATTAATAACCCTAGTAATAATATTATTTTTATAGAGATTTTTTTTATCTTAATATTTTTTATATTAATTATAATGCTATTAAGAGAAAAATATGTAAATAAAGGACAAATAATACAAAACAAATCAATAATAATATTTTTAATAAATAAATAATATAAAAATAATTTTAATGTTTTAATAATATATACCGTAAGCATTAGCATGTTGATGACGCGAACCCATAGATTTTTCCCTACCCTCCGAGAGTCATGTAACGCGGCTATAGAAGTTTTTATATAATAAGAAATTACATTATTGACTTAAAAAATATGAACAAATATATCCACACATTTTTAACACAGTTGAATTGGAAGTATTAAATAGTTTTTTTCACCAGTGTCAATGACAGTCAGGTCAAGGAGGGCCATTAAAGAATTTATACATTCACGCATCCGTGAAGAGTCTAAAATTACTTGTATTTAACGTACTGTCAACGTCATTGATATAAAATGTCAAATTTTTCTTTTCTTTTCTTTGATGGCAATTAGTTATAGCTATAATACCAGTGTCAAGTAAAATACGATAACATCGAACCTACCAAAATATTCAGCCTATCACGTTACGTCCTGATATAATGGGAGCCATTCTACCAAAACCCTCTACGGACTTTTTCAGTCACAATACACGCTTTTATTTCATATCCCTTCACTTAAAGCCTTAATCGAACTATATTGTATAATACGCCACCACAATAAAACAATAAAATTGATAATAACATATAACATAAGATTATGAACATGAAGTATAAACAGAACGTTACAGATGTAAGTTGGCGGGAAAAGTTAAATGTCAAATTTATAAACCGATTTGTTCAGATAATTCCAAACTCTCTTCTCATAAAATCGACTTTTAAGTCTGCTGCAATTCATTGGGTGAGCGATGAAATCTCGAGGCCTTGCTCGCTTTCTCCTTCCTATAATTCTCACTTCCTCTCTAATATTCACATGTTATTTCGACAAAGATAACGCAGCTATTACGCCCTTGAGGTTATGGATGTCATTACTGTGGGCACTAATTAGTTACCATTAAGTGAACCACTTTAGGGTAGGCCATACATATATTTATTTCGATGCGGGGATCGAACTCGCAATCGTTATCTCCGTTATCTTCGAGTTATTTATTCCGAGTCTGGTAACCCTCAGTGGCACATATATAGGCTGTGCATATATAGGTGTGTGAAAAAAAAAGTGAAACACTATTTCTTTTCCATCAGGTGACTTGCCCACTCTGCTCGTTTGCCTTCTTATCCCACGAAAAAAAGAAATCTTTAGGTAAAGCATTTATTCTTGTTTGATATTCATTGCGGCTTACCTCATAAAACATGTACAAAGACAATAACACTTGTCCAGCGTTGTAACCGACGAGCGTGCTTTGTATCCTGAATGGTTTCTTGTTCGCCATCCACAGTGGTCCAACCACCATCACGAAGCTGAGATACATCACCACCATGGCGAGCGTCGGTAGTGGTGTGTCGAACAGAAACCATCCTTGCACTCGTGGATCTGAAAGGAGATATTTAATAAAAACGTCGTCTGGTGTATGTGAGGGTGAGTCTAAGAAGATATTTATCACATTTTTTTTCAAAAAAAGAAGACAATCCATTTATCTTCGAGTCAGCAGACACCAGACGCTGCCACCCTAGTACTTGGCCACTGACACCGCATCATCTGGTGTCATCATAAGGTCATCTGCCGACCAGGTGACAGGGCACAGAGAGTAGAATGTCTGACAATGTTTTATTAATTAAAGCGTGTGATAAAATATGGTTTAACATGAATAATCCAGTGGAAAATACGAAGTCACGACATCCAGATCGTGAGGCTATGGCTTACTGAGTCAGGCCTAAGCTTTAAGGCTAGGTTAAGAGTACATTTAACCGGCAAGCTTGCATGAGCAGCAAGATGACTGTAAAGGAAGCAAGGAAAGTGTGCCGCGATAGTAGCAGATGGAGATCTGTGATCTCTGCCTACCTTTACGGGAAACAAGCTGGGGCTTACCAATCCTGAGTTAGCAAGGGTCTTCACGTTTCCTTTCTCACAAGGCTAAATTCGTAAAGATTAATTTGATGAAATTTTTTGTAACTTGTCTTCAGCAGACGAGTTAAGGAACACTACCGGTCGTTATTAAGTTAAACGTATGTATGTTTACATGTCTTTCCATTAAATCGCCTTGGACAAGCGAGATAGGTTAATTCCCCCAGAAATCATGAGGCCCCTATTTATCACATTATATATTGCAAAATATTAATATTGTATAATATACAATGTTTTTAAAATTACTTCTTGTCTTCCATATTAATTCTTCTCATTAAATTAATTCTTGTTAACCATATCAACTAAGATAGTTTATGGAGTCAGGTGTTACTGTGCGGAAATCTGTTATTAAGATGCACAGTCAAACATACTTTACTAAGATTCGCGAAGACAAATCACAACAGCAAATCCACCTCCACCTCGCCATGGTCACTAAAGTTGGCAACTTCAAAGACACAACAACACTTTTCACTATCTGTTGTCTTTCATTGTCAGTGTCGTACCTTGTCGTACCGTAAGTTCGCCTCGTGTCGACGCGATTTCGCGTTGAGTTTGTAATGAAAAGTGACATTGTGTGTTTGACGTAGTGTTGAAATCCTCCAAATGCTAGCTGACGGCTGTTTCTCGATGAGTAATTATACATCTATACATTTCTTGCTGAGTTGGCCATTTTGTGTTGTACTTGGACAATATAAATAGTAATAAAGTCAAGCAGGAAGTAATTTTTTCAACTAAAAAGTAACAAATCATTCTAATGTATAAATAGATATTTTATTAATAACTAAATCACATATCTACCATTTTCCTGTATTACCGCGTTTAGTAAGGAGAGTGTTTGGATTCTTTTATTTCCTTCTCCCCTTGCTCTATTTCCTTCTTCTTTTCCTTTTTAATCCTTCACAGGAGGGGTTCCATTACTGTCTTCTTCTCTTTCCATTTAATCCGTCCCCATGGTATTCCAGATATCCATGAGTGGCGGTGATCACTTACCATGAGGTGACTCGCTTCTTCGTATACTTTTTTCTTTTATAAAAAATCGCAGTCCGCCAGTCAAACAAGTTAAAAATCAATTGTTAGTGATGAAAACATATTTTTTATATAAAATAATTATAACAAAAAAGTAGACACGAAACAACAGGAACGAGAATAACCACTACCATATTTTCATTGCCTCAAGTACCCGTTCTGAGGTCGTTCACGATGGACGATTGAGAGACAAGCATTTCATACAAGTTTCTGGTTTTTTAGTGAAAGTGATCTTGCTTTCGTCATGTTGCTCAACAAATATGTTCATTAATGAAAGAAAAATGTTGTCGACTCGGAAATATTGTAATACGATTGTGTGTTACAATTTAAAAAGCTTAGTACTCTTTGTGTAGGATTGTTTTGCTTTGTACAGGATACCTCAGCAAGGATTTTAAACATTTAATATTTGTGGACCACTATATACCAACCACTATACACAACACCAAACACACACTACCACTTTTCCACCTTGTTAACGACACGTGCTTCGCCTTAACATGAGGCATCATCAGGTATAGTGGACTCTACGGAACTCTCACTTACTTAGTGGTTGGTAGGTGAAGAGTTGCTGACGGCCGTTCTTTGGTAATATTTAATTTAAGTTCTTTGTAAATCCACTTCATCCAGCAGGAAAACACACATTATTAATGTTCTATTGTTGTTTGATTGTCACGGATCTTAGCTAAGTAAAAAGTTTTAACTGACCACATAGTAATGGATTTCCGTAAAGTAACGCCTGACTCCATTAATCACATTAATTAGTTGCAAATTCGCGGGGGGCGCGGCTATGTATGTGTACAAGCTCCAACCAACAACCACTAGAATAGACAAAAAGAGTAGAAGGTCGCGACTGCGTTTTGGGCAAACGTAATGTAGAGCTACCGGCTGGTAGTGTTACGATCTGCGCAGAGCGGCTGGCTGAAACTGGACACGTGAAGCGAAAGATTGGGCTAGGTTACGTCCAGCAGTGGTGAGAGGTGTATCGTTCGTGAAGACAAAATATTATAATTTTATCGACGGTAATTTCCTAGTTATAAATTTGCAATTGTATATTATCAACGCAAAGCGTAATTGTATTTAACCGCAAATGAAAACTGATACCACCAGATCTTAAAAACTTGTATCTAAAACTAAAGCTAAAGCTGTAAAAAAATGTATCTGATCATTCGGAAACAGTCAGTTTCAACGCTGTACAAAATATTCTATTGGTTTTAGAGCTGTGAGACTCAAACAATTCGATGCAGTATATTTTTCTGATCTGAATATACAATAAAAGTTTTATGACATCTATGTAATTAGCAGCGTTTTCGCTTTATGCATCGATATGTATTTTGTATAACTTTGTTTATGACATTCATTCATTAACGGTAATTATTCTATAAGAATTTAGATTAGCATTTGTACATTTATTTTTTTGTGACAACAAATTGTTTTTATGACGGTTTTTTTCCGTTTAGAAATTTAAAATAATTTAAGTTATTTTTCGTATGTCTCTTCATTAAACACAAATGGACTGCCGACTGTTCTCTTATTTCTTTACAACAGTTCTAACAGAGTAATTTTTGTTATTCCAAGTAATAGACTTCAACGCTCTCGTATTTATCAATTATTTTAAAATATAGATTCTCAGCGGACAAAAATATAATCAACCGTGGTTCTTACGTGTTTCTTTTCTATTTTGAGTTATAGTAATTTTGGTTTGTAAACCCTTTTTCTTTTTAAATGAATTTGGGTATCTGCATTTCTAATAAACGCATCTATCTATCTATTTTTATCACTTTTCTAAAACGTATTGATATGCAGATTAACGTAAATGAATGAAGCTGCATTGAAATCAATTTATCGCAATTCGGTGTCAGTTTCACACTTTACAGCAGGTAGCTAATTTTAATAAGCTTCACGGGGAATATTAGCACTTTTTATTTTATTACGCTATGTGATAAGCTCGATAGGGTAGTGTGTGAAGCAGAAATTGGCAACATTTTAAGAATGAATACGAATTTCTTTTGAAAGTCTATTAGCAGGTGATATTTTTATGGCACCAATGTATTATTCGTTAAATGTATTACGGGGTATCGAGAAATCGTAATGTGAAAGCATTCGATTGGTTAGTATTAATAATATTAGATATGTGTCTATCATCACAAACGCCCGCTTTCTAACGGAGTTTACAATGAAAGCATTACACGAAACAATAACCTTTGTATTTTAAGTTGAACAATTACTTTATTTTATTAGTTTCGTAATGGATTTATAATAAGTAATAATTTATTTATGAGTTAATGTGCTTTAATTGGAATAAGTTCGATGACCATTTAGGTCACTTTCAGTAAATTAAGTATAAATTAATTCGTTGATATTTAAGTGTGCTTTCTTTTCAACATTCGGCTTTTTATTTGCATTACTCGGTTACTTCGTTTTTTAGTACAACCGTAAGTACCACGCACAGGAAAGGTTGAAGAACGAAATAAAATGTAATCGTTAGCCATATATTACATCAGATTGATTGACTTTGAAGGTCTAAAATGAGTTTTAGAATAATGAATTTCTGTTACGCAAAATTTCGAATCGAACAATTTTTTTACTTCTAGCTAATATGACGATATTTTATTAATACTCGCGGGCCTGAATCAAATTCTTTCTTTATTTTTTATCATTATAATATTTTGTCAATCCTACGGTTGTCTGGAATAAATTGCAATTAGGTATAAGATCTCCATTTGTATATAAATATTACAATAAATAATTGTATAATTTTGTTTTTCGTGTACAATAAGGAATATATCTATCTATCTAAATCAAGTGAGTATAATTTAGTATATATTGTAATTTAGGAGTAGGTAGCGTTATTGCTTGGTTACAATAGGACAGGTATTCAAAGCAACAATTTTTTTTTTAAGTATTATTATATAATAATAATTAAATAATATACATAAAAACGTAAAGGGAACCAGCTATCTTCAGTGATATACGCAACTAATACGACGTTGGCGACTTCAAAAAAAAAAAAAAAACACAAGCCTACACATACATTAAAGGCCGGAAACACTTCCGTAATACATAGGTCTATGGGTGTCGATGATCGCTTTCCATCAAGCGAAACGCTTGCTCGTTTGCCCTCTTATTACATTAAAAAAAAAACTATTATAAATTCGGAACAAATGTCTACAGTCATTAGTAATGATGATGAGCCTTTATTCAGACAGATTTCGTACATACATATTACATATAAATTTATTTAATTAATAAATGAACGTTAAGTTATTAACTTAATTAATAACTATAAACATTTTTTTATGTCGTTAGCAACTCTTGTCCATGTGCCACCTGCTGATTATTTCATCGACCACTCTTGTCGATGGTCTTCGTATTTTCTTATACCTGTCCCCGGTTAAGCAGTTTATTTTTGTCTTAGACCATTTTTCGTTTTCTCTGTTAATGTGCCCTGCACATTTCCATTTAAGTTTTCTTATTGTTTTAGTTATCTACGGATAAAGTCAAGTAAGGTCTACACGTACTAAATACAATAGTACATTTTCGTGCGGAAAGAAATCGATAACTCTTGGCTTCAAAAAGGAATACTTTGCCATTGCGCCATATAGATCGCTGACTTTGATAAAGATACAGAAACTCTCAATCACTGATTCATATTTTTTTAATGAAAGTCATTCTTGAAGACTTCAAGAAAGTTTCTTGAAAAGCGTTCGTTTTATTCTAAACTCTTCTATGGATAAATGTTTCTATGGATTACCTGTTTTGTTCTCAGGGTAGTTATATATTATATAATAATTATAATATGTTTATTATATAAATACCACGGTCGTTCTAGTGTGTGAATGTAAGCTCAGAGTTTTAATTATTTATAATTGTGAATACTTGCAAAATTGTGTGTCTTGTTTATTTTTTCTACCCTCGTTGAGAAAAGTTTAGAATTTCTTTATTATTAGCATAACCATAACATTACTACCATAAGTCACTAAACTGAAGTGAGTCATTAAATTAACGAGTTCTATTACCGACTAAAGTATACGTTTTTACAAAAAAAATTAATGTGACTTACATTTCATATTTTCTTTAAAATAACTCTTGAAATCTTTTTTATATTACATAATTTTGGGTTTATTTTTAAAAAAACCTGTAGAGATACGCTTCAGCCTGGGGTGGTCGGAGGGTTACATATGTCGGACTCCTTATGCTGAATAAAAACCCTTTTAAATTTATATTTATTCACATATATCTAAGTTAAAGTTTGCCTTACCTAAGTTACAGTGTACTTTACCACTATTTCAAATTATTTTAAAATTTTCAATAAATGTTTTGTAGATGAATACGAGTATCTTCGTATTCATCTACAAAACAGGCGCCTTACTGTTAAAAGTTAAAGAATCTTTGAAGAACATAAGGTATATATAAGGTTTATATAAGGATATATAAGGATAGCATTAGTTTTAAATAATGACTTTTCTTTTTAAATTAATTTTATGTTCTATGCTGTATTAAATGTATGTAGGTAGATGTGTATTTTGAAATTTAATAAAATGTAATGAATTTATTAATTTTTATTTATTTATTAAATGCATGTTTTTTGTTTAACTTTGTTTCTTTTATTTATTTATTTGAGTAAATAAATAATGCCTTTAATAATTGCCACATGACCACAAAAATGGTGTGTTTCTATTCTATGCTGGGATCCACACTTTATGTTTACATAGATTAAAAATCATTTCACTGCAGTTAGAATTACCTTGGAGTGTATTTCAAAATCTAAACATTACTTTCAAGTTCGTTCATATTAGACATTGGCTGCGATAATAAATGTTACTAAATTATTTATGTAACTCAATTAAATATTAAAATTTGAATTATTATTAACATTCTTTAATATAACTACTATTAATAAATATAATTATGAAATGAACATAAGAAGCAATCATTTAAAATCACCTATTTTTTATTATTATTTAGGTCAAAAGTTTTATTTCTCTTGGTTGAATATATAGGGAATATACCCTGTGTTTTTGAATGCTATCTTTATTAAAATTTGTGATGTTACTTTGCCATTTAAATTATTTTTTCAAACTTTAATAATACACTGAAAAACATATGCTCTGTTTGTAATTATAGGTGACCAATTTCAGTACTTAAAATTTTTTCATATATCAAGATATGAATCAATATTTTATATAACTTTATCGTTTCATGCCGTATATTGTTTTAAATATAGAATTAAGTTAATTAAATATTTTGTAATCATCTTATTATATAATATAATATGTTGTGTATTAATGATGCTAAATTAATAAAAATATCGAATTACAAACCTGAAACTCTTTCAGCCAACATCCAATATTTGTTGATAATCGTCGTCCAATTATTGTCTGAGTAATAGTCGTCGATGGCAATTTTCACAAAACCCGTCATTTTAATTGTTACACAATTAGTCACTTACGTTTTTTTTTTTTCAAATCACTCAACACTCACACACACTTATATTGTTAATATCACTGCAGGCCGCACTACGGCTACAATTTGCTGAACGCAAGCTGTCACCTGAAATTGAAGAAAATATATTTTATTTTAAAACAAACGAATTTTTTTTTATCGCAATTACTAATTTAATTAATTTCTGTTGCAATTTTCAATTGGATAAATATTAAAAAAATACCGGCAATCTCTTCCCGTGCTCAACATCGTTTGTATCATGCGTTGATGTCAGAGAAAATATTGACACATCTCTGTCTGTCGAACGAAAGGGAAAACCTGAGCTTTGTGCGAAAGTGCGCGCGAGTTGCTCTCAGAAACCGAATTGAATCTCGCGCCACAACCGCGCCAATGGCGGCTTCCTATCCCCACGCTGCCAGAAGGACGTAAGTGGATGTGTTGCGTCATAAAAAATTGCGTTCTATTACTGCCGCACAGTGTTGACGTTTCCGAAACAAAAAATAGCGTTGCAAATTTGCCAGATAATGATATAGTATATTTCTAGATAAGAAATTAATGTATAAGAATATATGCATTTCTTTTTCGCTAACTCCGTTACCATTATTTCAGGGTCGGTTACACAACATGAAAAATTTGTTTAATTTGTACGCAAATCATCTACTTGACCTTTATGTACTGTACAAACTTTAAAAAAATTGCGAAATGCAAAATTGTGAAAGAAAAACAATATTCTTGTTATTGTTGCTTGGTAATTATTACAAATGTATTCCATCATATATAAAACGATTTTCTTCTTCATAACAGAATAGGCTTTGATGGCCACATCGGTAAATTAAAACGAAACGTTAAAACAAATCAGAAAAAATAATATTGTGTTTACGAAAAAGTTTATAGCTGTGTATAATTATGAATCTAATTCGTCCGAATTACTTTGGCAATCAAAAAAATATTCCACCGCTTTTTTTATGGGATAGGAAGGCAAACGAGCAGGCGTGTCAGCTGATGGAAAGCATCATCGCCGCCTATAGACATCCGCAGCGCTATAGGCAGTACGTAAGCGTTGCCGACCTTTAAGGAAAGTGACATTATCGGAGTGGGAGGGGGAGGGTGTTGGGCCTTCGGAACTCAGACCGTACAAAGCGCGGTAGCTAAGCTACCACTCAGACGACGGTTTTCTACGTGAGTGTGGTACTTCCCCGGGCGAGCCGGCCCATCCATGCTACAAACAAATAATATGCCATTCTCGACAAAGTATTCGTCTGCAGCGTGGCTCTACCACCAAAATACCACCGCTTCACTATTATCACTGATACCAACAACGTCAAACACACACTACTACTTTTACACAGTGTAAAGATAATTGTTAAATGATTTCTGTTGTCTTATGTAGATCCTCTTGTACAGTATACAAGAGGATGCCTTACCTTGAGGCGAAACACGGGTCGTGTACAATTTGTGACGTGTTCAATGGGATTTGTATAATTTGTATATTAGAAACGGTAGAGAAGGTAGGAAGGTAGAATTTTATGATTTGATGATGACGATGATATTTATATACTACTTTTTTTTTAACATCCTATATATGTCTCACTGTTGCGTACGGGCCTCTCCATTTCTGAAGGAACGGACGTTAACCCACCAAGCTTGTACAATGAGGATTGTCGGGGTTACCAGAGTCGGAATAAATATTTGTAATCCATACATATATTTATTCCGATGCGGGGATCGAACCCGCAACTATTAATTCCGCGGGCGGAGGGCCCCGCCACTGAGCCAATTGGTCGTTTATAGTCTATCCTTTCCTGCTAATATTATAAATGCGAAAGTTTGTGAGTATGGATGTATGTTTGTTACTCTTTCACGAAAAAACTACTAGACGGATTTGGATGAAACTTTACAGTAATATAGGTTATACATCGGAATAACATATAGGCTACAATTTGCAATGATTTTATGTAATTTTGGTCTTAATATAATTTTACTATTAGGTAAAAAAAATATATTTATTTAAAATGATCTGTCACGAAATATGGCGGACCAAATTCCATGTGAGCGAAAGCTAGTCATTCTATATATAGTATAAGTAGTCTATAGTCTACCCCTTTTATATATTAATATAAAATAACTGCATCAAGGGTCAAGTATTTTTTCAATTTCACCCGAAGGTTGCCAGGGGAGGATGCCTAATTTGCCTGTTATGCTCACTATGTAAAAAATTGAAATAAATTATTTCGACACTCCAGACAGACGTTAAATATTTACATACAATATATTCGTTAAAAGTATTTCATTACGAAATGCTTATGAAGAACAAATTAAAAATAAAAGTGTTTACTGATGTCCCGCATGCCGCCACACGATCCAATCATGCACCGGACTTTGTACCTACACGGCGCTACCATAACGAGTAAAATACACCGCACACGAGATAGAGGTTTAGCAACACGTCTTAAGATACACCAACGACCTCCATACTTCACGTACATACGTACGTAGATACATCGTCGACCATATTTCACGTACCGTTCGTTCGCTAGCTTTTGTAACATCATCTAGATTCTTATTTAAAAATCAAATACTTTCATTTCATTGTAAATTAATGAAATAAAACTACGCCACTAAAAATATTTATAACGTAGAAAAATATTCTCACGTTTTTAAATTTTTAAAACAGAAATTCACGATTTTTCCCATCATGATCAGTTGCAGTAATTTGTACCTGTCATGTCTCATGATAAGCAACTTTTCTACCTTTGACGGTCTGCAAAAGTTCACGTTTTTGCTTGACTCGTCCAGCTAATAGCGAGCCTCCGTCTATATGCCCACATTTTGAACGCTTTTATACGTTTTCTGAGGTCTTCTTTAAGCGTTCAAGCCTCACATCCGTATAGAAGTACCAATTCATAGTACAGATAAATAATATGCCATTCTTGACAAATTATTCGTCTGCAGCGTGGCTCTACCACTATTAGACCATTTCAATGCTTTAAGTACCTAACTCCTAAGCTAAGATTTTTGGGTTCAATCGAATTTAAAATTTAGTTTATATAAAAACTTTGCAAAAATGTTGGAAAACAAATTTAAAAAATGTGTAGTGACAAACCAGTAAATAATATACCGAAATATTAAGTATTACAGTTTAAATTCTTATTGAAAACGAGCGTCCTCAATATAGTCAATCATCTCATTAATAATTACATTATTAATAGATTTCTATAAATTGACGCCTGACTTTGATTTGAGGCCGCGTAACACTATTTTTGAAGACTACATTCGAAATTTCTTTTCATTGTTTCAAACAAGCAAATTGTTCGTATAGATGAACAACGATTTGGACAGGAGAGCGCCTTTTGTATTGACATTTCAGGCAATCTCGATCGTACCGATTAATCTCCTTCGTGTCCTTTCCATTCTATTCCATTGTTACCGTCTATTCCATTCTATTCGATTGTTTTTGATTGATTGATTGTTATTAGACCGCACCGTTCAATCTCATACATGTCCTGTGCATCATATTCCTTCCTTATCTCAATCGCACTAATTAATCTCCTTCGTGTCTTCTCTCTTCTACGTAACATTGGCGAAATCATCCGTGCTATTTTGGCACTATTAAATAAACATTTAAGACAATGAAGTATTTTAATTTGGTGCCGTTGACTAAGCTAGGATTTTTCAAAATAGGCCGTAAATTCGAACCGACTAAGGCAATATCTAATTGAAAAAAGAATACAACTCAATGGCGTAGTGGCGAGTTGTAGTGCTTTCAGATCCAAAAGATAGCGGATCGATTCCCTCGCCAGGGTAATTAATTTTATGATCCTAATATATTTATTCTGGGCTCGTTTTTGTTATTTGTATATTTATAATGACACCCACAACGCAGGGAATTTAGGGCTGATTCTAAATTGTTTAACTGATTTGTTTTATAATGATTTATTATAATAATATAACTTATTATTATTTTTATAGTGATATAGACTTTTGATTTAAAAATATTTTAAATTATTCAAACCTATAATATCTTCAGTTACATGTGGAGCATGGTATTTACGTATGACATTAAACATTTCTGTAGTTCGTCGGAACAGCGTATAGATGGCGTTATCTGTAACTTTCACTGACACCATTACTCTGAACTTGCACTGAATATTTTTCTTCACGCAATGTCAAGAACTAAGTGAACGAAGAGAGTTTAGGCTGAATTGTGGAGAAATACACTTACTTAATTAAAACAAGTGATATAATTCTTTTTAAAGTCAGTCCCTAGATTTTTTCCTACGATCTACATACTTCGCCACTGATGGTATTTGTTCCTAAATATATCCTTAATTTATATCCAGCTAAATATGTTAAAATAAAAGAATTTTTTTCTCCCATATAAAACAAAAATTAATTAATTAAATTTATTTAATGAATTAATTTTTGGAAAAAAAAATTATTCATATCATAAAGTCATTCTATGACGTTTAAACAATGTATTGAACTTGAGTGGATGAATAAAAGGTATTTTATTAACAATTGAAAATTTGAACAAGATATATATATAAAAATTTAGGGAAAGTGTAAATTAATAGTAGGAATTAAAAAAAGATTTAATATTAATTATGATATAAGTACGCACTGTAATTGGATTTATGTACTTTTTATATGAAATCTAAGGATGAAAAATATAAAATATGGCGAAGCTACCGTTTTGCGAGTCAATATTTGCGGATTTGATTTATGCATTGGGATAAATATATGTACGGTTACATTATATGGACAGCCGTTGGGTTTAGTGGATTTATTTGGAACTTAAACCAAAAACTTACCGAAAATCGGCCATCAACTCTCCACCCACCAACCACTATACACAACGCCAAACACACACTATCACTTTTCCATCTTAGTACACATAGTGTGTGTTTGGCGTTGTGTATAGTGGTTGGTGGGTGGAGAGTTGATGGCCGATTTTCGGTAAGTTTTTGGTTTAAGTTCCAAATAAATCCACTAAACCCAACGGAAAAACACACATTATTAATTTTCTGTTATTGTTTTGCTTGTCGCGGATCTTAGCTAAGTAAAACTTTTGACTGTCCATATAGTGATGGATTTCCACAAAGTAACGCCTGACTCCATTAATACGGTTACATTTACATACTAGATATTTATTCTAAGTAATCGCTCTACCAATCCGCATTGAACAATGTGACAAACAGAAACAGCCCGTGTCCAGCATATATGGGCTGTATAAAATAAAATAATCGGCAGAGATAATTTAAGTATTTTTTATTTAAACTCACGCAGAAAACTGACTTTCGAGTAGAATGTTTGGTACAGGGTTTCGTACGATGAATGATGAGAGATACAGATCTTATCCCACTCTCATATCTTCACTATCCCCATTCCCTTATTTACCTTACAATCTATTAAGTCATGTATTAAAAGAATAACAGAGTTAAGTTATATATTTTTGTGTTATTGCGTTTCGTAGGAGAATCTGGAGGCCCAAGTCTTTCCCCTTTATTTATTTCCTTCTTTCGACTCCTTTTTTCTTGCTATTAATTTTTCTTTTGCCTTCCGATTATAAGACTTAGGTAGGTTTATCATCAGGTGAGACACTTCCTCATTTTCTTATTGTTTTCATAAAGTAAATCAAATTTTATAAACCTAATTAGTGACAATCCCTTAGTAGGTACTAAATTTAGTGAAACTCAAGGTACAAAGAGTACATCTCCGTATGTCCCATCTGACGCATAATGGAGTACAGTTTCAGTAATTGAGAGAAAGTAACAAATTAAGTATCGAAAGAGGTACTGCGCCATTATTATGCGAATCTAACTTTACGACTCTTAGTTGTTATAGCTCAGATGTAAGAGGAACAGAGCAAGTATTTAGCATTTAATTTATGTTCCCTTTTTATAAAAGGTTGGCAAACGAGGAAGTTAAGACATATCTAATACTAAAACCACTGCAGATGTATAGCTTAAGTTAAGATAAATATGTGAGTATTAGGAAGAGAAAAAGGATTTAATGGCAGATCAAAAAGAAGTAAAGTGATGGGGAGAAGAATGTAAAAGAAAGGAGAAAGGAATATGGTCTCCAAATCCTCATACGATACGCGGTGACACAAAAAATGCCACTCAACGCTTATATTCTGTGAGTGTGTGGACTTGGTTGGTGGAGCTGGCCCATGAATCTTGTAAACCACTTCAAATAAGTCACATCTCCATTCTTACGTCCCACAGGACGTCGTCCAGTTGGGCGACCCACATATGCTTTTTTGATTGCGCGATCGTCCCCAATTCACTCAACGTGGCCTAGCCAATGAAGTCCGTAAGCCTTAGTCTCAGCAGTAAAACATTTATGGAATCAATCCCGGGGTTTGCGTTTAAGTAAAATAAATATTAAGATCCTGTGGATGTCAACTTAATATAGATATGAATTTATCCTGTTGCGGAAATCGATTTTCCTTGAACCACATTCTCCTTGAACTAAAATACTTACATACATACATATCGTCACGCCTGTCTCCCGTAGTGGTAGGCAAAGACCACAGATCTCCATCTGCTACGATCTCGGCATACTTCCTTTGCTTCTTCCACATTCATTATTCTCTTCATGCAAGCCCGCCGGTTGAGGGTACTCTTGACCTGGCCTTTCTTAAAAAGTTCAGCAATTCGGTCAAGGTATGTTTTTCGTGGTCTTCCTCTACCGACCCTTCCGTCTACTAAAATACTTCGTGATTGTGCCATTAAAAATATATGCTGCAGACTTACGGTCTCCATATTCGCGTTGAATGAGAATAGGGTATTCATTCCTGTCGACTGTACATGATGGACAGTCAAACTCACTTTGCTAAGATCCGCGAACACAAATCAGAAAAATAATATTGTGTGTTTGCGAAGACGTGGATAGGGAATTACTTACTGAGAAACTGTCGTCCGCAAATCCTCTAATACGCCACTACGCCTCGCCACGCTCACTAACGTAGAAAACGTAATACACAAAATGTTATTTTTTCACCACAAACAACGCGTTGCGCTTCGACACAAGGCATCCTCAGGTGTAATAGATTCTACGAAAGACAACCGTAAGGTGCGTACGTTGCCATTTCAACGCAGTGTCTCTGATTATATCAAATTTGATTATAAGGCGATTATCTTCGATCAATTTAGTACAACTTTCATAGATTCAGTTAGTTTGCGTAATATATAGTTCTCAAGGTTGAATATGCAATTAAACTGTGTAGTTTTCACGTTTGCCGTTCGAGTGATATAATAGTAGAAAATATTTTTTAACATATAGATCTATAGAACAAATTTTTTTTATTGGACATGAAGGCTAACGAGCAAGCGTATCACCTGATGGAAAGCAAACAACGCCGCCCATAGACATCTGCAACACCAGAGGCAAAACAGTTGTTTTGCCGGCCTTTAAGAATAGGCTTGTTTTTTGAAGGAATACGGAAATTCGGAAATACCGCCGAAGGCAGCTGGTTCCATAGAGTGGTGGTGCGTGGAATTAAATTTCGGGAAAAGCGCATAAATTTATACGCAGTTTGAATAACCTATATATTGTCCCACTGCTGAGTCTCTTTTTCGTCTCGTCTCTCATTTCTCGTCAAAAGTCCATTAGCCCAGCACACTCCAAAGTAGATTGACGGCAGGAATATTTGCCTGTAAGTTATATATATATATATATATATATATATATATATATATATATATATATATATATATATATATATATATATATATATATATATATATAAATATTCTATTGTGGGAATCAACCCGCGACTGCTGACCAAGTTTGCGGTAACTTAAATATTATAAATTCATACAAACGGATAAAAATTTGTTTATGTCAATAAATCAATAGTATGAAATGAAAAAAAGGGAAAGAGTAATAAATAATTTAAATTAAGGCCAGACAAGGCCCTACAAATATAATAGTACAAAGCAGTTTGATGATTGTAGCAGATTTTGTCTACGGCCAAATTTCACCGAAATATGTAGACTCGACAATTAATATGTAAATTTAGGTAAATTATGAATTTAATTTTACCTGTTTTAAGAAAATTTTTACTTTATTAATAGACTAATTTATAAGTATTACTACAAACAGAATTTTTCAAAACCCAGTTTGGATGTGACATTTTAAATTTTTCATGTCAACAATTTTAAAACTAAAACTAAAACACTTTAAACACTTTAAAACTAAAACATAAAATTTTTATGGAATAAGATGGAAATCAAAGCTATGGTGCCATTTTTAATACAATAATCATTACAAAAAATATATTATAATACAATAGTTTAATTTAACGCCTGTTAATATAAACTATTTAATTTTGTGAAATGAGTAAAGCTCTCGAACTTTTGCAGGCGCATTTAAATTAATTTTATAAATATATGTACATACATATATTACATGGCTTTTTCCACAATTTTGTAATGAAGTTTCTGTGGATGGAGAAAAAATTACAAAAGAAACTCCGTGGGTGTCATATTTTTTGATTAATTAGATAGTCTGCATTCTATTTTATAGAATAACACATTGTAATAAAATTTCATAAAATGGGGCACTCGATTATATAGGTGTCCGGTGAATTAGGTTTTCAATCTTACCTACTAATTTCTAACAAGGATTATTCGACCATAATTATATTAGGTTTTAGGTCGAATATTCTTTGTATGAAAGTACTAGTTAAGGTTGAAAAACTATTTCTGTCACTGGACACACTGTACAAGATCAAATAATTTATAACGAATATAATTTGTTGTTTGGCTTTCCTAAGAAAAGCTTCCAGATCGTCAGCGCGTGCTACAAGGTCCACCTTTCGCAATTTATTGTGTAATGTCCACGTCAAATATTAACTCGCTATATCGCTGTGGGTCTGGCTGTTAAACCCAAACTAGGTTAAGGTTGGGTATAGCGTTTTTCTGTTAACGAACTAAATGTTTACGTAAGAACTGACACAGGTGTGCGTAAAGACGGACCCCCGGGTAAAGATGGCCCTGTGTCTTTACCCCGAGGTTCAAGGGGTGCAGTCGCAGTGCAGCAACCTGGGCGCGGGGTCCTAGGGGGCGCCGAATGTTAGAGATTGGAAATTTTATTAAAATATATATATTAAAATGTTGATTTTTGTTTGTGTATTTTTTTTGTAAATTACAGAGTTTTAAGAAATTAATAAATAAAAGATTAAAATTATATTGCGTTTTTTTACAACAGCAGGAGCGCGGGCTGATTACCCGCACCCCGGGGCGGAATATGTTTAAGACAGCCCTGGGTTTGCACCTGGGCAACCCTTGTGTCTGCTACTTAGTACAATGATGATTAATAGAGTCAGGCGTTTGTTTGTGGAAATATTTTATCATTTTGACAGGCAGATTTCTTTCTTGGCTAAGAACTGTGATAAGCAAAGTAAGAAAAATAATAATGTGTATTTGGGCACATAGAGAAGATGAATGAAAGACGACTGGCAAAAGCAATTTACGTTGCGAATATGATAGGGTTGGTCGAGGGAAGACAACGGAAAACATACCTTGATCAAATTGCTGAATGTTTTAAGAAAGGCCAGGTAAAGAGTACCCTCAACCGGCGGGCTTGCATGAGGAGAATAATGAGTGTGGAGGAAGCAAGGAAAGTATGCCGAGATCGTAGCAGATGGAGATCTGTGGTCTCTGCCTACCCCTATGAGAAACAGCCGTAACGATATGTATGTGTAAGTGTGTATGTATGTATGATTCTAAAATTAACTTTGTAGGGTACTGGGTAGCGAATGAGGTTATCCATATTGTATTGACTGATAGTTTTAGTAATATATTCGCTATATATCTGATGCTTACGCCTAGTTGCAGAATAGTAAAGGCTAGATGGTAGACATGATGAAGATAGAATAATCAAAATAAAGTATTGTAATTTTTGCTTAATCGTGATTCTATTTCTTAATCGTTTGATTGCAGATACTAAACAAAGAATGTACATATATGGACAGTCAAAAGTTTTACTTAGCTAAGATTCGCGACAAGCAAAACAATAACAGAATATTAATAATGTGTGTTTTTCCGTTGGATTAAGTGAATTTATTTGGAACTTAAACCAAAAACTTACCGAAAATCGCCCATCAATTCTCCACCCACCAACCATTATACACAACACCAAACACATATGATCACTTTACCATCTTGTAAACGACACGTGTTTCGCCCCAACACGAGGCATCTTCAGGTAAAGTAGACTCTATGGAAGACAACCGAAAAGTCTTTGAAAACTTTTGACTGTCCATATAGTGATGGATTTCCGGAAAGTAACGCCTGACTCCATTAATAAAGGAATGTACAGTTTGTTGATACTATGAGTGTTTTTAATGTAAACAAAATTAATAATATGATAGCAACCATATATTAGATCTATGCGACAGATGTCCACGATACATGTTCATTGTGCAACGCGCATCTCAATGTTTTTCATATTTATTGCGGAATCAACGTTTACCTCACCTTTATTTTATACATTATAGACATATTTATTGATACACTATTAACTTTAATTGGAACTTTAACAGTTTTGTCATCAAAGTTCCTCGCGTATCACCGTTTCACTATTTTTTATTAATCTCAAATATGTTGAGAACAAGCTCAGACTGAAGGTTACGATTAAAATGAAAATAGGGAAATTATTCTTTTTATAAGGAAGGTGTCACCTGATGGAAAGCAACCAACCCTGCCCATTGACATCCGCAGCGCCGTAGGCAGTGCAAAGCGTTGCCGACCTTTGAGGAAAGTGTCACTATGGGAGTAGGAATGGGAGGGAGTGTTGGGTCTCCAGAACTCGGCTGCTCATCGTACGAAGCGGGGTAGCTAAGCTAGCACTCAGACGTCGGTTTTCTGCGGGAGTGTGGTACTTCCCCGGGCGAGCCGACCCATTCATGCTCCAAACAAATATTAAGTCATTCTTGATAAAGGATTCGTCTGCAGCGTGGCTCTAGAACTATTAAACTAAAATTAAAATACCCCTACTCAAGCAATCCCCTACTCAAACAAAGGTCGGCAACGCTTCCGCACTGCCTATGGCGCTGCGGAAGTCTATGGGCGGCGTTGATTGTTTTCCATCAGGTGACACGCCTGCTCGTTTGCCTTCCTATCCCATAAAAAATGATTAATGTTTTAATATATTTATCGAAGATTGTAAATGTTAATTAATTTGTGTACTTTCGATATGAAATATACTACAAATACAAAAACTAAATATCTATCAAAGAGTTTAAGTTAAAAAGGTTTCAAAATAATGGACTCCACGGTGCAAGATGTAATCTAATAAATCATAGCAAATGTCATATGCGTAGACAGTATACAGCTGTTGAAATAATTGGTAGTGTACAAATTTCATCATCCGACCTTCCACGACTTCATCTTCATAGTGGTCAGCCTCGGACAAGTGTAGGCAGCCCTAATCACACGGGTCACTGTCAACGCGTCCCAAATTTTCACCAGCAAATGTACACAATAATGGCCTCTGTACACCAAGGTCGCAACATTTTTATTCTGATATTTGTTCATTCGACACTGACTTACACTTTGTTTAATTGACTAATACAAAGAACACACGTTGCTGTTACTCGTAATTTATGCAAAGACTTGAATTAGTCTTGAGTATGTGAATAATTCCTAGACAGGCGCTGGAATGGACTCTTCAAGGGAAAAGGTAACGAGGCCGACCCAAACACACCTGGAAGCGCTCCGTAGCGGCCGAGATGAAATCCATCGGGTTGACGTGGCCTGAAATGAAGCGCGTCGCTCGAGACCGATCCCAATGGAGAAACACTGTGGGTGTCCTGCCCCACCTCGAGGACACGGGACCATAAGATGTGAATAATGAAGTGTTATAGAACTATCCTACCGGTCTGACCAGGAAAGTATCTACACCCTAGGATATCGTACGTAATTTTTTAATGGTGAGTAAAGAGATCCAGCAGTTTTCCTTTTTCTATTTTCTTCCTTCAGCTCATGTAAAGTTCTTCTTTCTCTCCCAATATTCACATTCTTATTGTTAGGTTGGCAATGTATTTGTAGTTATTTTGTTTGGGCTCTTAGTAAACAAACTGGTACACTGAGGGAGAAGAAAAGCTGCAAGAAACTCTTGCATCTTTTTTCACGTTCTTTTTTAAAAAAAAAGAATTTAGGGGAAAGGCGGGATTAATTACGAACACTTAAGAGAGTTTTGGAATATATCAAAATATATTAAATATAGATTAATTTTAATATCTAATTCTGTGAAGTAGATTATTATACTATTACAATTAACATAAATAAATGGTTTTTATATAATCAATTTTTATAACAAAATCAAAACCTTTAGTGTTCGGACAACCACGGACAGCTAGTGCGGTAATTACGATCGTATGTTGCTAACCAAGACAAGCTAATCAACCTCATAATGACACCTTCTGCTATCTTCCACTGCGGATGTCTATGGGCGGTGTTGATTGCTTTTCATCACGTGACACGCCTGCTCGTATGCCTCCTTATCCCATAAAAAAGTGGTGAAGCTACTGTTTACGGAGTCAACGGTCACGGGTTCGATTATTAAGGGGTTATGAGCAAGTGCTTCAAATGATACTTACTAAGCACCGCCCCCTATTGAGAACTGCAACATTAAACACAAATCTAGATAACTGTAGTCAAGCAGCCATATGTGATTTGTGAAAAAAATAATTAGTGCAAAGAATGACCTTAAAATAGTCCTTCACAAACAGAAAGCTAAAGTAGATACGGAAGATACTTATGAATGTATGCGTAAGCAGAAGAGCGTTCTTACTGTTCGTTTGTGCAACAGATTCAATTAATGGATTGTATGCACGCAACCACCGGGATATTGCAACCGGTCAGTCGGCTGGCCAAGGACTCGAAAACTAAACTACGATGTTACCGTTATTGTATGCACTTTAATTGATATAATATCGCTGGAAACGCGATGACTGGAAATGTTAACTGTACGTCAATTATTTGTAATACAAGCCGTCTTGAGATAACACACAAATATTAACCCTGAGCATTTTAATATTAATAACAAAAGAATACAGTGGATTTTAGCTTCTCCTGTTAGGACTAAATTTGCGCGGCGTCATTTGTTCTTGGGCCTTAATAACTATTATTGTAAACAATAATACCCTTGGATTGTTTCAGAACAAGTATTAAAAATAAATAAATAAAGTCAATTCCTGCTTTAATATTCAGCTAAATATCTTACATAAGAGATTTTTTTCTTACATATAAAACTTAAAATGATTAATTAAGATCCGGAACTCAACCGCTCACCGGACGAAGTGCGGTAGCTAAGCTACCACTTAAACGTCGATTTTCTACAGGAGTGTGGTACTTCCCCGACGAGACGGCCCATACAAATAATATGTATAAATAATATCCCATTTTTGACAAAGTATTTGTCTGCAGCGTGGCTCTACCACCAAATTGGAAACATTGTTAATTATTTTAATATAGAATTATTTAATATATTGGTTAATATAGAAGCTTATCAGTCACAGTGACTCTTTATTCACAATAATTATTGAATGTAATAGCCGACCCAATTGACATTGTCTTCTGAATGCGAAAATGTTTATTACTTATTATTATACAAAAAGGACTTAATAAAAATAATAGTCACTTAGTTCCTTTTGGGGAGGTTTTTGTGTAGGAATAAACTGTGCTAGACTGATAATGATGATAAAATTTTTACGTTAATTTGTGGCAAAATAGAAAATTACTTGCAATTTGATCCGATGAAAATATTTGATATTCAAATTTCTTAGACCTCTTTATTCTTAGAGTTCTTTGGTAGACCATTAAAATTGCGAAAACTTCAATAAATTTGGACTAATTTACCAGTATATTACGCAATTGTAATGGATGAGATGTGATTTTGTCCCAGTTAAATTATTTTTTGTCGAGAGCAGTGATAACCAAGGTAATTTATATATAATTAACATTCAAAGTTTCAAAGTCAAAGAAAATTGTTTTACAAGGTTTGAAGCTATTTTAAGACATCACTAGGGATGTAAGTTAAAGGCATATAAGAATATTAAAAGAAACCGAGTTAATTAAAAGATTTTTTTGGCTTATAATAATAATAGCATAACTCTTCTTCTGAATCTTAACACTCACGTAAAGGAGCGCAATAGTTAAGCTTCTATTCAAGCATTAAAAGAGACGAATGGAGTACTTCCCCGAACTTTATAAAACGGATATATACAGATATGATGAAATATGTTATTCGAAATATTTCTCTATTAATTTTTGACAGAGTTGTTGTAAAGAATATATTTTTTGTTCCATGAAATTCTGTGTTCTTCCTGTTGAGTATATACTGTTTCCTCGAAAAAACATTAATAAAATTAAAATATAGGGATTGGTAAATTATACTGTCTTTCTAATTAATCCTGATAAATTTTTCTCAAAATTATTTCATTCATTTAATAAATAATTTATATTTTTTAAGTACTTCTCACCTTAATTATCTCATGATTATCATATTTCATGGCAAACGGATTCGAAATTAGAAATGTTTCTCAATTGTTCCTTTTTATAATATATTTTTTATAATAAATAATAATTCTTTATTTGCATAATGTGAGGTGTAACAAGATGAAAAAAGACGTTTAAAAGCTTCATCACATTGCCACTTATGGCGTACAAATTTCATTAATTATTTATTTATTTGTTTATAATGTCAACTCTACATAAACTATATATATAGTATAGTATATGTATAGACACATAGAGATCTAAATACATAAGTCGCTTATGGTTACAAAGCATTAAAGTATATATAAACTGTTAGTGTCATTAAAATTATAATTTATTCATCTATTTCATTCGATCCAACTTTTAAAGCAAAAAAGGCCTTAGTATTATAAATATTGCCATCTATTAGCCATTCGTATAATCTTTTTTGAAATAAACTTGTGTTTAGTTGTTTTATTAATTCATGAGGTATATTGCTGTAGATGCGTATACACATAAATAGGCAGCTCGAAATATCGATAAACTAATGCTGCAACCCTATTAAGTGTTCGTTATAATATTTCTCGGAAGTCATTTATTCTGATCCTAATTCACAAAAATATCCGAAACCTTGACTTTGTCAGTCTGTGACAATGTAATGACGAGGAAAACATAAATGGAGGTATATATTATAAAAATAAAGATTCTAAATAGTAAGATATGACCGATGTAGTCTTGTCTGCTCAATATGGTGATGATGGGTGAATATTCTTTACTTAATCATCAATATTTTCGTAAAACAAAGTTTAGCAAATCTATTTTAGTCATAAACATAGTTTTTCATTAGTTTTTATATGTTTATAATATATTAATTTATTTATTAGAAAAGTAAGAGTTATTACAGAAATAAAACAAAAAAAAAGATTCTAAAATATAAGATATGACCGATATAGTCTTGTCTGCTCAGCACGGTAACGATAGTTTATATAGTGACTGTCAACTTGATCATCATTATTTTCGTCATATATCGTGTTTCATTTTTTAATTTATTCATTTGTATAAAATTGAAAAGCTTACCATGTAAGGTACAACAATTCACTGTTTTTATATGAGTTAATTTTATCACGTAAAAATTATTAAAGTGGTTAAATTGCCGAAAATCACTACGTCTGATGCAGAAGACATATTACTGACTAAACTACAAGAACTCTAATATACTTCAAATATTATACGCAGTTCTCAGCCTCCCAAGCTAACATAGATTACGTTAACGAAGAGGCTGCCGTGTTGTAAGGGTAGGCGAAAAGTGAAGCATTATTTTTTATACATATCATTTTTAATTCTTTAATATATATATATATATATATATATATATATATATATATATATATATATACATATATATATATATATATATATATACACACACTATATATATATATATATATATATATATATATATATATATATATATATATATATATATATATATTAAATGTTATGTTATACGTATAAATGGTAATTAATGGAATCAGGCGTTACTTTGCGCAAAACTATTACTATGTGGACAGTTAAAACTTTTAGCTAAGATAAGCTTCGATAAGCTTCGCTTAGCTAAGATCCGCGAAAAGCAAACGACAATAGAAAATTAAAAATGTGTTTTCTTGCTGGATGAAGTGGATTTACAGGGAACTTATACTAAATCTTACCGAAAAACGGCCGTCAGCAACTCTTTACAAACCAACCACTATTCTAATATTGTCCACTGTCCTATCTAACTGTCCACATGGGTATAAATGGGTTACAAAACCCGAGATAAATGAGAGGCGTCTCACAGCAGCGAACTCTGGAAATGAACCTCTGGAAATGGAAACCCAGTAATGAAGGATTTAGACTGTATTCACACCGGACTTCTGAAAAGTCATGTCACTTCAGTGGCTCAGTATATTATACAAGTTACAGTAAATCGAAGAGCTATAGCGTGTTAGGCCTCCGGCCTTTTCTATTTTGTTTGTCTTTTGCGGATCTTGGCTAAGTTACTTTTTGATGGGATAGGAGAGCAAACGATCAAGCGTGTCACCTGATGGAAAGCAAACAACGTCGCCCATAGACAACCGCGACACCGGAGGAGTCACGGAAGCGTTGCCGGCATTTTAGGTATGTGTAGGCTCGTGTTTTGACAGTGCCAATGTCGTATCGGTTCGGAAAATTAATTAAGTTCATTTTTACTCGCCGTTTTACTTTATTTTTTGTAGTTAAATCGAAACCTTGTGTGGTATCCGGCTTCTAAGTGTTGTGTAAGTCCATGTGCATTAAACATTTTTTCGCGTGATTTAAACTAACGTGGGTTATCTAGGTTAAACAAACAGTAGCACGCACTGTCCTCAAATGTGTCAGACATAACGATGGTATCAAATGTAAAATAGCCTTGCGAAGGTAAAATATGAAAGAGTTGGCACTTCATTTTAACGTTGATTTTTCAGGCAATTTGTTTTATTTGTTTAAGGATAAATGTATTTATAAAAATTTCATTATTAGTGTTATATCATTACGTAAATTTTGTGTGACAACAATTTATACATATATATATATATATATATATATATATATATATATATATATATATATATATATATATATATATATATATATATATATATATATATATATATATATATATATATATATATATATATAATTTTAATACAAACAAACTATACAAGGGAAAGTTTTATTCCAACCAACTGGATGAGTGGCGATCCAGTACGGTGCGTTTTTCCCGTCACTTCATTCAAAACACCACCGCTCTCCGGAATCAGATGCATTCAGCGATATTTCCAGACCGATAAGACATTGTGGTGCCTACGGTGTCGCAGATGGCTATGGACGATGTTTATTCCTTTCTAACAGGTGATACTCTTGCTTGTTTGCCGTCTTATAATTAAAACTATAACTTGCTTTAATAATTTAAATACTCTTGGTCTTATTTAAAAAAAGTCTAAACACACTTAAAGGTCGAAAAAGCTTCCGTAATACCTACATAGGGTGTTGCGGGCATCTATGGGGATTGTTCACTGCTTTCCATTAGGCGACACACTTGCTTGTTTGCCCTCCTATCCCATAAAAATATTACGTTCAGTGCTTGAGATTGGCACCCTTCACAAATGGGTGGTATTTATTGCCTTAATCCTTACGTTTGGGGGTCGCAGATTTTATTTTTTAGAAGCTGCTTTTCCATTGGTATTTTTTCCCGTAGGTGTTACACGAGGAAAATGGGATCGCTTTTTCTTTGCTGCTAACTTCATAGCAGTATTGTTATGTAAATATTTGTATAAGCTATTAATGCTATTCATCAGCAGCCTGCGGCAGTCCACTGCTGGATATAGGCCTCCTCCATGGAGCGCCACCTAGTCCAATCTTCGGCTACACGCATCCAGTTTTTGCCAGCCGCCATGCGTAGATCGTTACACCATCTAGCCGAGGGGCGTCCCACACTACGTTTACCGAGACGCGGTCTCCACTCCAGCACTCGTTTGCTCCAACGATTATCAGATCTCCGACAAACGTGACCAGCCCATTGCCACTTTAGTTTGCTAATTCGAAAGGCTATGTCGGTGACTTTAGTTCCCTGGCGGATTTGTTTATTTCGAATCATATCTACCAGAGAAACTCCGAGCATAGCTCTCTCCATAGCTTTCTGAGCTTATGAAGCAGACGGACTGTCAGCGTCCACGTTTCGGCGCCGTAGGAGAGTACGGGTAGGACACACTGGTCGAAGAGCTTTCGTCTTCAGAAATTAAACTTTCAACTTATTAATGCTATTATATATGTTTAATTTAAAGGCATAAAATTATTTTTAATGGTAATATCTGAAAACATGTCTTGTACTACTCTGTAACATGTCAGAGTGTTTTCGACGGTGTAACTTAGGGAATATTACAACAGTTTGGAACAATGATGCTTTTTTGTATTATGACGTCCGTATTTTCCATCTTGACATTGCGTCGCTTGCAAAAAATTGATATTTTATTTTATTTTGCAAGTCTCACGATATTTTGAGGACAATGACTGACATGCTGATTCAATTCACGATATAATGAAGAATAATGAAAAAATACTATCTAAACTTTTGTTAACGAGCGTAGGAAGAAATAAGCAAGACACATAAAAAAATCTATTTAAGCCACACACTACAACAACCTTATTGTCTGTACCATAAACACACAATAATGCATATCAAACTAATCTGTAACAAAACAGGTAGTCCATAGAAATATTTTTTTTTATTAATTCACGCCTATCCCCGGCGGGGGTTGGCAGAGACCACAGAGCTCCATCCGCTGCCATTCATCGCAGCGAAACGGCTCGTCATTGGTCGCTTTTCGCCCTCGTGAGAATCAGGACGTGACGGGTGGCGAACCACGTCGCCTTCATTTTCGACAAATTAGGTATATTAAATTCGTCTTAGTGAATCCCACGAGCCGCAAGGGAGGATGGAGGTCAGCCCCAGCAGAGCCCTGCATGCTGAGGTAAGGCACCATAGTCCCCGGAGGAGCCCGACCCCGGGACGATCGGCACGCTTGCGACTAGGCTCGCCCCTAGCCACGCATCCATTGGCACAGCAGACCGTGGATTGGCGGAGAGGAAGGAAAAGGATAGAGAAGAAAGGATGGGCAGGAAAGGAAATGCGGACTGGGGGGGTTATCAGACTCAGAACAAACATTTATAAATCCATATAAATATTTATTCCGATGCGGGAATCGAACCCGCGACCATTGACTCCGCGGGCGGAGGGCCCCGCCACTGAGCCAATCGGTCGTCGGAGAAATATTTATGGTCAATATATATGGTCGAATATGGTGGAAGTTAAAGCTATAGTAAAAAACCAATAAAACTTACAGTGCACGGGCTCTCAGTACGGAAGTGCTCGATGGTGATTCGCGAACTCGTGTTCTTCCTCCTCAGTCAGTACACATTCTTCGAAGCACCAAAGTCCAGCAATCGCCAACAACACAGTGTAGACCATATAGTAGGTCATGTATATGGGGATTTGGTACCACATTGCGTCGATGTTTTTATTTGGACGCGTTCTGAAACAATCGAAGATCGAATTATAGCATGTTACGTTTTTTACAACATTCGTTACTTGCTAAAGTAAACTATTCGATGGTTAAGGTACATATATCATGTTTGTACGAATGCTGAAGGATGAATAATAATATATATATATATATATACCTATTATAGTGTAAGAGCTAAGAATTGAATTTCACTATCACATTTGAATAATGAATAATTTTAAATCATATTTCTGTTTTCAAAGGCAATATATGTTCCACTGCTGGGCACGTACCTCTCGTTTTCTGGAGGATCATCAGACATTTACCAACTTAGATGGCGGGCTTGGATTGGCGGGGTAATCAGGCTCGGAATAAATATCTGTGGGTTATTCATATGTATATTTATCCCGATGCTGGGATCGAATTCGCGAACATTGGCCCGGCAGGTGACAGCCTCGTTTCTGAGAAAATTGGTCATAATATTTCTCTTAAGCAACTGATAAAGCATCGATAGAGATATTTTAAAAAGGACAAGAATTTAAAGAATGAAAAGACAGTAATTTTAAACCATAATGCAACCAATCAGCGGTTTGTGAGTGTTTCACACTGAAACGAAATAGGATGGGCATGCCAATTTCACACATTATCAGCATATAATAAGTCAGAATAAGTCCTAATCAGTCTAGAAGAATAATAATTATAATTTTTATCGCTTTTTAAACTTTTACTTGATGACAATTGATGTTAATACAGTTTGTTTAAATATAAATTCATTAATTAAATTTAAAAAATTAATTTTAGTTAAATAGAGATGAAAACAATTTTCTTATATAATATATTTAGCAGGATATAAATTTATGAATAACGCTGGAAAAAACTAGGAATGATTTTAAAATATTTTTTTATATTACTTGTTACCTATACATTAATGAAAACATACATATTACTTCAGTCATACTGAAAATAAATTATAATAATTATCTTACATTATTTTGTAGATTACAAAAATCGTAACGCAAGTGTGTAATTTAATTTCAGATTTCTTAACAGGTAGTTCTTGTTGATCAAATAATAATATCGATATCTTTCTAATAAATTTTTGCTATATATAATTTTTCATTTTGAACTAAGTATGTCTTTTGCCGGTTCTTGGTTTATACTGAGTGTCACAGGTTCTCATATCGTGTTTTTATGTCGTTTCATTAGTACAGTCGTGTGTATCACGGATGTAGATTTCGGGAAGATTATGATTGTGGGGTATTTACCTCTATAATGTATGTGTTCTTATTGTGAATGAATAATGAATATAGAACTGAAACTTTTAAAGGTTGCATTTTATGAATATTTAAAATGAATAATGAAAGCGTTCTAATTGGGTACAAAAAAAAATCGTCAATATATTGTCTAATTATTTATTCAATTGGACAAAGAAGCAAATGGACGAGGGACTAGTATATACTATAGAGAAATCAATAAAATATATTCTGCGTAATTGGACTCTTCTAAGATTTTTAAGAGGTCGCTATAACGTAAGTGAGAAAATCATCATATTAAATACTTATATTATTTTATACTAGTGGGTCTGAACAGAGTCCTAGACAGAGTCCTACAACAGATCTAGATTAAATATTAAAAAAAGTTAGATGTCGCAAACAGCGTCTACAATTGGATTTAAAAGTTTCTGTCTGTCTTCAAACTTTTATTGATATGGGTTGGGCGGTTTCTGACTGAAGCGGGGATCCGCATCCTGCTGCGTATGCAAGATGCGGGAACAGGGTTGAATCCCCATTGTTCGGCTTGCAGATTGAGGGGGTAGAAGCTACTCCAGTCCTAGGCTGCCGTTGCACTAAACGGCAGTGGACGGTTTCGGAGATAAGCGTGTTGAACACATTGAGATGTGATATTTTTTGTATATAAGTATAAAGATTATTTTTTATCAGTAAGACCATCACGGGAGCGGGCAACCCCGGGTACTATAGTGTCTTACTTCAGCATGCGGGGCTCTGCTGGGGCTGACCTCCATCCTCCCTTGCGGCTCGTGGGATTTACTATGATTATGAATATGAATTATATTGAACCTAATTCGTTAAAAGTGACTGCGACGTGGTCCGCCACTCGTCACGTTTTGATTCCCACGAGGGCGAGAAGCGACTAACGGAGAGCCGTTTCACTACGATGAATGTGAGAAGAAGGATGGATGAAAAGATGGATGAGTGTGGAGGAAGGAAGGAAGGTGTGCCGGGATCGTAGCGGACGGAGATCTGTGGTCTCTGCCTACCCCTACGGGAGACAGGCGTGACAATATCTATGCATCTATGTATGTATATTTGTACTGTAGGTCGAAGTATTTTCGACATACATATTATTCATTAGTTATTTAAATTTAGTTTTAACTGGTATATTTCGCGAAAAATCTTTACCATTTACACATCGCAACAGAACGTTAATATGCTTTATACGTGAGGAGACTATTTGTAGTCTAATCATTGACATTGTGTTATTAGGTACTCTATATTTATGTCGAAACATAATGTTGGAATTATTATAATAAGACAACTGTATTTATGTTAACGCATTATGCGATCGTCAATAAACATTGCGTTTCCTATGTAATGATCGTGTTCAATTGTTTGTGTCGATGAAGACTCAAATGGCGCAGTTGCAAAGTATTCACTTTGGCAATCAAGAGCTGTGATTTCGAATCCGGGATCATGATGAATATTTGTATCTACTACTGCTAGGATGGAAGAGGATCGGGCGATCAAAAGGGCATCTATGACATTACTGTCTAGTCGATCGCCCGTGGTACCAATAGAGCAACCCAGTAATAGCTGACTTGAGCGCGCTTTGAGCAAGCGATCGGCGAGAGGCAGCCCAGCATCGTGACCAGTGGCAAGTTCTCGTTTCGGAGGCCAAGACACACTTTGGGTCGTAGTGACCGACCCAACGGAGTCTATGCGTCTTTGTCTCTTCTATTATGTTGGCATCGTTTACAAGCTTCTCGACTTCGGCATTATGAAGGACTCTCCAGCTTTAATGTGGTCTAAGTTTTGGCCCGCGCATCTCTTGCGTGAGTATTTTTACACATACTACAGTTACAGACAGGTTTTATTCTTTAATATTTATGGTTGTTCTTGTCATTTGTTTATGTAATGGTACGCACAAGTAAGGGAACCCTATTCCCACAATAGTTAAAGTAATATGTATATAAATTTCATCATGCAATATCTACAGTAGTATATACAACCAATATAATATAAATCTCTTAATTAAAAAACTTCCAAACCAAAGGTTCTGCCTGACTATAGTGTTACAAGAATAATTTCTGCCTTGCAATTTGCTTGATACGTATATATATATATATATATATATATATATATATATATATATATATATATATATATATATATATATATATATATATATATATATATATATATATATATATATATATATATATATATATATATATTAGGTGTACAAATAAGTTTCCGCGGTTTGTCAAAAGATGGCCCCACCAGAAGGTTATGGAGAAATTGTCAGATGTAATATCCCAAGTTTAGTCATCTGGCAACACCATAACCTTAAAGTACTAGTGATTCCGTATCAGCATCACGTAATTTTTTTCGTGCAAAAATGTCAAGTTTTATTCCGAATAAGCATCATTTGCGGGAACTTTTGATTTACTTCTTTAATGTGAAAAAATCTGCAGCTGAGGCGCATCGATTGCTTCTAGAAGCATATGGTGAAGCTGCTTTAAGTGAGAGAAGTTGTCAGGAATGGTTTAATTAAGTTTAAGAACGGTGAGTTTGACGTTAAAGACAAAGAACGCAGTGGAAGGCCGAAAGTGTACGAAGACATGGAATTAGAAGTAGTATTGGAGGAAGATTCGTCCCAAACGCAAAAAGAACTTGCACTTACTCTACAAGTGACTCAACAAGCAATTTTCACATCGTTTAAAATCGTTAGGAATGATTCAAAAACAAGGAAATTGGGTTCCATATGAACTAAAGCCGAGAGACGTTGAACGCCGATTATGCATGAGTGAAATGCTGCTTGCCAGGAATAAAAAAAGAGTTTTTTGCATCGTATAGTCACTGGTGACGAAAAATGGATTCACTACGATAATCCAAAGAAGAGAAAGTCATGGGTTAAGCCCGGCGAACCATCAACATCGACAGCTAAGCCGAATATTCATGGAAAAAAACTCATGCTGTGTATTTGGTGGGATCAGCTTGGTGTCGTGTATTATGAATTGCTGAAACCAAGCGAAACCATTACTGGAGCTCTCTACCGAACACAATTGATGAGATTGAGTCGGGCACTTAAGGAAAAACGCGCCCATTACTACTCCAGACACGACAAAATTATTCTTTTACACGATAATGCTCGTCCACATGTTGCGGCGCCGGTAAAAACATACTTGGAAACACTCAACTGGGAAGTTTTACCCCACCCGCCGTATTCACCAGACTTAGCCCCTTCTGATTATCACCTGTTCCGGTCGATGGCACATGGTCTGTCTGAGCAGCGCTTCACATCATATGAAGACACCAAAAATTGGGTAGATTTGTGGATAGCGTCAAAAGATGAAGAGTTTTTTCGACGGGGTATCCGAATGTTGCCAGAAAGATGGGGAAAAGTAGTGGCAAATGATGGAAAATACTTTGAATAAAACGTAATGTACTTTTCCTTTACAATAAATTCCTAATTTTTTATAAAAAACTGCGGAAACTTATTTGTACACCTAATATATATATATATATATATATATATATATATATATATATATATATTATAACTAGCAAACACAAATCATTATGCTTCCGAATTCCATTACCACACAATTTGCCACAAAGGAAATTTATCCCTAACATCTGGATGTATGACGATAAAGTATTATATATTGATATTTTTTATATCATTGACAAAATTGTATTAGTGGTGATGTTACCATTATTAGAGTCAACGGTCGCTTCTAGATTTTCAAAAAGGCGAAAGGCCACGGAGATGCACTAATTTCGCCTGTTTATTGTGATCAGATACAATATTTGCAAAAATCTTAAGGTTTTTGTCTCTGGTTATAAGTGTTAATTTTGCGTTATAGCACGGTTTCATCTATTTCCGAGCCATGGTCAAAAATAGTCTGAGACGACCGGAGAAGAACCGTTACATCCTTGGTTAAGCTGTTCCATACGTTCTACCATGGCTCTACGTATATTTTTTTTTCTGGAATTATTCAGATCTCAATAAAGTCGAATGTGTTAAAAAAATGTCATTACACAATCAAATGAATTTGAATATGTTTTTACTTACTCACTCGGTCATTGCCTTATAATGGATTGAATAGATGGGTTTTGAAAAATATAGTCAGTACGTATCATTGTACGCTGATAAAGCAAAAAAGTTACTTAAGTCAATGGGATTTCCTCTGCTGTGTCACATTTTACGTCAAAACAGTTTCTGGAATCGTTTATTGTAAATTTTTTTAATAACGGTCTGAGAGTTAGGAATTACGTGCATTAGTGTTATAATATCTTGTATATTCGTACGATATGTAAAAATAAGACATACAATACGATAAGACGCACACATATCTCAAAGGCGGGCGGGGTTGGGAAGGCAAACGAGCAGGCGTGTCATCTAGTGGAAAGCAATCAACGCCGCCCATAGACATCCACAGCGCCATAGACAGTGCGGAAGCGTTGCAGTCCTTTAAGGAAAGTGTCATTATGGGAAAGGGAGTGGGAGTGGGAGTGGGAGTGGGAGTGGGAGTGGGAGTGGGAGTGGGAGTGGGTGTGGGAGTGGGTGTGGGAGTGGGAGTGGGAGGGGAGGGGAGGGGAGGGAAGAGGGTGTTGGGCCAATTATATATATTGAGATATAAAATGGAAAGTGAAAAGTGTGCATAAAGTATGAACATGATAAATGTACAATGAATAGAAAAATAAATTAATTTGACTTGGAAGAATTTCCATTATATAGGAGATTAAACCCCCTAAAGATCCCGTGTGTTGCCCAAAAATAAATTAATTTGACTTGGAAGAATTTCCATTATATAGGAGATAAAACTCCCCTAAAGATCCCGTGTGTTGCCCAAAAATAAATTAATTTGACTTGGAAGAATTTCCATTATATAGGAGATAAAACTCCCCTAAAGATCCCGTGTGTTGCCCAAAAATAAATTAATTTGACTTGGAAGAATTTCCATTATATAGGAGATAAAACTCCCCTAAAGATCCCGTGTGTTGCCCAAAAATAAATTAATTTGACTTGGAAGAATTTCCATTATATACAAGATAAAACCTTGTCACACATGGTCATCAGATCCTAATAGATCCAATGTGGTTGAAGAGGGTGTTTGTGCAACGTTTTGAAATCAATGTGTAGTGCAACACCATCGTTTAATTTCGTAATATTTGTTTGTGTGAGTGGTTCATATTGAAGAAACGATTCAAAGGTTAAAAATCACTTGAATTTATGTATCGTCTCGTCGTGACACTGCTTGCCTAATACATAGAAACGAATTGTCTGCTTGGTGACTTTAACTTTGTTGTGATATCAAGGCCGTTTTCAGAGATTTGTATTTTTATAGTTAGTGTTCGCTTCATAGAGTTAAGACAATAAATATCTACATATTTTCACTATAAATTCTACGCAGACAAACACACAAACACGGACTTAGTATGAATAACTCAAGAGGATTCATTTTGACATTACTCATTGGGCCATGACTTGATCCAAACTCAAAAAAATCTACAATAGTAATCATTCCTGTCACCGTGCAGTGTCACCTGATGAAAAGCAATCAACGGCGCCCATAGAGATCCGAAGTGCCATAGGCAGTACGGTAACGTTGCCAGCCTTTAAGGAAAATGTCTATATGGGAAAGGGGAGGGGACCGTTCACAGGACGATGCGCGGTAGCTAAGCTACCACTCAGACGCCGGTTTCCTGCGGGAGTGTGGTACTTCCCCGGCTAACTGGCCCATTCATGGTACAGACAAATAATATGCCATCTTGACAAAGTATTCGTCTACAGCGTGGCTCTATCACTTCTAATTCTCTATTTTTACCAAGTTTAGAACTCGTCAAAACTATTAAAGGAATTCAAACTCGAAGCAACGTCAAAAGAGTTCCACGGTCCACCTCCCGTCAGACCGCGATGCTAAGGTGAAATCATCATAATGTTGTATTATCACGGCAACTCAGTGTGCGTGTAATGTTTCATAAGAATCAGTTTAGTATAAGTATTTACAATATAATCGTTGAAAAAAGCCATCGATAGATTTGCAATTAATAAACAAATATACGGGGACAAGTTAAATAAAATTATTTTATTTAGAAATAATCGGCTTTTAAAATAGTAATATATGTATGTGCATCATTCGACTGCAGCACTAAATACAATGCTATGAAGTGCTGGAAAAAAATCTTCAGTTGCTAAGAAATTTGAAATCAATAAGTGTAGTCTTAAATATAAAAAAACTTAATATCCGAATTATTAATGGAGTTAGGCGTTATTTTGCGGAAATTCATCACTATATGGGCAGTCAAAGGTTTTACTTAGCTAAGATCCGCGACAAGCAAAACAATAACAGAAAATTAACAATGTGTGTCTTTCTGTTGGGTTAATTGGATTTATGTGGAACTTAAACCAAAAACTTACCGAAAATCGGCCATCAATTCTCCACCCATCAACCACTACACACAACACCAAACACACATTATCACTTTTGCCATCTTGTAAACGATACGTGTTTCGCCCCAACACGAGACATCTTCAGGTATAGTAGACTCTACGGAAGACAACCGAAAAGTTTTCTTTTGTTCTTTTGTTTTCTATACCTGAAGATGCCTCGTATTGCTACTCTTATTGATACCGCATTAGGTCTGTAAACCGCACAAATTTTATTCGCGGCGTTCGTCGCATTTTTACCTTTTTTGTAATAAAACTTTAAAATGTACCGAATTTCTTCGTCACATACCTTCATTTTGCTTGCTTGAAAAACAGTTGAAAAATGGCGGGAACTAGTTTTTTTTTATTTATTGCATCTTCAGAATGTCACATTTAATATGGTATTAAAACCAGCTAGTTACATTCAGTACATTATTAATGGAGTCAGGCGTTACTTTGCGGAAATCCATCACTATATGGACGGATCACTTGTCACGGATCTTAGCTAAGTAAAACTTTTGACTATCCATACATTCAGTACGTTGATCTGCGCAGGGCGGCTGGCAGAAACTGGATGCGTGTAGCCGAAGATCGGGCTAGGTGGTGCTCCATGGGGGAGGCCTATGTCCAGCAGTGGACTGCCGCAGGCTGCTGATGATGATGATACATTCAGTACAGCCAAAGAGGTTTGATTACTAATGATACATTCAAAATACGAAAATACTTTTGCCTCGACCTATTATATATATATATATATATATATATATATATATATATATATATATATATATATATATATATATATATATATATATATATATATATATATATCTATATCTATACATACGTACGTACATACGTCCGTAAGTACAATACCTTAAGGAAATGATCTGTATATGCTGAGCGCAATAAATACGCTTTTGTTTTTATCGTGATGCAGTGTAGTCAATCGTCGTCGTAAGGTTATTATTAATCCTTTGTTCTCTTTTTTGTTTGTTAATAACTTATTGTATTGCTTATTTTTTTATTGTTATGACACTTAAATAAATGATTGCAGAGCAGATAACTTCATCATCATCAGCCTTAGAACATAGATCTCTCACAAGGTGTTCCACCTAGCATTACCTTCGGTTATAGCATCTAGCCGCCCAGCGATCTGCGCTCATTCCATCTAGGCGGGAGTGTCCGAGGCTTTTAGAAAAGGTCGTCGTATTCAATTTGGCTAGGGAAACATTCAATATAATATATTTCATGTTATTAATTTCTTTATTTTATACTGTATTTCATATTATATCTTACTGAAAAAAAAATACTTGTGTTGCTCTGTAAAGACATTTTATTATTATAAACCTAACCTACAATATATTTTATATTATTTTAAAATCTAGGTATCAAAATATTTTAACTGGAAAGAGAAACAATGTTTAAAGCTATTATTCTTTTATTTTTATTATTAATATTTTTCTTTCTTTCTCTTTGATTGCAATTTGATATAACTATTTTGCCAGTGTCAAGTAAAATACAATAATATCAAATCTCTTGAAATATAACAAGTCAGCAACTTGAAATGTATAATACAATAATATCAAATCTTTTGAAATGTAATAAGTCAACAACTTGAAATGTAAAATATAATAATATCAAATCTCTTGAAATGTAACAAGTCAACAACTTGAAATGTAAAATGTAATAATATCAAATCTTTTGAAATGTAACAAGTCAACAACTTGAAATCTAAAATATAATAATATCAAATCTTTTGAAATGTAACAAGTCAGCTTATCACGTTACGTCTTGAAAAAATGGTGGCTATTTTAACGTTACGATACACGCATTTATTTCATATCACTTCACTTATACGCCTTAATCGAACTATATTGCATAATACACTACCACAATTAAACAATCCATTTTTCTTTCCCATTCCTTATCTTAAGGTTGGCGACGCATCTGCACTACCTGGAGTACTTTATTTACGAGCGGGGATAACATACAATCAGGAAACCCGTTCGTCTGTTAACTTCGTGGACGTGGACTCTAATTTTTATGTTATATATTTTTTTGTAATCAGATTGCAATCACACAAAAAAGATGGAAATTCCATGAAAAGACAATATTTTATAATCATTCTAGCCTTGGATATGCCTTCAAGATAAAGGTACTGTGTATAAAACGTCCAGATTTGCACGTGAGATTAGTTGTACAAAGACAAAAAATATACCACCCATTCATTATCCTTCATCTTTATGGTGTAAATATTATATTAGTGAGTCCGGGCAGACGTACTGCCAGGGAGTAGGGTTAAAAAATAGTTTAATAATTATATATATATATATATATATATATATATATATATATATATATATATATATATATATACATATACATACATATATATATATTTTTTTTATGGGATAGGAGGGCAAACGAGCAAGCGTGTCGCCTGATGGAAGGCAATCAACGCCGCCCATAGACAACCGCGACATCGCAGGAGTCGCGGAAGCTTTGCCGGCTTTTTAGATATGGGTAGGCTTGTTCTTTGAAGGTGCCAATGTCGCATCGATTCGGAAAGACCGCCGAAGGTAGCTGGTTCATATCAACAACAGCGCCACCTAACATAAGTACCTATCTTTTTATCTGTAATCAACCATACACACTCACAAAATTTCATTCAAATCGGTTAGGTGATCGGTCGGAACTTATTATTTACATTTGTTCTCATCGGCTATCTAACCGGTTTTTAAGAATTGTAACTCGAACTCATTAAATTTTAATTTTTATGATTAAAACATGTAAAAAGAGCTCTCAGAGCCATAAATTTTCGAGCTCAAGAACCGCGAGCGCGGTGATGCCGTGAGGGCTTTGTATTGTAAAGGTTAAGATTAAGATAAGATTAAAAGTTTCAAATACATATATATGTGAACAAATATATTACATATGTATGCTGTTCGGGCATATAATTATAAATATATGTAGATGCTACTACTATTTTTGTTAAGCTTAGTATATTTTATTTTTTATTGGAGAAGCAGGAAAATTTCTTTGCACGTTCGCCTCCGTATCTCACAAAAAAAGGTAAGCGGAAAAGCGGCTCACTTGATGGGTAAGTACTATAATGCCTGCTGTACTTCTTACGGCGAAACACGGGATCTTGAGGGGTTTTTTATCTTCTATAAATGAAATTCTTCCAATTGATATTAATTTATTCTTGCGTTTCATTGTACATTTATATATAATAATACTTTAATCACACTTTATCAATTTATATATATATATATATATATATATATGTATATAACGGGTGATATGTCTATTTTTTAAGAGACGTCAGTCGAACTAAAGCCTTTTGTTTTATAACAATTTATTTCTTTATTGTGGTTCGATACCCGCATTGGAATAAATATACATATATACAGAAATTTGGTCAAACTGTAACCATTTCTCGGTTATTGTGGTTAATTTTTATTATTTTTGTTCATTTAAACTTTGGAACCGTAACCCTAAATAACATTTCTAGAGTCACAGTAAAAAATAATGACACAATTGCTCCAAGTTTCCTAGAAATAAGACTATTTGTTAAACTATGAATTTAAAAGTTTCAAAATTTGTCGACTTTGAAAGACCCTCCTTTAAAAAAAAAGTACTAGAGTACCTTGGCAAGTGACATTAAAAGTTGGCGTATTTAATCAGAATTGTAAAATGGTACAATACTTGTTACTTTAATACTAAAACAAAAAAAAAACAAGTAACCCGATTTTTGCTAATCCATTTTACTCAAGTAAAATGTTTTTTATTCGCACAAGCTCTTGGTAGGTTCTTAATTTTAAGATTTTCAGATAGACTTTTTTTTCTGATTTTTCTCATGATGGTTACAGTTAATCCTGTCACAAGTACACACAATAACACTTTTCGCCACAAACACAACGCGTGTAAGTATAAGAAGTAAAGTATAAATAAAAAAATATTCAAAGTGTTTACGTTTAAAACAATGCACGGGTCAAAGAGTATTTTTTAATTGACAGAATAACAAAATTGCACTGTACATAAGTTAAATAATCATTCGAGAAAGAATATTTAATATTACTGTACATTTTTTTGTTTTAAGTAAAAATAAATACAAATCAAAAACATATATTTTTATTAAAGTAGACTTTTGTATACACTTTTGTATATACTTTTGTATATACGATTTTTTATCTACGTATCCATATATAATATGTATTGGAATCTGCTGGAAAGAATTAGCAAAAACTGGACATTATCTTTTTTAATAAATCGGGACAATAAATTCTATAATTGCATATAGCTAGCTCTTCTGCTTCTTCATAGTTCTTCAAGTTAGCAAACTGGAGTGTAGGAAACGAAAACTTCTCGCTCTAGAACTACGCCATTTACAGTGATCTATGCAGGACATTGGCAGAAAATGAATGGGTAAAACCTAATTGACGATTTTAGGGAAGACTCTATTGACAGAAGTTCAAGGGACTGTCTCAGGCTGACGTTGATGATAATGTGAAAATTCATATCCTTGTTTTTTGTCAAAATCTTTGAATATGAACGTAAAACCAGGTAAAAAAATTCTATTTAACAAAAAGAAAAATTTTTTTAATCCGTTTCTATGGTGAAATATTGGCGAATATATTATATGTGCATATATCTTTATTTCATAAGAAAATATAAATTTAAAATACACGATAATTATTGCAAAATATAACTTTTAAAATATATAGAAAAATAAATTATGAACGGTATACCATAGTAGTAGGTATTATCTTAGACAAACGATGCAGTCGTAGATGCTAGATGTGGCGAGACGTAGATGCTAGATGTGGTGGACGAGATGATTTTAAGTTTATATTTATTTATATCTTTGTTCATTCGGCCTAGTTATTAGAATTCGTAATTCCAAAAAAACATTTTTTTCTCACTTATGGCTTTTGATGTCTTTGAAATGATGAGATGAATTCTCATCTTTTAAGTCAATCTTAAAGTTAATAAAATACGTTGGTACATTCTTATTTTGTACCTAAAGTAATAAAGATTTTAACAAATTTTCTCAAACTTTGAAAGAAAATCAGTTTTTTGTTGTTCCTGCAAAAATTTCTCACATGAAGTTTTGAATTGTGAAGCTAATCCACGGTCTGCCGTGCCAATGGATACGTGGCTAAGGGCGAGCGTAGTCGTAAGTGTGTCAATCATCCCGGGATTTAGCTCCCCCGGGTACTATGGTGCCATACCTCAGCATGCGGGGCTCTGCTGAGGCTGACCTCCATCCTTCATTGTGGCTCGTGGGATTCACTAAGACCTATTTTAATGTACTTAATGTGTTGAAAAATGACGGCAACGTGGTTCGCCACCCGTCACGTCCTGATTCCCACGAGGGCGAGAAACCTTTCGCTGCGATGAATGTGAGAGTAAAAATGAATGAAAGGATGGATGAGTGTGGAGGAGGCGGGGAGAGTGTACCGGGATCGTAGCGGATGGAGCTCTGCGGTCTCTGCCAACCCCTGCGGGGGATAGGCGTAAACGTATATATATATATATATATATATATATATATATATATATATATATATATATATATATATATATATATATATATATATATATATGTATATATATATATATATTAGATCAAACTTTAAGCAATATGCAATGAACACTAATCCTACTTCCTACTAATATTATAAATGTGAAAGTTTGTGAGTATGGATGTATGTTTGTTACGTTTTCACGAAAAAACTACTGGACGGATTTGGATGAAACTTTACAATAATATAGGTTATACATCGGAATAACATATAAGACTAAAATTACATAAAATTTGTAATAATTTTATGTAATTTTGGTCGTAAAATAACGATACATATCAATTAAGTCGGAAAAAAATTTAGCCTCTGAAAGCTATCTTGGCGTACGCCATTGGAGTTACACAAAGATGATGTACCGTAGTTTGTCTTGAATAGTTCCTTTTATGTGGAAGCCACTATGACCAACATTGTGAACCATAAATTAAGTAAAAAAAAATATATTTATTTAAAATGATCCGTCACGAAACTTAATGTGGCAGGCCACGCGAGCGAAGCCGCGGGCAAAAGCTAGTCCGTTTATATGTGAACCACCTCATTTAGATGTAAGTTCGAGAAAATTCTAGTACATGCGGGCTATTCACGGCGGAATTTTGCGTTGGTATGGTCGCGTGAGGCAATCGTTGTCCGGTGCGGTGTCGCAAGGCACGCGCCTTTCTAGAAAAAAAAACATGAGTGGAGCCAACGGAACGAGAGTAAGGCCGCACTGCGTCGGAACAAACCAACACTAATAGATAATTAAAGGAACGTAATTAGCAGTTACCTCTTCCAGCAAATCGTGTGATTTAGATCTATTGCTTATATTGAAATAAGGCAAAAGGTGAACAGACGATGGTTTCATAGTGGTAGAGCCATGCATGATGAGGCCACTTGAAGAGAAAATATTCTCACAAATTATTGGCGTAAGTTGGTAGAAATTCTATTTTTTTTTTATAGCAGTGCAGGCAATCGAGAATGCGGATTACCTTCTATTACGCCGGAAGCGTGACATGCGTTGCTGGCCTTTGGCAAAAATATGCTCGTCTCTTGAATGCCTCTATACCATATCTACATGGGAATACCGTAGCTGGTAAGTCGTTCCACATATGAACGGTTCGTGGCAGAAACCGTAACCAAGTCGCACGCAAATTAAAAAAAGAAAAAAAAAAAACAAAAAGAGACTGTGTTACCGCGTTTCGTACCGTGAGTGAAGGAATCTCAAGGACCAACTCGCTTTCCTTTTTTCACTTCCTTCTTCCTCTCCCTTTAAATCTTCTTGTGTCCTTAATGTTGCAGATATCTGTAAGGGCTGATGATGGCTTACTATTAGAAACTCAGTTGCTTGTTTGCTTTAAAACTCAAACCCTTAACTTCCCACCTCCCCTCCTAAACCTGATGTCTGACCGATGTCAAAATAACTATTAATCAAAACGCTTTTCAGCATATTCTTTATTTTTTAAAGGAGACTAGTGACCTTTTTAATATTACAAGAACTGTTTTTAACCGTACTGATAAAGCTTGTAATGCTTTTGCTACAAAATGCTCCACATCAATAGTCCAATGGAGGATACGAAATCGCGACTTATAGATCGCAAGCTCGAGCCATGTCAACTAAACTATTGCTGTTTTTTTGTGACATATTAAAGTTACTAAAGACGAAACATCCATACTAAGAATGATCTTACTGGTGATTACGTACCATCAAGACACATGCATCTAATAGTGGTAGAGTAACGCTACAGACGAATACTTTGTCAAGAATGGCATAATATTTGTCTGTAGCATGAATGCGCCGGCTCGCCCGGGGAAGTACCACACTTCCGTAGAAAACCAGCGTCTGAGTGGTAACTTAGCTACCGTGCTTCGTACGGTAAGTGGCTGAGATCAGAGGAGGAAGCACAATACCCTCCCCCTCCAATTCCCACTCCCATAATGACACTTTCCTTATAGGTCTGCAACGCTTCCGTACTGCCTCTAGCGCTGCGGATGTCTATGGGCGGCGTTGATTGCTTTCCATCAGGTGACACGCCTGTTCGTTTGCCTTCCTAACCCATAAAAAAGAAAAAAAAACATTCTTGCTTATTTTTCTACTTCGTTAATAAAAAATAAGCAAGAATGTTTTTTAAATAAAATGTTATTTAATAAAAAATAAGCAAGAATGTTTTTTTAAATAAAATATTTTTTAATAAAAAATAAGCAAGCATGTTTTTCTTTTTCTTTTTTATGGGATAAACGATACATCGATATATCGATCGAATTTTTGTATCGATAACGATACAAAAATTCCTAAATATATTCGTCAACGAATTTTTAAAATTGACAGATGTGAACTTCACAAAACCGGTGTTTGGAAGTTTGTGTAATAACGTCTCCCTGATGCCGTCACTTGGTGTCGATTGCGTGGACGACATTCCACTACCGAATACAAATATCGATAGATCAACCTGCCCGTCCTTCAATAGTTTAGTAGGTTGTCTATTGGAGTATTCGAAATAGGTATGTGCTTGCGAAATATCGATTAAAAGAAACTTTTTAATAACAATATTCATGTAAATTTTTTGTTTACAAATAAATATGTAAAGCTTAACAGTTACACTGGTTAAGGATTCGCTTCTACTTAGCATTAGATGACTGAACATGGCTCTCTTCTCTTCTTCATACTTTTGTTTATTAAAATTATTCATAATTATTAAAATAATATTGTGTGTTAAGACTGTCGAAACCAGATGAAGGATGTCCAGTGGCAGACTAAGGTTTTCAACCTTAACTAAAATTTTCAAACAAGGAATATTCGATTATAAGATGGAAAGTCAAAATTTCCGGAGAATTATCTCTCGGAAAGCGTCATTAGGTTAAGGCCGAGTATGAAAACGTGTTCATAGAGTGGCAGTGGGTCGAAAGCATTGCAACATTTGCAGGGTGACCTTGCTTTTTTCTTCATGTTATAAGAGGAAAACGAGCAAGCGTGTCACCTAATGGAAAGCAATCAACCCGCCCATAAACATTTTCAGTGTCAAAGGCATTGAAGAAAGAATTATTGTAGGTTATATATATATATATATATATATATATATATATATATATATATATATATATATATATATATATATATATATATATATATATATATATATATATATATATATATAATATATAAACTAATACAAAATATATAAGTAGTGGAAGTGTAGTGTAGTGGTAGAGCCACGCTGCAGACGAAGACTTTGTCAAGAATGACATAATATTTGTCTGTAGCATGAATGGGCCGGCTCGCCCGGGGAAGTACCACACTCCAGCAGAAAATCGGCGTCTAAGTGGTAGCTTAGCTATCGCACTTCGTGCGGTGAGCGGCCGAGTTCCGGAGGCCCAACACCCTCCTCCTTCCTTCTTACTCTCCCCGTCTCATTCCCACTCCCATAATAATAGTTTTCTTAAATGTCGGCAACACTGCCTATGGCGCTTCGGAAGTCTATGTGCGGCATTGATTGCTTTCCATCAGATGACACGCCTGCTCGTTTGTCTTCCTATCTCATAAAAAAAATCATGTGCGAGAAGTAGAGGCAGAATTTTCTTTAAATATTAGCAGAAAAAAAATCACTAAGCATGCGTTTTCAGATTATTCTACCTATAACCTAATTCTGCTAACGGGCACCATATATAAGGAAGACCTGCGAAGTCACTTTCAGCATTTTTTCTCTGTTATAAGAATAACTATGTGCTTACATGTCTTAAACAGAAATCTGTTCTTTATAAATATTTCAACCTAACATGACAATTGTTTATTTATATTAAGACTAGCTTTTTGGTCTGCCACATTAAGTTTTGTGACAGATCATTTTGAATAAATATATTTTTTTTACTTAATTTATGGTTCACAATTTTGGTCACATAAAAGGTCGCGGACTTTTATTTAGAACTATTCAAGACAAACAATCCTATGGTACATCATCTTTGTGTAACTCCAATGGTGTAGGCAGCGTACGCCAAGATAGCTCTCAGAGGCCAGATTTTTTTCCGACTTAATTAACATGTATCGTTATATTACAACCAAAAAAATTACATAAAATCATTACAAATTGTAGCCTATATGTTATTCCGATGTATAACCTATATTACTGTAAAGTTTCATCCAAATCCGTCTAGTAGTTTTTTCGTGAAAGAGTAACAAACATACATCCATACTCACAAACTTTCGCATTTACAATATTAGTAGGACTTGTTTTTTCTATTTCGTCTCTCCATTTTGATTCAATCAGTGGTGGTATGCTGTATATCTACATGTATATGTCAATATTTAAGATGATCAGAATGACCTTGACAGATATCTGGGAAGGTAAAGCTAGAAGTGCTTACGGTAAGTGCGTGCACTTCTTACGAAATGCAAGTTTGGCATATGATTTAAAGCCGTAAAGAATTTCGTGGGTGTGTTCAACATCCAAGGCTAGTTTGGTATGTAATCGTAAAGAAACAGCGGTACTGCCTGCCGTGCTGCTTACGGCGACACCCGGGACCTTTAGGGGGCTTCTTCAAATAAAATTCTTCCAAATGATATTAATTTATTCTCGCGTTTCATTGTACATTTATATAATATCTTATTCTTACTTTATTCATACGTTACTTTATGCCGTACGGGTGTCCATCCAAAAGACATCAGTCGAATTAATGCTTTTGCTTTAATAGAAAACTATATCATTTTTTTGTGATAAACTATGAGTATCAATGTATTTCTTTATAATTAAAAAAATGTAAACTTCATAGCCGTAATGCCATAAAATATACAAAACAGTGGAAAAAGGCTCAGATTCAATATAAAGAGGGTTATGTGTTCGTAAAAGACGTTTCGTTATGTAAAAGACGGTATTACATTTGCAATTCAACTGGTTTTGCGGATGTCTATGTGCAGCGGTGATCATTTACTATCAGGGGTCCCGCTTACTTGTTTACTTGCTTAGATATATAAATATATAGCAAACTATCTAGGGATCTAACCTTGAAAACGGGGGTAGCTTTGCATACTAAAACTAAGATATGGAATATGGACTAACTAAAGGGCACCATCTTGTTCCCCATATGGAATAAGGAGACACTATTTCTTTCCATGGTCATCGTACAAGGCGATTACGGGATTAAATGCTAGGACGGGCAAGAGCGTCTATTCGAGTAATAATTTGACGATCAAACCAGGTAGATTGGAAGGAGACGAGTGTGGAAATTATGGCATAATTTGTGAGTGATACACACCTATATACATATCCTCACGCCTGTTTCCCGTAGGGGTAGGCAGAGACCACTGATCTACATCTGCTACGATCTCGGCATACTTTCCTTGCTGCCTCCACACTCATCACTCTCCTCATGCAAGCCCGCAGGTTAACTGTACTCTTGATTGAGTGATGCCAATGTATTTTTTCGTGGGATCCCCCCTATCCCACGAGCGAGAAAGCTTGGCGCCTGATGGAAAGTACAACAACACCGCCCATAGACATCCGCGAAATACTAGGTGTTACGGAAATATTGCACTGCCATCCTTTAAGGTACATGTAGGGCTTGTATTTTTGTATCGGTTAGAAAGTACCGCTAAAGGTAGTATTCACTAGTGGACTATTGTCTTCTGTATTGACTTATTATGAACATTTGAGTTTAAGCCTAAGCGGAGGCGAATCCGGGTTTAGAACACTATACGTCTAATGTCATCATCGTTGAAAATACGCTGGAGAAGTGTTGCGACTGTGTTAAATACAGCAGTCAACACATTTAAGCTTGGAACTCACTGTGAGACTTATACATTTTATTCTTAATTCAACGAGAATAAGAATAAAATGTAAATGAATAGAAGACGAATATAAATATCCATTTTTATAAATATCCATATACAACACTAGTCTTCCGTAGATAATTTCCTTGAATAAAAATATATAAGTTCGTTGGCAATGGTTATGAAAATATTGTTGCTTTGCCGATCTCAAAAGCATTAAACTTCACAAGTGTGACCTAAGCCTATAATGCTAGTGGCAAAAAATTTCTTAGGTGACGTCTATTGATTTTGTAACTGTGACCATCGGATAAAGTTGAATTTGCAATTATTCGCGACATTGCGATCAATCTGCGAAACTAGCGTGTTAAAAGATAGAAGTAAATCACTTTAAAGTGGTGCAACTGGCGGAAACTCGATGCGTGAAGTCCAAGGTCGGATGAGGTAGCGCTTCTTGGGGCAGGTCTAAGTCCAGCAGTGGATTGCACTAGGCTGTTGTAGATGACAATGATGCGAAGCGAGCGTGTCAAAAGATAGAATTAAATCACTTTAAAGTGACGTATGATATATTTTTCTACAAAATTATGCGGTAATTTGTGCAGAGCGGCTGGCAGAAACTGAGTGTGTGAAACCGAAGATCGGAATGGTGGCGCTTCTTGGGGGAGGCCTATGTCCAGCAGCCGACTGCCGCAGACTGTTAATGATGATGATGATCAATCTGCGAAGCTAGCGTGTTAAAAGATAGCCGTAAATCACTTTAAAGTGACTTATGATATATTGTTATATAGAATTCAGGGCGATAGCTCAGTCCAGACCACATGTTGGTGCATCAACTCACAATCTAACCTTCATCCTACACACTGTTCTTTTAAATTTTTTTCAAACTTTGAATGGAACCCTCAAAATATTTAGGGTCAGTTAGCTTTAATCATTTCCAATAAAATTGTTTACCTCCCGTTTTAAGTAGACAAATGACAAGCGGAAACACCCAGAATCAGAATATTGTATAACTTGTATACCTAGATAGATTGATATATTCTTTAATGTACACCAAAAACAAAGTAATACAATTATTGATTCTAATATTTATATAAAAATGGCGGTCTTATCGTTAATAGCGATTTCTTCCAGAGAACCGTGGGAGGGACATAATGTTAAAAGATAATTTGATGTAGGTTGGTGATACATTATTGTTATAATGATAGAGAAGAAAGAAAACAAATAGAGAGAGAGAGATAATAGCCATAAGCAAATATATAAGAATATATTTAAGTAAATACACACACACACACACACATATACATACATAACAACCAAATCATGATGTGGAAACGTCGTCGAGTCTAGATTCAGAAAGTGAAGCCTACGCCATTTAGGTCTCAAGTCATATTTGTATACTATGTTTTATATATAAAATATAAGTAGTATTTCTTAGATGCGGTCAATGACCCACCAAAGGTTTACCGGAAAGCTGGTTTCCTCTTCTATAAAGGTTAAACATAAGTCCATTGAACTGCATTTAAAATAAGTGCCTATTTATTATATAGATATGTGTACATTTATTTATTTAATTTATGCATATACATTACTTTTTTTCATAAATTTTAATGAGAATACTTCTCATTCATAAAAATAGACATACTAAGTAAAAACAAGCTTATCTAAGTTCTAATTTGGACGAGGCTTTTACAAGAAAAAAGGCTTTTATATATTATAGGCGATTTAATTTTGTAGTATAACTCTCATATAGTATTCCTTTTTAAGATAAAGCTAGGTTACTGGATTAATTAAAGATTATCATAAAAAAGGAAACACTTTATAATGATTGATTTACGATGCTTTCATCCTTGTAAACTTTGGAAATCCTACGGGAAAATTTCTCTTTACGGACGCTGATTAAATAGAGAAACAGCTCATATCATATAAAATATTGCCTGTTCTACATCTCTTTATCAACAATGCCAGTCTATTGTATAATCATATCATTATGTAAAGTCATAACGGTAGACCCTGACATTGAATTAATTTGGCTTTCGATCCGTTGGACTTGAATCACGATGACTCAATTATAGCCATTTATTAAAATAAATAATCGGTTGAGACCGAATTATTCCGTATATAAATAATTATTTATATGTTAATTTCGATTCGCATTATAATTTATTTACTCTAAATCTAATAGTGGTAAGGTGAAGAAAAATATTTTTACTATAAAAAAAAATAATTTTAATATTGGTTGTTTATTCTCTCTCAATAGTATTAAATTATCAGAGAATTGCTTTTTGAACTTATTTTCCGCAATAATTGCGTGTCTATTCTCGAAAGATCTTGCGCAAGCGCAAATCTTGCGACTTGCCAACGGCTTAGTGGTTCCGTTGTCAATGTTACTTATACTACAAAAAGAAAAAAAAACATTACTACATTATTGCACTACGAAAGCATTCAACAAAAGAATAGCAAAATTGTTTTTCAATTAATGCTTTCAGTATATTTATTTTAAATCGAATAAGTTCAATGTCGTTTTCAACTTATTGGTATCGAGAAAGATTTAATTGCTTCTTCTCATTTTATTAATGGAGTCAGGCGTTACTTTGCGGAAATCCGTCACTATATGGACAGTCAAAAGTTTTACTTAGCTAAGATCCGCGTCAAGCAAAACAATAACAGAAAATTAATAATGTGTGTTTTTCTGCTGGATTAAGTGGATTTATTTCGAACTTAAACCAAAAACTTACCGAAAATCGGCCATCATTTCTCCACCCACCAACCACTATACATAACACCAAACACACATTACCACTTTTCCATCTTGTAAACGACACGTGTTTCGCCCCATAGTGGTTGGTGGGTGGAAAATTGATGGCCGATTTTCGGTAAGTTTTTGGTTTAAGTTCCAAATAAATCCACTAAATCCAGCAGAAAAACACACATTATTAATTTTCTGTTATTGTTTTGCTTGTTGCGGATCTTAGCTAAGTAAAACTTTTGACTTTCCATATCTTCTCATTTTTTTAATTGAAAATAAGAAATATTTAAAAAATATAAAGGTTGAAAAATACGTTTACAATCATCGGAAAAAGTTATTAATTTGATCAATCAATTACTGATTTGAATGTGGGAGTGCCCTCACTCCCAGCTTTAAACTTGACTTTTACTAAGCGTCCCCCGTTAAAAAACAGAGCCACCGCAACTTTAAACTTAGTACAGACACACGCACACGCACACGCACACGCACACGCACACGCACACGCACACGCACACGCACACATACACACATGCACACACACATTTATCTAATTAAACTACATATAATATATACAAGGACACATTTAACATTTTACGTATTTCCACTTTATTCATTATTTTGTTATCTACATTAGATAATAATTGAATATAATAGAATGGGAAGGTGCTGACCCATGATAGTAGGTAGTAATTTAATTTGGGGTCAAAGTGTATGAGAAATTTAATCTTATGTCTGTATATAAATATCTTTGTATAGTTGATAGACAATTTTTTGTTGATATATTTGAAGGCCTGTCCTTGTGTTTAATATTATAATGTATGAGGTTAATTAGCAGAAGGACCTTCTAAGCCTCTGTTATAGCTAACAAAGTCGTAATGGCCAATGTTAATTAGATTTACAAGTACGTACGTCACACAACTCTGGGTACAAGGAGTTAAGCAATTTTTGTGTCATTGAGGCAGATATGGTTCTTAGGCACACATCAAGTTATTGCGGTTGGTTTACAAGCAAATGTGTTGTACAAGTAAGGGGTGGTACACACGTGTGGCAACTGATTTTTTTCATCATCGTCATTATCGTTAATATATAGGTAACATTTCACTGCTGGGCAATGTTGTTTTGAAAAATTGAGATGTGTTCCCATTATCTTTACGATTGGCATGTGACCGTACAGCCAGCCATTGCGTACAACGCAATTGCTGGCTTCAGTTTAAACGCCACAAAAATGCTCTAAAGCGAAGCTTCCCCATAGAAAGGTTATGGTAATTGTTCGGCAGTCAGTGCATGGTGTATTTTACAACGAATTCTTCAGATCCAGTCAAGCAATAACCACAAGAGTATATTCCTGATATGATAGCAGATCTTTGAACAATAAGGTCGAAACTAATCGCGTGATTGCCGGCCTTTTAGGTATCTATAGGCTTGTTTTTTGAAGGTTCCAATGTCGTATCGGTTCGGAAAGACCGCCAAGGGTAGCTGGTTCCACAAAGATTAGAAATAAATATTTATGAATATCTAATTTTTTATTTATTATATTTAATAATAAATAAAAAAATATTTGTGTACAGTACACAAATATTTTAATTTAGAATTTTTCGGTAATTTGGAATCAAATCCATGAATATTGGTTTACAAAGCCAACATTTCGCCACTGCGTCATTTAGATCGTCAAAGTTAAGTATGAATAAGATAGTCAATGTTGAAAGCTGTATTATTTCCAGTGTTGAAATAAATTGCTGTACCTATTACTTCATAAGGAAAATATGTAATTTGCAAAAACTGACTCAATGAGCAAGTATCTCAATGTCAGTAACACAATGGTGATGATACTTTGAGATACTATCTCACTCTTCACGAAGAAGTCACGTTTTAGGAAACTAGTTTTCACCGTGAATAGTCAGGGTATAAACTAGCTAAGTAGGTAATTGTCTATACTAGCCGATAACTTTGTAACTGCAATTTATTCGACCCCTAAGAGCCTTACTTTTCATAATTCTTTGGTGACTTTGGTTAAAAATCACGGTGAGGTGGTTCGCCTCCCCTCACGTCCTGATTCCCACGAAGGCGAGAAGCGACGAACGGAGAGCCGTTTCGCGGTAATCGCGTATACAGCGACGGTCATCCACTTGCTCGACTAAACTCACTTTTCATACAACAGTATATATGTGAGAATAATTAGTATCAGATAATTATTATGGTCTGCGATCTAGCTACAACGGTTCTTCTGAAAACCAGCGCTAGGTGCTCATATAGCACCTGGCTTATGCTGAGTAAAAAACATTTTGTGGCACATCTTAGGTTAAACGTTTGTTTCTTTTCTTCGTTAAATTTAATTTTTATTTAGTGTTTTAGCTCTTGTAAAAAATGTGTGTCACGAATAAATATTTTTCTCTTTCTATATATTTTTTTGAAGCGAAAACTTTTTAACACCATTCTCATTAGATATAAGATGAAACGAAAAAGTGACAGTAAACTAGACACATACATCTATAGAGTATTAGACATTATATAGAGTATTAGACGTTATATAGAGTATTAAACATTATAAAGATAATTAGACATTATATAGTGTATTAGATATTATATAGAGTATTAGACATTATATAGAGTATTAGACATTATATAGAGTATTAGACATCATATAGAGTATTACACATTATATAGAGTATTAGACGTTATATAGAGTATTAAACATTATATAGATTATTAGACATTATATAGTGTATTAGATATTATATAGAGTATTAGACATTATATAGAGTATTAGACATTATATAGAGTATTAGACATCATATAGAGTATTACACATTATATAGAGTATTAGACATTATATAGTCTATTAGACAATGAGATAGAATTCTGAAGGTTTCACTTCCAATTTATGTGAATTGAATACATGTTTTTTATGGGACGTCCAGAGAAACGAGCAAGCCTTATTGAAAGCAGTCAACGTAACCCATAGAGATCTGCAGCGAAAATGTATCCTTTTAGGAGTATCTGGTTAAATTAATTCTTAATGCTATCAACATTAAAAAAAGTAATATATTAAAAATGTAGGCATGAAGCGAACTACTTAAACTGGTTTACATAATGATGAAAAATTAAAATACGGTTATAATGTCAAAACATTTTTGGTTGTATTTTAATGGAGCTTGTTCGAAGTCTTTGTTTTTAACTTAATATTAAGTATAATAATTATTTCTGGTCTCATATACATTGTCACTAAAAATAATAAACCGAACACCTTTACCTTCTGGTCTGTGTGTCCAAGATAGTGTTTAAAAAACCGAACTGATTTTGATGATATTTTCCCAAAAAAAAAAAACACATATTTTAATGAATGCCAAGAGAAGAACAAATAATGTTGAAAATACTCAATAAACGTTATTTCTTGTGTAGGAAATGTTTTTCAGAGTGTTAGAATATAAATAATGAAATTTTATTAACGCAAGATAAATTGTTTAAATTTTTATTCATATATACCGGATCATTTACATACATACATACATATCGTCACGCCCGTCTCCCGTAAGGGTAGGCAGATACCACAGATCTCCATCTGCTACGATCTCGGCATACTTCCCTTGCTTCCTCCACACTCGTTATTCTCCTCATGCAAGCCCGCCGGTTGAGGGTACTCTTGACCTGGCCTTTCTTAAAAAGTTCAGCAATCTGGTCAAGGTACGTTTTTCGTGGTCTTCCTCTTCCGGCCCTTCCATCCACATTCGCAAGGTAAATTTCTTTTGCCAGTCGTCTTTCATCCATCCTCTCTATATGTCCAAACCATCTAAGCATCCCTTTTTCTACTTTTGTCACAACACCTTCTTTTACTCCACATTGCTATCATTTACAACTATACTTTAAAATTATACTATTTAAGTGCGCTTCTTAATTAAAAAAAATTCCTTTGCTTTCTCATCATTTAAAAATGACAATTTGTTTTTAACTACGATTGAAGTTGATGCAGATTATTTGATTGTATTAATTAAATATTTATTTAATGTATCGAATTTTATCTCAGATTTTACTAGACTGTTTTGTAGTGACGTATTTTAGTTCTTTTTACATGCATTGCTTTTTAAAAGATGATCTAAAAGCTATAGAAAGAAATATAACTTTTGATATCGCCTCCATTGGGTGATGCTTAATCAGTAAACAATAAAAAGGAACACTAGGGAGAGCGAATAGGAAAGAGATTTACGGTATCAATGAGCTGGCTCTTCTATCAAAATATCAAAGAATATATAATAGTATTATTGTATTGTGTATATAATTATTATATTGGTGATCAGTATTATTGTATAATATATTATCGCGTTAAATATAATTCTTTCGATATTTCCCGCTTTCCCTGAATTAACTTTTCTCTTAAACTCACAGCGCTGTCTTCTTCCACTCCCAGTAATCACGTCTTACCCAAAGTAATTTTGAATGCTCTATTGTTACATTTCGCCCATTCTTCTATAAAGAAGACCTCAGAAAATGTATAGACGCGTTCGAAATGTGGGCGTATAGACGGATGCTCGGTATTAGATGGACTCAGAAAGTGGGCAATGACTTGGTTCTCCGACAAGTCAAGGCAAAACGTGAAATTTTGCAGACTGTCAAAGGTGGAAAAGTTGCACTGTGTCTGAGTCATATCATGAGACATGCCAGGTACAAATGGTTTTAACTGGTCATGATTGTAGAAATTGCGGGCAAAAGACGGGTTGGTCGGAGAAGGAAGTTTTTGCTATTTGAAATATGCAGGGAACTGGATGGTTTGTGTTCCAGAACTGCTTTGCTTCTCGATAAACAAGGAGAGTTGTACTAAATTGGTTGCCAACCTTCTCTAAGAGACACTATGAGAAGAACAAAACCCAAAGCAGTGTCCTTAATGTTTCAGATGCAGAAGCGTCAGGGATACTTACTATTGTTGGGGTCAAGTAAGCCATTAAAACTTTTTAAAAATAAATTGACAAGACGTCCGTCAATGCGTGACAAGAACAGTTAATAGAAAATAGCTGAGCGCGGGAAAGAGGCAGGATGACGTCTAGAAAAAAACAACACATTGGTGGAACATTCTCGAATTTTGGAATGCTAGAACTTTCGATCGTTTTACCTATATAAAGGGACGACGGTGTGTCAAAGGGGGAGTTTAAAGTTTAATACGGGAGAAAATAGTAGAAGAGAATAAGTGGAAGAAGAGAATAAAGTGAAACTAGTGGAGGATTTCGTTTTTTCGATCTCCGAAGCCCAGCTCGTAGCGCTATCAATCAAAAATCGAGGCGTTTGCGTAATCTTTCGTAACACAATGATAATATTCAATAAATAGTTTTTTATAACTTTTCCTATTATCAATCAAATCATCATAGTCATCAACACATCTTTCAACATCAGTTTATCCGTTATCAAGGTTACGGTTTCAAATATAAGGATGTTAGTTCTTGCAACATTACAAATTATTTAATTTTAATTATATATCGACGTTATACGAAAACGTAATAAACAGCACAAATTAACACTTATCACCAGAGCCAAATAAGGCTCTGGCTCTGGTGATAAGGCTTGGCCTTTCAAGATTTCTGAAATAATTGTGTCCGATCATTAAAAAAGTTTCAGTTTCAACGCCATACAAATTTTTCCTTTGGCCGAAGAACTGTGAGACTTAGATGATTCGTAGAAAATGTCTTTCTGATCTGAATATGCTATAATTGTTTTCGACATCCTAGTAATTTACAGTGTTTTTCGCTTTTTTACGTTCGATTTTTTTTTAACAGCCCATATATGTCCCACTGCTGAGCACGGGCCTTTCCATTTCTGGAGGAACGGACATTAACACACCACGCTTGTCCAATGCGGATTGGCGCGTTTTCCAGACTCGGAATAAATATTTGTATTCTATACATATATTTATTCCGATGCGGGGATTGAACCCGCGACCATTGACTCCGTGAGGGGAGACCCCGCCACTGAGTCAAGTGGTCGTCCTTCGATATACTGATTAATTATTTTTTTGTTTAATTTTTAACGTACTGATTAGTTCAGTCTGTAGAATTAGTTATTGTTTTTAGAACGTGGATAAAGCGATTAGTTTCGTCTCCAATCTTCTAAAGTAAAAGTCATTCGTGCGCCTTCGTTGAAATCTATTATTTATTTATTTAAGAATAGTCAGTCACCTTGTATTTATTGAATAATTGTATTACGATAGATGAATGTGCAATGCTATTGGTACATATTAGAGACAAACGTCAAGAAATATTTCGAAATACATACATCATATAATGAATGCCGTTAAAAAAATTAAATAATATCCATTCCTCCTTCATTCATATTTTAATATTCATGTGCCCGGAAAGACACATTTCATTTCTAAATCAACCCCATTTAAATTATTCATATAAAATAAAAAAAAGCTTCAAATTCATAGCCCCATACTAGGATCCTCCGTAATATATGTACCATTATAAACAAAATAAAAAAGTGATTTTCTTCGAAGCAAACACCACTACATTGTCATTTGAGTCGAAAATAAATTTATAATATTAGTGTTAAATATAGTTTTATATATTATTTTAAACTAAAAATATTAAATGTCATTTTAAAATATTTGAGAAAGTACATAAAATGCGTGACCAACGGGAAAGATAATTCATTTTTAATAAAAGCATTATTTAGATGAATATTTATAATCAAATTGATGAGAGTAATGGGAAAAGATTGTTAAAGTAAAAAAAAACATAATTTAATAAAACATAATTAAGTTCAAATTGAGGCATACTTTTAAACTTATTGTTCTTGGCGGCAAAAATAATAGAATACAGATAATAAAAGCCGCGAAAATGCAAATATTGACAGTTTGCATAGATAATAAATACGTATGAATGTATATCTATCACATATGTTTAACATTAGACTTTCTCAGCGTACAACGGTTACGAAAACCAAGGTCAAGTGTGGCTCAACTCACCCCAAGGCCGTCCGAAGGTCACACGCAGCAGACTGGCTCAAATGGCACCGTAGCTCGTTCACTACTGAGGGCCTAGCCGGCGCAGCCGCGCGATTTCGCAACCCCGTGTACCGGTGTCTTAATATTTCGCAGTGATTGTGAATTGGTAAGGATTTTGATGTAAAATATATCTTTATGTTGAGGCTACTTTAGTGAGAAATTGGATATATACTAGTACATACATACTTATTAGCGAAAAAATTATCATTATTATAACTGTGGTGTTAATTATGTTTTATGTCTACTAATATATATTTTTTTATATTAAGCCATGAACTGTGTGTTAGACAAAAAAAAACACGAGTCAGATGAAGTATAAAACTTTTTTTGTTACGATACGTTTAATTATAAACATCTTCATGTTGATGTTTCCTTTCATTAGAGAATAAGTTGGTTTTATAATTTTAAGAGGAAAATTACTAGTTGTACCTGATTATTACTTGTGCCCCCTACATCTTTGTATCATCGCCTTCCCGGGAGAATACCGAAAAGGATACTGTTTTCTGTTCTGACGACCGATTGGCTCAGTGGCACGACCCTCCGCCCACGGAGACAATGGTCGCGGGTTCGATTCCCACATCGGAATAAATATATATATGGATGTATAAATATTTATTTCGAGTCTGGTAACCCCCCTAATCCGCATTTCCTTTCCTGCACTTTCCTTTCCCTTCCTCTCCGCCAATCCACGGTCTGCCGTGCCAATAGATGCTAGGGGCGAGCCTAGTCGCAAGCGTGCCGACCGTCCCGGGGATTGAGCTTTCCAGGTACTATGGTGCCTTACCTCAGCATGCAGGGCTCTGCTGGGGCTGACCTCCATCCTCCCTTGCGGCTCGTGGGATTCACTAAGACGAATTTAATATGCCTAATTTGTTGAAAAATAACGGCGACGTGGTCGCCCCCGTCACGTCCTGATGCTCACGAGGGCGAGAAGCGACCAATGGAGAGCCGTTTCGCTGCGATGAATGGTAGTGGATGGAGCTATGTGGTCTCTGCCAACACTTGCGGGGGATAGGCGTGAATATATAAATAAATAAAAAAAATTCTGTTCTTTTAACGGTGTTATTGCTTTTTTATAATGCATGCTCAATGCTCGATGATGAATTACAATATCGCTATAAGGACTTTTACAATTAGCAATAGCTCATTTTGGGGAAGAATCAAGCTTATAATTTTAGATCGTGAGTTTTTATCTTCTTTATAATAATAGGAACCAGCATTAGCATTTTAACTTAGGTGGAATGATAAGCAAGAATTCAAGTAATATTAAAAACATCGATAGTCTTACTTCAGATTGAATTGTAACATTACAATGTATTATTAATATTTGTATTTTCGTACATTATATTCTCGTCTAGCATGGGGGAAAGGTAACACAGATGGAAGCCCCAGCTGAAGTTTAAGCGCTAAGGGCGCAAGGACAAGAAACAGGCGAAAGATACAGGAGTATCAAGGAGGATGGCCTTCTGCATACGAGCTTTTCTCCCTTTGGTCGATCCTTCATGAGTGAAGATCGAGATCGATCACCAGACTTCACCCCCCGCTGGGTGTGTTCCATTTGTGTTACGCTCTTCCATTTGTTGAGGTCGGTAGCCGATCAAAATACTTCCAATTAATTGGATGACTTGTTTTGCTTTAGTTGGTCGGACCATCTCATCGGGGAATGAGCTTAGACTGGTTTAACTCCAATAACCTGAAGTGTGCGGCGAGACTAATAAAATATAAATGCAAAAGGACGATCGATTGGCTCAGTGGCGGGACCCTCCACCCACGAAGTCGATGGTCGCGGGTTCGATTACATATATATGGATTTATAAATATTTATTCCGAGTCTGGTAACCCCCCCAATCCGCATTTCCTTTCCTGCCCTTTCCTTTCTTCTCTATCCTTTCCCTTCCTCTCCGCCAATCCACGGTCTGCCATGCCAAAGGATGTATGGCTAAGGGCGAGCTTAGTCGCAATCGTGCCGACTATAGTGTAGTGGGCTGGGTACTATGGCGCCTTACCTCGGCATGCAGGACTCCGCTGGGGCTGACCTCACATCTTCCCTTGCGGCTCGTGGGATTCACTAAGACGAATTTAATATGCCTAATTTGTTGAAAAATAACGGTGACGTGGTCGCCCCCGTCACGTCCTGATGCTCACGAGGGCGAGAAGCGACCAATGGAGAGCCGTTTCGCTGCGATGAATGGTAGCGGATGGAGCTCTGTGGTCTCTGCCAACCCCTGTGGAGGATGGGCGTGAATATATAAAAAAAAATAAAAATAAATGCAAAAGGATTTTTCGTTTGTATCATTTCATTATTAATGATTGTTGATTTGAGGCCTTCAAAGAATGTTGACAAAAGGCAAGGATCGGCTTTAATTTTTGATGTCGTGAGTTCCTCTCTTCCAGTAGATTATTTATATGAACTATTTTCTAGCACAAACATTATTAGCTTAGTTAGAATGGTTAACAAGAACTCTAGTCACATTAAAAACATTGCTAGTCTTAAAAAAGTCCTACTAGTCCTATCCTACTATTTAATATAATAAATGCGAAGGTTTGTGAGTATGTATGTTTGTTACTCTTTCACGAAAAAACTAATGGATGGATTTGGATTATAACATCGGAATAACATATAGGCTACAATTTGTAATGATTTTATGTAATTTTTTTGGTCGTAATATAACGATACATGTCAATTAAGTCGGAAAAAAATCTGGCCTCCGAGAGCTATCTTGGCGTACGCTGCCTAAACCATTGGAGTTACATAAAGATGATGTACCGTAGGATTGTTTGTCTTGAATAGTTCTAAATAAAAGTCCGCGACAGCATATATCTACCTTTTATGTGGAAGCCACTTACAACCATAACTTAATGTGGCAGACCAAAATCCACGCGAGCGAAGCCGTGTGCAAAGGCTATTTAGTGTATTTATAAACAAAATAATGCAATATTTTCATCAAAAACCAGTTTGGGCAGTGTGGAATCAAGCTTGTAAAATATGACTAGGAATGGTTAATTTTTATAGCGTGCATAAGATATTTAAAACTAGTCAAGCCTGTTTCCGGTCAACTGATAAAAGACTCTATAAACTATAATATATTAAAAGGTTATTTTAATATAAATAATCTTAGTAGGTCATGTTATTGTTTTGTTAATTTGTAGCTTTTTTATTGCTGTACAGCCTGTGAACTAAGGTTTTCTGCGGCATTAACGGGCCGGTTCAGCCTTAGTATAATCAAGCATTTAAATTATAAGAGATCCATGACTGGACATTGGCCTTGTAATCACCACGTTTAGTGGGTGCATTGGAGACTGAAGACTGGTTTTTTACTTATGTAGATGTTGCTGCCCATCTTTTTTTTATGGGATAGGAAGGCAAACGAGCAGGCGTGTCACCTGATTGAAAGCAATCGACACCGCTCATAGACATTGCAGTGCCATAGCAGTGAGGAAGGGTTGCCGGCCTTTAAGGAAAGTGTCATTCTTGGAGGAGGAGGGGGAATGGGGTTAGGACCTCCGGAACTCAACCGCTCACCGGACGAAGCGCGGTAGTTAAGCTACCGCTTAAGGAATGTGGGCCCCTGGGCCCACATTCCTTAAGCGGTGGGTCCCTGGGCGAGTTGGCCCATTCAAGCTACAGACAAATAATACCACGTGGAGAAAATCTATAAAAATCGCCAGATTCACTACCAATTGAAGGCTTTCAATACAGTCCATTGAAAAATTTAATAGTAGTGGACTTCAAATACCTACTGAACAATAACGGCAAATGAAATTCAATTATATATCGGACACTGTAATTATGATTTCGGGCCATGGACGTATATTTGCACATCTTAACCATTCCAGTCGTACTCATCTACTGTCTATGTATTGCTCTCAAAGCCTGCTTGGGTGTGGCCTTGTTTGCGTAAATGATCGCGGTATGGCGTTAATTGACGATTTGTTCACTACACTACACCATAGTCGGCACGATTGCGACTAAGCTCGCCCTTAGCCATGCATCCTTTGGCACGGCAGACCGTGGATAGGCGGAGAAAAAGGCTCCGTTAGCGAGGGATCGCGCCACTAAGCCAATTGGTCGTCTAATATGTTTATATGGGCCATAAAGCTTGACTTCAAATTTAATCAATAAATATAAAGTATGTTAAATAGGTCTTGTTTTATAAATTTCTCCGAACTTTATTAAACCATCAATAACCGTAGCACCATGGCACCATCATACTATAAAAAAAGTACGATGGGCTTCACGCTCCAAATAAGACGAAGTGGTCACTGTAAGTGCACGGTGTCATCTTTTGTCGTGCTATAAGACTGCGTTTTTAGTGACTGCGGCTTAGCGGATATTATTCTACATTTTTACTATACGAGGGCTTGGAACAGCCTATAAATATTTATTTAAAGCTTTTCAAAATATTCCCCTCCAACCCATGCACCACAATGCACTTATGCATTCAAGTGAACCAGTTTTCAAAACATTTAAAAAGGTCTCTTGCATTCGTCGAAATCATTCAACGGCCTCGTCTGCGCCCACGAAGCATTTCTTCACCGTGGAAAATAAAAAGAAATCGCATGGAGAAACTTGGGCTGTATGGAGTATGGGGTAACATTTATACCCTCGAAGATGTCAAATAGTCGATGTTAAGTAAGCGGACGCGTTATCATGGTGGAAACAAATCGCGCGGACACCGACATTCTTAAAAATATTTAAAAAAAACTACATATAAGTGGCCAATGATTTTCACCAAGGAGTTTTGTAATGAAATTAGCTGTTAATTCAAAATAGCTAAGATAAAAAGAGATATTTACTTTGTGGCTGAATGACTTACGCGACCTTCAAGTCTTTAACTGGAAGGAGGTGGCGCAGGATAGGGCAAAGTGGCGTAAGATCTGTTCGGAGGCCAAGATTCATTTTGGGTCGCTGCGCCAACAAAGTTAGTTAGTGAGTTAGTTACTTTGTGGCTAATAATTATTGGAACAGTCTAAGTAATTCACAACGGAATGCCGTAAATCAAATTTAGCCGAAATAAAGATATTTATCAAAAGTTCTGAAAAATTAAACGTAAAACAATGAAGAACGTGATGCAGTTCTGGAGCACTCATAATCCCTGTCCACTCTCTGATATCACGTAGCCAAGACTTCCTTTTTCGATCAGCCCATCCTTTGTTCGCGGCTTTTCTCATTACGATCAGTTCACATCGGATCAAGACAAGGATAGTTGTATTGAATTGGCTGCCAACCTTGGCTAGTCGGAGATACACTCTAAGAAAAAGAAAAAGAAGGAAAGGGAAGAAGAAGGAGAGAGCAAATAATAATGTAAATAAATTTAAGAAAAAAAAAATAACAATTGAAATTAATCGCTACCTACAGTAGAACACATTTAATTAACAGGCTACAAACTCACTTCTCGACTTTGTTTTTTTACACGTTGGAAGGATAGGTAATCGAGATAAGACCAGTTAGTTCCATAGGATAGATGAACTCGTTGAGACTTTTACCTTTGAAGGATTCATATACTCGTATTATCACAGTAAATAGACCTAAACATTTAGCAGATAAAAACATGTATTGAATGAATGAAGTTTATTCATTTTTGTTATTTTTTAATTTAGTAATTAATTTTTATAATGGCTTTTTTTATGGCATAGGAAGGCAAACGAGCAAGCGTGTCACCTGATAGAAAGCAACCAACGCCGCCCTTAGACATCCGCAATGCCATAAGCAGTGCGGAAGTGTTGCCGACCTTAAAGGAAAGTGAAATTATGGGAGTGGGAGTGGGGATCGGAAGAGGAGTGGGAGTGGAATCGGAGGGGGATCGGAAGTGGGACTCGGAGTGGGAGATCGCTCACCGTACGAAGCGCGGTAGACAAGCTACCACTCAGACGCCGGTTTTCTGCGGGAGTGTGGTACTTCCCGGGGCGAGCCGGCCCATTCTTGCTACAGACAAATATTATGCCATTCTTGACAAAGTATTCGTCTGCAGCGTGACTCTACCGCTAACAATAAAATAAAATATTATATAATTCAGTAATTCATTTAGTAAGTTCATTTTATAAGTATGTCCACACTGACGGTATAAATGTAGTGTTACCACATTAATTTGTTTCTTTGCTTTTCCCATTAATCTCTTCCGCTAGAAGAATCGAGTAGTCCGTTGAATGTATCCTCTTTCTAAGGGTCTGGTTTTGCAATGCTCTACGAATGGTGAGTAACAGGTGGAAATTGTTGCAATTGTCCAGTATTGCAACCCTAATGCAGACAACTCACGGTGTTGCTACACCATGAGACCGTGCAAGGTAGGTTTATAAAAAATATCTATCTGAAGAAACTAAAAGTATCAATTCTTTTTGATATAATACTATTCGTAAGGATGTATAAGATGATATAATTGGTTCAATGGTGAAGCTACTTTTGGAGTCAACGGTTTCATTTCAAATACATATATGACCTGGGTGACATATATGATAGGGTGCCTCGTCAATTAACTTTAGACAAGCGTGACGTCTTCTTGAAGCGAATGTCCATTCCTCCAGAAACTGGGAGACTCGCGCTCAGCCATAGGACATATGTATATGGATTGTAAAAAAAAATTAAATTGTACTATTAAAAAAACTTTATTGAGAAGGACTACATAAATATTTAAACCTAAATTATTTGTTCTTTTTGCACACATTTTAGTTTAAAGGTGGATGTAACTTGTCAACTTCATTGCCAGTCAATCTTTGGGTTGATGAAAAAGATCTGCCTCTGCGCCATTAACTGCTCATCAAAACTGTACTCTTGTCTTGTCGCTGATCTAAGCTAAGTAAAAATGCTGTCCACATAAAACTATACTCATTTAAACATACATATTAATAAGTGAAAAAAAAAAACATCGTATCCCTTTTCAGGCACATATCGTGTACTGAGAAGTGTGAGATTTGGCATAGTTGAGGTTCATATGGAGAAGTAGCGAGAAGGATGAAATAAAAGAAATATTACGATTGACAGTCGAAGTTCGACTACCTACTGGACAATTGCTAGCAGGTATGATATAATTCCTCATGTGACATTTTTAGAAATTGCACATCTAAAACGAAGCAGTAATTGTCATATCATTAGAGATGCATTACGTAAGGTTCAAATTATTGTAAAAAGAATATAAGACATGTTGAAAAATGTTACACATTTCCGTGGTTAATAATTCGGTTTGTGGGTAAAGTGGTGACATTGCGTTGTATATTCCCTTAATGGTCTTATATGTTATAATTCTTATGTAATATCCGCTTAAGACTGAGATAAAATAGAGATAATCAATATCGGAAATGACAAAATAAATCAAGGTCAAGAGTAACTTTAACCAGCGGGCTTGCACGAGGAGAGTAATGAGTGTGGAGGAAGCAAGGAAAAAACGCCTCCTAGATCGTAGCAGATGGAGATCTTTGGTCTCTGCTTACCCCTACGGGAGACACGCATGACGATATGTATGTATGACAAAATAAATTTTTACCTTTTTATTCAATCCAATTGTTAACTTCGCTTAAATAAGGACTTTTCCCGCCAACTTACATAAGTCACGTTGTGTTTTTAATTCGTTTTTATATTTTTTGTTATTATCAGCTGTATTCTTTAATTTTGGTAGCGTATTTTACAATATCTATTAAGGAATATAAGTGGAGTGATATGAAAAAATTGCGATTGCATTGATTTTTTGAGTTTACTGCAAAAGTCCATAGTTTTGGTAGAATGGCCGCCATTTTATCAAAACGTAACGTGAGAAGCCAATTTCAAGATACTTGATGTTGTTTTATTTAATTGAAACTTGTATAATCGTTATAACCAATTGTCATCAAGGAAAACAAAACAAAGTATGTAGAGAAAAATATTAAATTCGAATTTAACCAGCTTCTAATTGTTAAATCATCATAAAATTTAACAGTCATTTTTGCAAAACCCATAAAGTATTTTCAATAAATTCCAATTTATAACATGTTATGTCCGTCATAGTATTTAATATTATAAACAGTGCATAATAATTAACAGCCTGTAACAGTCCAATGTTGGTTATGAGCTTCATTTAAGGCGCGCCATCTAGCCCGATCTTCAGTTACAAGAATCCTGTTTTTACCAGCTGTCCGGCACAGATTGTCTCTATTTAGTTGGGAGGGATTTCACATTACGTTTGCTAAGACGCGGTCTCGACTTCAGCACTTCTCTATTCTAGCGGGTATCGGTTCTCATACAAACGTAACCAGACTATTGCCACTTCACTTTACTAACTGTAAGATTTATTTATTCATCTATAAGAAATCACACGTTGATCTTTACTATAAGACAATTTTTTTAAGGTACTTACAGTTGTTTAGAATCTTAACCCAAATTTATACATTTATAACTTCACTAACGTACCATACAAACTTTTTTCCTTGATTTTTCGACTTAGGAGATGAATTTCCAAAAACACCCATATAATGTTACATTCTTTCCATAAACAAAAACTTTCCATTTCAACATGTACAGAAAAAGCATTCCATTGGATAAAGAAGGATTTTGATGTAAAATGGCGTCTTTGTTTTCGCACTCTCTTGTCTTAAGTAAAACTTAATTTAAATATATATTCATCGCCATTAATATTTATAGTATTTTCAGTAGTCACTATAGCCGAATCGGCTACGATGCACACTTATACATTACCGTTAAAGAATTTTATAATTCTTATTGTAAAACAGAGCAGAAAAATATAGTTAACAGTCAGCTGTAACCTATCGCAACAAGATGTATGTACTTGTATATATCAAAATTAATTGTCACGGAGATGGCTTTAAAGCCAAATAAAATTAAAGCCTAAAGATTAGGAGAAATAGAAAAGATATCGTCTTTATCATTCAGACATGGACCTTCCACGAAGTTCTTTCTTTCTTGCCATAATCCCATGCTTTCTTGAGTATTAGTATTCCTATAGATTAGATAGGACAGGCTGGGGTCCTGAGGTCGCCACACAAGTCGTTGGATAAGTTTTTTCTGTGGTGGTAACTCAAAAGTAAAGTCTACGAAACAAACCCGACGACTATCTCAGCATTAACAGATCAGAGAAGACAAAGAAATATCGTCCGTGTGGTTAGCGGCATCTCGACGTCACGAGTCAGCGAGTGGCACTAAATACTAAGTACTTCCAAGAGACCGCTAACGCAATAATTTTTAAAAAGTAAAACCCGCACTTCTCTTCTCCGTAAAAGTTATTTAATTTTATTTTTATCCTTTGTAGTTTATTTATTATTTATATTTGAAATCCTAAATATTGCAAAATGCACCTTCGGGAGCATGCCGGCACTTAGCAAGGAGGAAACAACTCAAGGAGAGGTTTCCTATAAATTACCTTAATTTGAAGTCAAAGAAAACGTGATTTTTAAAAATCCCTTCCGAATGGGTTCCGATACCTCCAATCTGATAATATACCAAAAAGAAAAACATTTTTGTTCAGCTTTTAAGGAACTATTTATTCTCGATAGAAAACAATTTGTAACAACAACTATTATGGCAATACGAACAAACTAGTACAATGGTAGGGACAATAAAATGATCGTTTCAAGGCAACAATAACGCAAGAGTAACGGGCGGGTTGTTGTTCTCAGACAATTCGCTTTTTGTTGTAGATGCGCAAGCGTTATGGTCTGTTTCCGGAATTCGAACACGTACTATTCTTAGATGTTAAACGAAGTTAGAAGCGATGAACATAACATAATATCAGTATCTTAAATTAATTGTTTGTTGAAATATAATGTACTAGCCTTTGCCCGCGTGGAATTTGGTCTGCCACATTAAGTTTCGTGATAGATCATTTTAAATAAATATATATATTTTTTAACATAATTGTTGTATTTTTTTTAACATAGTTGTTCACAATTTTGGTCATAGTGGCTTCCACATAAAAGTTAGATATATTCTATAGACTTTTATCTATAACTATTAAAGACAAACAATCCTACGGTACATCATCTTTGTGTAACTCCAATGGTTTAGGCAGCGTACGCCAAGATAGCTCTCAGAAGCTAGATTTTTTCCGACTTAATTGACATGTATCGTTATATTACTACCAAAATTACATACAATCATTACAAATTGTAGCCTGTATGTTAGTCTGATGTATAACCTATATTACTGTAAAGTTTCATCCAAATCCGTCCAGTAGTTTTTTCATGAAAGAGTAACAAACATACATACTCACAAACTTTCGCATTTATCATATTAGGAGGATAATTGGTCGTAATAATCCAATAAAGTAGTTAAAAGTAAAAGTTCACTTGTTCACTTAGACCAATAACGGGTTACATTAAAGTTCAACTACAAATGAAATTTTTTTTTTCGATGTATGATATTATTTTATTTCGTAATGAGGTTTCTCTAGGCGGAGAAGAAGCGGCGCAACAAACTCCGGCGCAACAAGGTATCCTTTCCCTTCTTTTTTTTTCTTTGTGAAATGAGGTAATTCATACATATAGCCGATTCTTGCAGCCGTCCCTTGCACACGTATTGGTCCGCTTCTGGAGGGTAATGTAGGTCCTGTTTTTTTTGCATCTGCCTTAATTCGTCTCTGCCGTCTCTACCGCGCAACGGCTATGAAGAGTCACCACCTACGTAGTTGACGACAGCTAACTGCGCAAAACAAGACCAAAAGTGATAGTTAAAGGGAATTCATGCTCGAACAATATTTTAAAAAGGTCTCATGGATAACAAGGAACACATTCGGCTACTTAGAGACATTATTTGTTTTTCTATAATATAATAAATTATTCAAACTTATTCATTTGAGTTAAATATCAATGGAATAAATTTAACTTTCGACTTAATTCTTAATCTAGATCCAGACTTAAGAACTAGTCCAATTTGGAGTTTATGTGAAGTTCAACAAATAACAGAAAATAAAAGTGTAATTCAAACACACTATTGTCCGCCTAATGTTAGCGCTTCTTCCCCTAATGCATTGTCTCTGTGGGAACTCTGGGTACTGTGGTTCAGTACTCACCCAGTCAAATTTAATAGAAACAAGTCTCTATAGACGAGCAATCGCTTGCCATCAAAATAATCACCTGCATTCTTTTTTATAAAATGGAAGTGAGTTCCAATGTGATGTTCTAATACACCATACACTTGATTACCATATTTGTGTTTAGTATATAAAATTATTGTTTTATAAAAATTAATGCAATGAAAACAGGTATTTTACATGTTTAAGATTTCCAGTAACATGAGCGTAACTTGTACAAATAATTACATATAAAACTTAAGTAAATCTTTACGCCTGCCTTACCAAAATAGCAAGCCCTACATACTTATTTATGACTTATAATTTTATTAGGTGCATTTGTATTTATTTCATATTAATATAGACACATATTTAAAAATACGCAATATAATCTATAATAAAATACATTTTTATGTTATCCAAACTACGAAATCGAATTGATCAACTGATATGTAAAACACTTTTGTTTTTATAGTGATACATAGATGGATTTACTTAACTTTAGTACTTGTCATTGTAACTATTTCCATGTTCTTCGATCTAAGGCTAGTAACTTCTGCAAGCTACAGAACTTTCTACGTCCTCGTCTTCTAAATATGAGTTCATATTGGTTCACGAAACAATTAACATTTTATTTTTATTCCTTTATAATATTTTTGGCCGGGATGTCAGTGGCCCTAACGTCGGCACTGTAATCCTATCCGATATTTCTTCGTTCGTCAATGTTTCTTTATAAGACACTCCCTTCATTTGACATGATACACAGACAAACTAAATCCTGTTAGTGTGTATAAATATGCAAATAATCTACACAAATAGGAACAGGTGATTTCCATACAAAGCATTGCCCCATAAAGAAAGTGTGTTGTGAACTGTATTTAGATTTAGTAATACTTTATAATCAACTGTACGAATCGTTTACATTCACAATAAGTTAAGATCTCATTAGTTACATTGGTTTAGTTTTCAGTTAATATTTCGGTCAATAGTTAAAATGAATTATTAGATTTTTGTAGATAATTTTAATCTTATATAATATTTTCAAGATATCAAAATGGATGTTAGTTATAAGCAAATCGTAGAAAATATTGGTGAAAGTATTCAAAACTGTGAGTTTACTTTTGATTTTTTAATATTCATGTAAATTAAGCTTCTTTATAGAAAACTTATGCAAGATGGTCACCTGATGGTAAGTAATCACCGACGAAAATATTTGTTTCCATTATCTTAGGCTTTCAAATTAAGTGAGTTAGAAAGGAAAAGGAGTTGAACCACTGGATCTTTGGAGTCATTATACGAAATGCAGTAACACCGAAAATATTGGTAGTAGTAGATTATAGATATACTTATCCCGATGAGGAAATCAAATCTGCGACTTCGGAGACTTTAGCGAAGCTAGCGCTTTCGTAGATTGATCATCATAATGAGTATATATTTATTAAGGCCATATAATTTTTACTTAGCAAGAAAGGAAGTGACTATCGTCGTTTTCTCCTTGCAAGTCATTCCAGCAACTAGCATTTTTAATAGTGTTAGAGCCACGCTTTATACAACTACACAAAATACACGACGAATACTTTGTCAAGAATAAATGATATTTAAAAAACAAGCCTATACATACCTAAAAGGCCGGCAACTCTACCGCGGCTCCTGCGGTGTCGCGGTTGTCCATGGGCAGCGTTGATTGCTTTCCATCAGGCGACACCCTTGCTCGTTTGCCCTCCTATCCCATAAAAAAAAAGAATGGGCCGGCTCGCTCGGGGAAGTACCACATTCCCCCAGAAAACCGGCGTCTGAGTGGTAACTTACCTACTGCGCTTCGTACAGTGAGCGGCCGAGTTCCGGAGGCCCAACACCTTCCCCCCTCCCTCTACCCCTCCCATTCAAACTCCTATAAAAACACTTTTCTTAAAGTTCAGCAACGCTTCCGCGCTGCCTATGGCGTTGCGCAAGTCTATGGGCGGCATTGGTTGCTTTTCATCAGGTGACACGTCTGCTCGTTTGCCTTTCTATCCCATAAAAAAAGTAAATATTTAGAGGCCCTAGTACAATCACCGTTCAACAAGATATAATATTGACTTTCCCAGACAACTTACATCAGTTAAGTTGTGTTTTAATAATTTTCAATGTAGTTCGGTTTGGTTTAAAAAATTCTACAATATAATTCGGTTAAGGCGTATAAGTGGAGTGATATAAAATAAATATGTATATCGTGGCTTTTAAGTTGGCTGTAAATGTCCATAGTAGGTTTTGGTAGATTGGCGACCATTTTGTTAAGACGCTTGTGACAATCTAAGTAGTACATTGCAAGATATTTGAAAAATATAAAAATAGCCTTATAATAATTAAACTTACATTATACTTAACTATCAATAAATAATATCTTATAATCTAATATAATACATTTATATACAATCTTTACCCAGGCAAAGGAAGTGGCTTAGCTTTTGCTAACAGAGGAAGGGATTCCCCTCTTATCATACTTACTTCACACTCGTATAATAGTTTTAACTAATTACGATTAAAATAAAAAAAAAATGTATAAATTAAATCATTGATTCCGAACCGTTACGATATTGGACAAACAAGCCTACCCTTTTCTTGAAGGCCGGCAAGTCTTCTGCACTGCCTACGGCACTCTGGATGTTTATGGGCAGAATTTATTGCTTTCCATCCGGTTACATGTCTTTTCGTTTGCCTTCCTATTCCAAAAAAAAAATATGTCAAAACAATTACAGATGTATTGCAGACATGGACTCTCCCAGAAACGGTTGGGTTTTTAGTCCTGATTCTTGGTGGTTATCTCACTCTAATATTGAAGGTGTTACCTTTGTTTATGAAGAATAGAGAGCCGTACAAACTGAAACGATTGTTGCTGTTCTATAACGGATTTCAAGTTATCTATTCAGTATATCTTGTAGTTCTTGTAAGTATCAATAGATTCACTAAAGTATCAGTTCACTGATGGAATTACTACGGCGAATGTTCTGAGGGGTTGTTTGTAAAGTTAAAATCTACGTGGACATTCAAAAGTTTTACTTAACTAAGATCCGCGACGAGCAAAACAATAACGGAAAATTAATAATGTGTGTTTTTCTGTTGGATGAAGTGGACTTATTTGGAACTTAAACCAAAAACTTACCGAAAATCGGCCATCAATTCTCCACCCACCAACCACTACACACAACACCAAACACACATTACCACTTTTCCATCTTGTAAACGACACGTGCTTCGCCCCCCAACACGATGGCATCTTCAGGTATAGTAGACTCTACGGAAGACAACTTTGTCTTCCGTAGAGTCTACTATACATATTTATTTTTTATATATTTTATACACTATACTATTCTATACTATTTTATATACTATATTATATATTTTATTTATTTATATATTTTTGGTTTAAGTTCCAAATAAATCCACTTCATCCAGCAGAAAAACACACATTATTAATTTTCTGTTATTGTTTTGTTTTTCGCGGATCTTAGCTAAGTAAAAGTTTTGACTGTCCACATAGTGATGGATTTCCGCAAAGTAACGCCTGACTCCATTAATAAAGTTAAAAACAACAACTTTATACTGTATACTGCCGCCACTGGAACACGCGAAACAAAAAATAGATTCCATCGCCGTCATGTAAATTGTTGGCCGTCCACCGCTATGCAATTTAATTGCAATTTTCTGTCACGAACTCTGCAAACGCGGAACGATTTATTACCTGCGGTGTTCCCACGTAAATGTATCATACAATACCAGTCTCAATGCCACATTCAAGAGTCGAGCGTATGTGTTCACGGAAAGCCGACATCCGCAACACTTCCGTGTTGCGGATGTCTATGATCGGCAGATTTCTTTGATAAGTGCAATACGTTATAGATAAGTACTTTGATAAGTACGAGCATGTGGATAATCTGGTGAACCAATGTGACCGGCATGCTCGTTTGCCTGCACTGTTATTATATAAAAAAATTGAGGGGTGATTTTGTAATTTTCACGTTTCGGTGAACAGCATCAGAACCGCAGATAGCTTTTTATTACTAGATGTAGGTGAACATTGCTGTCCATTTAATGGTATACGTTCCCATAGCCGCCTATTACTACCCTTATGAGAAGAAATGGGATTTGACTTCACTATGGTTCTGCGGCCACCAGCCGATAGTCAAGCCTCCGCTGTGAATTAACAGGATGCGCAATTGACAAGTGAGGGTTTACTGTTAAAGAACGAAGCCGTAGTCTGAACTCCTTGCATTCTATCTACGTAAGATTGTTTAAATTGCTGGTGTTCATACCAAATAATTGTTTTTTTCTATAGTGTATATATGACGCACTGATGTGCACAGAATGATCATAACCTGCACGTTTAAGGTGGATTGATGGAGAATAAATAGCTTTAGATACATTATATTAAAACCCAGTTAACCCAGAGTGTAGTGTATCAGATGTTGAGAACTAAAGCCTATTGATTTACCACTGGATCAATATTTAAATTTATTAATATTAAAATCAATGCTTGTTCATATGTATTCGCATCTACAAAAATATACCTTATTGAATTAAAACAATAAAACACAACATTATTTAAAAAAAAGTCTACATGAATGGCTAGTAGATAATAATATTAAGGACTTTTTACTTTAAAAAATGATCAAATGTATGTAATAGATAAACAAAAATGATAAATAAATGTAATAATAAATTATAATTTTAATGTCAGTATAATAGTTTAGTTATGTATTTACATCTGTAATAATTGTTTTAATTATTTTTAATATTACCTATGTAATGATTAAAGAAATTTGTACGCCATAAGTGACAATATGATGGAGCTTTTATATGTCTTTTTTTCATCTTGTTACATTTTTCATCTTGTTACACCTCACATTATACAAATAAAGAACTATTATTATTATAAATAATTTGTCAAATTAATTTATTATTATTAATTTTCAGTACACTTGGTATATTATGAAGCATGGAGTCTTTACTTCGATATGTCCTCAAGGAGAACGCTTGAAAGCTGTTGGTAATATTTTATAAAATAATATTTCTTCAACAGAATTTATATTAACGTACTTATTACGCGTTCCAGGTCGTCAGTGACATTTTTCCATATTTCCTCGCAAAGCAAATAGATCTTTTAGACACGATATTCTTCGTACTCAGAAAGAAAGATAATCAAGTTACTTTTCTTCACGTGTACCACCATTGCGTTATGGTGACTTGGGCCACGCTTTATTATTTGTACCAGCCTTCAGACCATTTCGTGGTGGTGGGTTTGATCAACAGTTTTGTTCACGTGTTGATGTATTCATATTATGGAATATCTTCACTGGGACCACGCTTCGCTAGATTTGTATGGTGGAAGAAACATTTGACGAAAATACAGCTAGTAAGTGTTGACACTTCTTTTTTGTTTTGTAAAATCTGCATGGGTCAAAGTCATCAGAGTGGTAGAGCCATGATGCAGACGAATACTTTGTAAAGAATGTATGGTCATGCTATATCAAAAATATTGGTCTCACATACAATGTCAGATCTCTGCAGACGACATTGTAGAAACAGCAGGAATAAAAACTGGATGATCATAATACATAACAGGATAAAAATAATATATTTTTTATATTTATCCTTCAATATATTATACAATACCATTTTCATATCTTACTGTTCTATCGATATAAATTATAAACTCATATCTAATAGACATGAATGGACGATAAAAGTGATAGTCATACAATATGTTTGAATATAATAAATAAATATTGTATTAAATCATCATGATCACCCTAGATTAATTCACTGCTGGACATAACCGTCCTCCTTAAGCGTCAGCAAATCCCTTCTTCGGGCTATACTCATAATATGTCAACTATCCTGTGCAGACTGTCATTCAATCAACACCTTTTTTTGTGGGAACGAGATTCGGGGATGGACCCACAACTTGTGCTATATCTCGTGGCAACGGCCCCGTGGTCATGTGTGTTGCTGTTTCTAGTGGTTTTAGGCGTATTATGTTTCGACGTCGCGTCGTTTTTATAGAGGAGGCAGAATATTCTTAATCAACTCCCTCATATATATCCTCTCCTTGGAATCAATCTCGTCGCTCATATATATCCTCCTCTTGGATACCGAGTTAAGAAGTTCGCATGGGAACGGGCGTCCCCCGGATGGACGTGCATGGAAGGGTGGCAGATTGTCGTTTCCATTGTACACGATCTAAGTTTGCTAACACACGATCTTCTTTCCTGCACTCGTCTACTTCATTTTACTTACTTCGCCGCCACAATAACCCAAAAGGTGTCTTGGCTTTCGATACGAGAATTAGCCACTAGTCACGATGTCCGACTGCCTCCCGCCAATCTACTTGAATACGCGTAATATATTATATTAATTACATTTGGATTCATCAGATTCAAAAACATTTATTTCCAATTACTTCGCAGTATCAGTAATTAAATTTTGAAACGTGCTTTCCCTTGACAGAAGGAAAGTAGGGGCAAACCTTATTAAAGACTCACCTCAAATCTCTGCCTCCATAAATAATCTTCCTCCGTCGCGTTCATTATGTATCTATTTATCTGTAGTATATATTTATTAATAAAAATATATAATAAATATTTATTTATATAGTCTTCGTATCTACTTTGTCTTTTCTATCAATCCAAAGTTGACTGGCAGAGAGAGAATGAATGTATTTCGTGATGAAGTCTACCTTTGTACCATAAATGTGTATTAAGAATAAATAAGATAAATAAATAAAAAACATCGAATGAAAAATAACAGAATCTTCTAATTTCAGATACAGTTCATTTTAGTGATCTCCGATCTTCATTACCAACAAAAGCTGACGCCGTGTCCTATCTCAGGCTACTTCCACTATTTCTGTTTGTTCAGTATCGGATCATTCTTCTTCTTGTTTATGAACTTCTACTTTAAAAACTACGCAAGAAAGTCTAAAAAACATCTAGACGTTAATACTGTTGACGAATTGAAGAATATTAAGAATTAAAATATTCAAATAAAACCAAATTAATTATAAGTTTATTTTATTTCATCTTAATTTACGTTAGCATGTAATATAAAATTGTTAAAAATTACTCTTATCTTTTACCTATGTATACTTATGTATACCTGAATACCTATGTATACCTGAATATGAGAAAATCTTTAATAAGAGTACTATTTTATTTAAAAACATGACGTTGAATTTATTTCTTTTAATAATTTCAGTTTACCCTTTTAACTACGAACGTTGTGTAGATTTAAGGTCGACGTATTTAGACTAAAGAGAGATGATGAAGGATCTTTACTCCAGGACTCGTCTACATCAACGGCAATAGCCCAGCGAAAGCAGCGATAGTTCAGTCGATAACTCTGGTCTTACTGGACTATTGATGTGAACATTTGACATTTCATAACACAAGCATTTCTATCCCGGTGTTACCCTATATTCTACTATCAGTATTTATGACTCTTACATGGCTTTATAATATAAAAACATTTAGTACTGTTTTTATGATAATTTTACTTATGCGTGACTGTTAAGGTGTTTTGAATTTATTGTTACCATAATCACCGCAGTAACAATGACGTTCAATTAGTTAAAGGGATATAACATATAGTATTTAATTTTCTAAAATTTTATACGAAAATTACAATTGAATTACTCGAATAAAATTAATTGAATTACAATTGTATTCAAATTGAAATTTAAGTTTAACACGTAGAACCACTTGACATAGTGACTACATTAGCAAACTTGACTTTTAAACCGTGAGAGAATTTTCGGTTTGAAACTGTGATGAGTTTAAAAATTGTTTTAAACAAAACTTTTCTATATCTTTCCTGTTTTAATATAAATTTTATAAATTATATTTTATTTATAAATTAGATACTTGCAACAAGAATATAAAAGATTTTAATATAAACATCGTATAAATAAATGAGTTATTATATATTGTATAAATTTATAATATAAATACATAATATTATTTTATAACATAAATACATACAATTTTTAATTTCGAAAATGTTTTTTTTTTATTATCATAATGAAATATCACGGTAAGTAATTTAGCATATAAAAATAACGAATAGATATTTTTGAAATGTAATCTGCTGACATTTCGGATTATAAAACAAATAATATACATCCATATCTTAGAAAAAAATTTTATACGTAAGCCCAGAGGATTTTTAATCATGGGCATGATTATCAAATAATTATGCCCATGATTAAAAATCCTCTGATTAAAAAAAAATAATTATAAGGACAAACACTGTAGGATTGAGAATAAAATAACTGCAAGGCAAAGAAATATTTATCTCTGGGTCGGAAATCGATACCACGATCTTTAGCTCAGAAAGCGAACATTTGGCCAATACGCCATATGTGTCGTCAAGTTGGCGAATTGTTATTATGTAATAAATGGGCATTTGAATGTATGTTATAAATGGGCAATATTCATGCCCATTTATTATGTAATAAATGGGCAGTTAAACGTAATGTCTTCTCAGATATATGTAAAATTCAAGAATCACATAATAAAGGAAGGTAGCTGCATTATATTATTGTCCAACTAGAAAGATAAATATTGGAAAATGTAGCAATATTCGAAAGTTTCGATGAGCCGAAACAAGGTAAAAAAAAAATTCATTATTATTTTTATAACGGATTTTTTTATACAGTCTATGTTTATATGTCCCACAGGTGGGCGCGGAGTCACCCCATTTTTTAAAAATGGACAAACAAGCCCACCACGCTTGTTCAAATGTGATTGACGTGACAAGGACAATTGTTTAGAGTTACTATTTTGTAATGTATTGCTCAGACAAAATTTGTTTAATATTATTTTATTTTGAGGCTAAGCTTTCCCAGTGTAGGGCAAAGGCCTGCCTTCTCTTCTTTTTATTTTATTTATTTACAAAATCCACACGACTTATACGACATTATAAAACATTATTTTATATATCGTAATGCTAATGAATGATTTACATTATATATGTACTTTTCTTATGTTTAATGAAAAAAATCAATTGAACATTAACCTAGAGCAGACTTTTCACTTAACTTTCTCGTTTGCTTTATTATATGAATAAATTTACTATGAATGATTATTAACTTTAATTAATTTAACTATTTGTTATTTTTACGATTCCATTGGTCCTTCCTTTCTTAAACTAAAGAAAATCCTCACTTTCTTTAGTTTAAGAAAGGCAGGACCAGAAGGAAACTTAATAAATCCTTTTCTTAAAAAGTTGGAAGGGATTTAAGGATTTATCCTACTGCGCAAAAAACAAAAAACAGACAAAAGCAAATTTTATTTCTTATCAACACATTAAGTCACTGAACTATCTATTAATAACTATATATTTTGTATACATAAATTCTCTAATATTGATGACAGCAGTATCATTGATTTGGGAAATCTCATGAAGTATGACAAGCAATCGATATCGCTGATACTTATTTGCAACACTGCAAACTCTACGGAAGACAACCGTTAGGTTAGAGTAGTAAAAACTTAACTTAGGTTGTTTTCCGTAGAGTCTACTATACCTGAAGATGCCTCTGAATGATTGAACACTGCCATTGTGTAGTCTAATAGTTGTATTTAATTGTCAGAAAATATTTAATAATTTTTCGACAGCTGTCATCCATTCGTCGCAGACCAGCGCCGTTGTTGGGGAGACAATAATCGACATAGGAAAAAATTATCACATAAAAATATTCACGTGCCCAGCGATGTGGCTCAAGAAAATATTGTTTATGATAATAAGCTTGGTGTTTATGATAATAAATGTAATTTGGGTTTTTGGAGAAGTACCTTGTGTAAACTATACTTCTGACTCTCTCGTTATTTCTTCTATTTTTAAAGTGACATTTAAAAGAAAATTCATTTACCGCCTGATAACTTACTTTAGGATAACTCAATTTGTATATTGCAGTTTTGTTTTTGGTAGGCGCTCGTTAAAAACAATATCATTGTATATTCTTAATTAAACTCAGTTGTGTGTTTATTTTTTGTCCTCTTCTTTCATCTTAACATTAACTTTTTGAAATTTCGTCAAATTTTTATTCACGCAATAATATATATGTGTCCTACCTATACTTTCTTACCCGTAGTTCGTTTGTTTCACGAGCTGAGAGAGCTATGCTTGGAATTTCTCTGGTAGATGTGATTCGAAATAAAGAAATCCGCCAGAGAACTAAAATTAACGACATAGTCTTTCGAATAAGAAATAGAAATAGAAATAGAAAAACTTTATTTATGACACCATTTTTTACAATTACTAAAATTAAATCCTTAATAATATTCTATATACAAATAAAAACACAAAACAAAAAAAAAAATAATTTTAATCTAACGAGTGTCATAAAATGGTTCTTGCTCAGCATATGCTGGGCGCACTATTGGAGCACCCGGCGCTGGTTTTCAGCAAGAACCAACGTGGTCAGATCGCGGACCACAGTGACGACATTCATACTGACACACTCGTACATATAAATACATCCATATATATATAACTACTCATACTCATATACACATTACACATAAATACACGTACAGTACAATGGAATTAAAAAACACAAAGTCATGTACTAAATTCACCGCGTCCAAAAGAACAAGTTCCTGACTGCATACTTAAAATTAGATAAGCAAAAAAAGCGGCAATAGGCTGGTCACTTTTGTCGGAAATCCGGCAATCGTTGGAGCAGGCGAGAGCTGGAGTGGAGACCGCGTCTTGGCAAACTTGGTGCGATGATCTGCGCATGGCAGCTGGCAGAAACTGGATGCGTGAAGCCGAAGATTGTCGGCCTATTAGGTATATAGCTTTTTTTAAGGTGCCAATGTCGTATGGGTTAGGCAATACCACTGAAGGTTCTACAGGATCGTGGTGCGTAGAAAGAAGCTTCGGTGATCGGCACCGTACTGAATTGCCACTTGTGGCGATGGTGGAGATGAAACTTTTTTAAGGCGAGTTGTGCGATAGTGAAATTCAGCGGCAAGAATTATCCCAAACAATTCTTCACGGTAAAGGCAATAAAAAATGCTGAGATGTGCGCTGCGTAGGAATATTTCCTACGCAGCGCTAGAAAATCGAGCCGTTCGGTGAGATCTTGGTCATCGACGTACTTGGCCCGACTTTGTATGCGGTATATATGTATATGTACATCACTCTTTCTTTTGTAAAAATACATTTCTCTCCCTCTCCCTCTCTCTCTGAGTCCTAAGTCCCCCTGGTGGGGCATAGAGCAGACATGACGTAAAACGGGGTGACTGAAGTCAGGGTATGGTCTTGGTGGGGAAGCTAATTGGTGGTTTGTGACTTCTATAAAATACTAAGTAACCAACTGCTGTGTTGATGGCGGAACACTTGAAGAGAGCAGTGCCCTGGCCAGTCAGCGTTGTCCACGTCCACGTCGTACACCCTGGTACCTTCTACAGCCATGCAGTAGCGTACTCGCCATTCTAATGCTGTAGGTGCCAAGGACACAGGGCGAAAGGTGAGTATTCTGCGCCTTAAAACAGATTTAATCACCAGGGAGGACACCCGAAACAAAACTCAGCAATTTTGTAGGCTTTGAAGTGGCAGCCCCGCTAGCAAATAGCCCTGATTACTAAAACAGACAAATATACGTTTACCGATTCCTAATATATCTCGTTTTTTCAATCATACTACACACACATAATATGCCATTCTTGACAAAGTATTCGTCTGCAGCGTGGCTCTACCACTAACTGCTAAAGTTGTGTTAGGTGAGGTAGGATTTAGATTACTAACATTAGATTAGTGTGTGTGTGTGTGTGTTTCCTAACAAAATATGATCTGTGAAGGTTGAAATAAATAATTTTTATTTTATTTTTATATCACTTACTACATAATAAGTTTACTTAAATATTTTTTTAATTTTAAAAACTAATGACAAATATTTATTATCTGCAATAATGAAAAGTAATAGGCGGACTAGCAATGACCTTACACAAAAAGGAAATGGTATCGAGAATAGAATGAATCAGTCGTTAGAAGTAATTAGAACAGAAGTTATGTAATAGATCATTACTTATTAATCGCGTATACATACATTCACTTCTTTTGTTATATAACAAGTTAAGAAAGAAAAGATTTATCTCAAGGGCATTGAACTTACGTATATTTTCATGTTGTGATATTAATTGAAATTTTAATATTGTTTATAGCCTAGTATTTAGGTTTGTAGCCTAAGGTTCTGGACTCCAAATTCGGATTTCCTTCCTGCCCTTTCCTTTCTACTCTATCCTTACCCTTCCCCTCCGCCAATCCACGGTCTGCCGTGCCAATGGATGCGTGATTAAGGGCGAGCTTAGTCGCAAGCGTGCCGACTGTCCCGGGATCGGGCTCCCCCGGGTACCATGGTGCCTTACCTCAGCATGCAGGGCTCTGCTGGGGCTGACCTCCATCATCCCTTGCGGCTCGTGGGATTCACTAAGACGAATTTAATATACCTAATTTGTTAAAAAATAACGGCGATGTGGTTCGCCACCCGTCATGTCCTGATTCTCGCGAGGGCGAGAAGCGACCAATGGAGAGCCGTTTCGCTGCAATGAATGGTAGTGGATGGAGCTCTGTGGTTTTTGCCAACCCCTGCGGGGGATAAGCGTGATGGACAAATGTGATAGATTAATGTGCCCTCTAAGAATATTGAGGCCACGTGCCCAGTTGTGGTACAATTCTAGAGTACATAAAAATTTAACATGTTTCAATAAGCGAAACAGGTAATTCTAGTGTAGGTCTAAGTCCCAGTCTTAGATCTAAGATTTTTTCAAACCGCGTTTCAAAATTATTTTAAAAATTTATAGTACGACGCATTCCAAATAATTAAAAATAAAATTTTTTTTAAATATGAATTTGGCACACACTCGGGTTTGGCAAAAATACATAAGGGACTGAGAAAATGAAAAAAGTATTTTTTTTGTCTTATTTTATGGATCCTGTGCTGTTTACCCTTCTATATGTCTAGAATTATCTTAAAAAATACCATCACAACTGAATTGAAGATACGTAGTATATATTGTTATATACTTATATTAGATATCGTCACAAAAAAGTGAAAACGAAGTAAATCGCAAAACGAAAACTTACCCCCGGAGCCAAAAAACTATTGAGATTTCTGAAAAAAATTTATCTGATCACTTGAAAATAGTCAATTATAACAATGTACGTATAAATGTCTATTGGTCTGTGAGACTCAGACCATTAATAATAATAATATAATATAATAATATATATTTATTGTTCATTGATAAGTTTACAATTTTTGTTACCCCGTCCGCCGAACTAGGGCGAACCCTGTACTACGGCAGACGGTTCCCTTCTGTGACATATTTATGAGTTACATATATTATTTTCTTGCTATACTTAATATAACTATGCAAATTTAAAATTTAAAAAAAAAACTTTATTAAGTTATACAAACCAAAAAGATTTTTTTTTTTACATGTGTCTGTGTCTGAATTTATTTTATTTTATTTTGTCCTACTAAGCTAATGTTTATTTAATATTAATTCTGTAGAATTATATGCTAGGTTGGATAGCCATTTGTTTATGAGTTTTTTTATTGAATTGATATTTAGATTATTAGTCTTCTCTATGCGATTTAATTTAGTATAAATAAACGGAGCCAAATAATTATATTGTCGTTGGGCAAAGCTAGTTTTAGTTGTGGGTAAAGGATAAATAATACATCTTCTTGATGTTCATTCGATCAAGTATTTTTTTCTGATGCAAATATACAATATTTTTTTTTTAAATCTATGTCATTTACTGCGTTTTCACTTTTCTGCTTCGATATACCTACATATGTATGTGTACTTTAGTAAGCAGTAATCATGAACCAATTGCGCCAAAAAAGGTTAGCGAAGGTCGATTCGCTTTCTTTTCCGTTTCGTTTGCAATACTCACATATCCGATTGTATTCGTTTATTTACTTGTTTGGACATACCTACGTCACTTTGTCCATGAAACGTGTGATTTTTTTTTGATGATTAATTAAAAAAAAAAAATATATATATATATATATATATATATATATATATATATATATATATATATATATATATATATATATATATATATATATATATATATATATATATATATATATATATATATATATATATATATATATATATATATATATATGTATAGAGTTACACAGAAAGCCTAATTACTTCTTAGCACGCAACCTGTGAACTCTACCTCCAGCGGTGTTCCGAATCCGAATCGATATACATAGTGCGGATGTCTAAGGGCGGCGTTGATTGCTTTCCATCAGGTGACACGCTTGCCCCTATGCCCTCCTATCTCACAAAAAAGCCAAAATTGCTTTATAAAGATTAGTAAGCAATGAGTATAATAATAATACAATTTAAAATTGAAGAAAGAAATATTAATTTTTTTCATAACTCTAATTAAAAATTCATAAATATATAATAACACCTTTCGGTCGTCCATGCTTCACTTGCTAAGTGCTATGGACATGGGAGACATCCGGAGATTTTCATTGAGGCATGCTCACGCGCAATCTCAGTAGTAGGTAAATAGACATCAGTTTCCTTCGAGATATCGTATTGGGTGGACGTATCCAGAGCTTACCTTATGTTCCGTTAAACGCGAGTGTATCATTTACCCTTTTTTTGTTAATGTAATATAAGATTTTCCTGCAACAAAACCTAAGGTGAGTTTTGCTTTTTATATATATTTAATATCTCCACAGTTAGAAAGGCGTGTGTAATTCTTTTGACCTGGTTTGGTAATTATTTTTTGCTGTTTGTCAAGCGTTATATCGTGGGCAATTTTGGTGTTACTTGCAAAATTTTAAAATATATTACTCTAGTTTTTTATGAAAGTATTCCAGTGTAATCTTCAGTTTTATGTTCATTCGTAGTTCTTGTCAATTATAAAACGAAGAGAGCAAGATTTTACATACATACTTATCGTCACGCCTGTTTCTCGTAGGGGTAGGCAGAGACCACAGATCTCCATCCGTTACGATCCCGGCACACCTTCCTTGCTTCCTACACACACACTCATCCATCTTTTCACCCATCCTTTCTCTCACATTCGTCTAGGTTTTTATTATTATCTATGTTTTATGTATTTTTATTTTTTTATTATATATATTATACATTTTTATAATCTATGATAAAAATAATATAGATTATTTGATATATAAATATTTAAATAATACTCTTATTCCGTTTTACTTTTCAATCTCAATAAAAATATAAGAATAATAATATCACATGGAAACAGCTTTTTTGTACGACTGGCTTTAGGGAAACAATTAGAAAAATCACTTTATTACCATTTTAAATAATTACTCCATTTTAAAAAGATGGCTCAAAGACAAAGCGGATCTGTTTTTGAAAGCTAAATATTAAATGATAGATTTTAACGTCGGAAAAATATATTTTTATGTCTTTCAGAGAGGAAACAAAAATATTTTTATACATTTCAGTATGTGCAGCAAATAATCATGCGGGTCATCTGATGTTGTGATATCACCACCAGAAGCGCTATAGGTGAAACAAAAATGATTTGTTTGCCTTTAAAGAAGAAGTCCGTATTCTTTATGTCAGCGGCATCAAACGTTATTAGCCCAGAACTTGGCCACTGATACCGCATCATCAGTTGCCTTCATAAGGTCATCTGTTGAGCAGGTCACAAGGCATAGAGAGCAAGATGTCAGGCGTGCCATTGTTTGTGTGCCTCTTCCACACACAAGGTATTTGTGTTTGAAAAACCCCACTTTACCTTGCTCTCCCTACAGCGACGAAGCTGGTTTAGGGATTCCCTAATTGGCCTTGACAAGATGCTTCCGCCTGGCAGAGACTGAGGCAGTAATAAATCCCGAAGGCGGTTGGTTCTTCTCAACCCAAAGTTGTTTCTTAACCTTGGCTGCTGTGCAGTCAAGGGGTTGAGTGGACCGCAAAAAACTCTCACGACTCTTGAGGCATATCTGTGGAAGCTGACCGTCGTAGAGGAGATTTATTTCATTTTTATTTTATTTTATTTGTAACAATTTACAGGTGAAGTAGGATGGAGCATAGTAGGTTTCACTAGGCAGGCCCGTGCTAAGATCTTCCGATTTGGTCATTATTCAAATTTGGAATACACATAAATAAGTGCATACATACATAACATATATATTTATACACATAATACAAACATGATATACACATAATAAAATAACGTAAGTGCCAGCAAGTGATGCTACTGCCCTGTAAAAAATATGTCGATTTGGTTCTTACTAAGTGTTTTTATCCATTTTTTTTAACTTTTCCTTTTTTACTTCTATATGTCTTGCCCAGAGATGATCCCGGGAATTCAATAAATACTTTTGGGTTAATGTTATAAATAAAACGGCTACCTAATGTGGGATGACGTGGATCTAATTTCTGCTGTAAGGTGGTGTAGGGAATATATTATATAAAGTAAAAGAAACAAGCAGAGTACACGTTAGATGGTTAAGTTCTCTAGTTTTCAACGCTATAAAATGATGCGGATATCTACTACCCATTAGTCGGTCTTCTGTGAGAGTGTATGTGTCTCCCACATATATCTGTGCAATTATTTTTTAAGCCTTCGAAATGATTGATGACTATTTTGACAGCTCCACCGAAACGCTCAGTAAACTATTACTTATAATAATGACGCATACATTAGCTCGCTTTCTTAGCTTTTTTTTGGCGTCCTAATTGTTAAATAGCCAAGTAAGTGTGTCTTAAATTCTTACAAAAAGCAGCGTGGAAAAATAATTGTAAAGAAAACGATTGTGTAAACATTTTAACACATCCACCTTCTTTCCTTTAAAGAGAGTATAGCAAGGTCTTCACTCATTTATCTTCTTTCATTAAATCTTTCTTTTCGTCCCATTATTCACTTACGATGTGGTAGGCAACCTTGGTATTTCAAATTTCTATAGATAATATTTATCATTCGTAATTATTTTTAATCGGATGTACAGCTCGTTTGCCCACTTAAAAAAATCCCTTCATATGTTATGCTTACAAAAGAATTATTATGAACAAATGGAAAAGAAAATTGACTTTTTTATGAGATACGAGGGTAAACGAGCAAGCATATTACCTGATAAAAGGCAATCAACGCCGCCTATAGACATCTGCAGTACCACCAGCATTGGAGAAGGCTTGCCTTTCTTTAAGAACTACGTATGCTCGTTTTTTGAAGGTTCCAATGTCATATGAACACCGCTGGGGTTAGCTGGTTCCACAGACTAGTGGTGCGTGGAAAGAAGTTTCGGAAAAACACACCTTATTAGATCGCCACTCATCTAGATGGTGGGTACGAAACTTTTCTTGATAGCGTGTTGTGCAGTTGTGAGCGACTTGTGATTTTGTAATAAACTTGAGAAGATATAACTTGTAAACCAGGTTCCACCGGTAGCACGGTCAATTTGAGATAACAGAAAAAGAATTATTGCTTAGAAATCTACAACGAACAACAATCTTCAAATTTATTTAATAAAGTAAGGAAGACAACGGACAAGTAATAACCGCTCTCAATAAAAGGAACTTAAAATTATAATATTAGAATAGAACTAGAATTCTAGTAATAACAATAATAAAATAAATAATATAATTATATTCATTTAAGTAATGACCAAATTAGATCACGTAATGGTGGCCTATATCTTTCAAACGAGTGCATTGCTTCTATATAAATAGCAATTAATGTTTGTTTGTATGTTTGTGCTCTATTATTTCTAAATCATTTATCCGATTGTGATACAACTATGAGGCGTTGTTTTTAAACACGAAGGTTTTAAGCCCAATACATATTGTTTCTCTGTGTACAGATTATAAAATCCAAAACTTTTTGCTTACCATTTCAACTCATGCCGAGTGTAGCTAGCCTGAAAGCTATATTAAAGAATAAAATTAACATTTTTTAAAAGAACTGACTTCTGCTGAAACATTTTTTAGACGTCATCTAAATTCATTATTTGTTTCCTTTCACACTTTTTTTCATATTTGGCAAATAACGCCATACGGTAAAGTGAAATGATGTTGAAACATGCTAAAATTTCATAAATGGGAACAGGCAAATTGTATTAACACCAGGCCTGGTGTTGTGACAAAATGGATATAAGTAGTGAAAGTACTTATATACGCTTGTTTAGTTTGGAATTGTGATGTTTTGTATACCCTATATACCAGAAAGACGTTCGTAGTAAAATCTTTTAAAAGTTTATACAAATTATTATGTAAATTATTGCCGTCTTGTAACCATATATACGGGAAGACAACCACACGGAATAGTGTGTCAAACCACAAAAGAATCAAGTTGCTGACGGCCATTTTTCGGTAAGACTTAGTTTAAGTTCCCCGTAAGTCCACTTTTTCCAGCAAAAACACACATTATTATTTTTTTTATTTTTGCTTGCTTGTCATGGATCTTAGCTAAGTAAAAATTCTGATTGTCCACATATTAAACTTAAAATAAATAATACTATTTTTCGAATTTGTTATTATTGCAGATCTTAGCACAGTTATTTTATTTCTGTCTAAAACTTTTATTGTAAATTTTCAAATATCCATTCTTAGTGCTCATGTTATACAAGGAATTTTAGTAAAAATTAATATATTTTTGACCCACCGTTACAATGTAATTTGTTTTTTGTGCCAAATAAATAAATAAATAAAATTTTTTTTGGGCGAGTTAAGTAGTAGTTAAATTTAGAGGTAAGAATTATTGTGAACAATTTATCGCAATTTTTATTCCTAAGAAATATACCGAACCTCATTTTACTTGAATTGGGGCTTATTCTCGGCAAAGTCTCTTTTATTGTAGTAGTGTTTCGTCGAGAATTTTGTGATTTAAATTTTGATGATAATGTCGTCTCTTAATGAAATGTCTGTCTCCTCCGGCATCCCTAGTACCCTGGCGCTTGTGCACAACACACTTCGTATATAGGGATGGCGCGGATCTAGCTACACGGGTAGAAATAGGGTGACTTTATTGTATACCTCGAACCACATTGCAAAATGATTTTGCTGGTGTGTATCATAGAAAATAATAAACACTTTTGCATTATAAATTTGTGACTTAATAGCAGTTGAAGCAATTTGACATACGAGCTTATCCCAGTAGAGATTAAGTTACGTTCGTTACACGTTATAAAAATAAACGCTTATTACGTGTAACAGTTATTGTATGTGTGCATTAAATCACGTTTGCTCTGACATAGTTTCAAGTGCGATGCTATCTAAGGCCGGGTACACACAGATGGGAATGCCACAAAATGAGGCCGTGTTTTTTACGCCATACTTATCGCCGTATTACGATCTGAATTTGAGACGATACCATGTTTATTTAAGGTGATAAGAACATTTTTGTAATTGTAAGATTTAGTTTTAATATATATTTTTCTTCTATTAGATGATTAATGAAGTCAGGCGTTACTTTGCGGAAATCCGTTCCACAATCTGAATCCATCCAGACATCCATTCAGTGCGCAGTCAGAATTTAACTAGAAGTGGAAATTAAAGAATATATTTTTTAAATCTTTATAATTCGAAGCAAAAAAAGCAAAAACGCTCTGAATGGCACAAATGTCAATTAATTATTGCATATTTGGATCAGAAAAGAATACTGCGTCGAATGGTTTGAGTCTCATAGCTATATACATAACAACTAATAAGCAATTTTGTACAGCGTTGAAATTGACTGTTTTGAGTGATCAGATATAATTTTTTCAGAAATCTTTTTTTGGCTCCGGTGGTAATTTTTCATTTTGCGCTTTACTACGTTTTCACTTTGTTACGTCCATAAATTCTTTAAATTTCACTTCTTTTAGTAATTATTACTTAAGTCAAATTTTAATTCTTCACATCTTTTCCATAAATTATTTAATAATATCACACAAAAAAAGAACGAAATGCACTAATGGCTCCAATTAATTCTGATATATTCTGATTAAAAACTTTTAATTCGTATCATTAGCGGATTTGATTTTTTTGGTGTGTGTGTATCAAGCTTTAGATGATTACAAACACTGGATTAATATTTCAACGATATGAAGCGAAATTTACAAGTGTGAACGTACAACGTTTTTGTTTATGCAAAATTACGCCATCGTTTTGGACACGATGAGTAAGCGGAATCAAAATAGTTCGTGTACCTATTGCCCAAGTGTCAATATTTCATAATACACATTAATACCAGTTACTCTACCAACATTGCATGTCATTATAGACATGAGGCTGACATTATAGGCTTGATTCTCTAGCGCTGCGGAGAGATGTCTCATCTCTCAGCATTTTTACCGCTTCTATCATGTGGAGTGCTCCGAGGAATTGTTTGGAATAATTCCCGCCGCCGAATTCCACAACCGTACAACTCGCCGTAAAAATAAATTCCATCCCCACCATCTGGATGAGTGGAGATCTACTACGGTGCGTTTCTCTCGTAACTTCTTTCCACGCATCACCAGTTTGTGGAACCAGTTTCCCTCGGCGGTCTTTCCGAACCGATACGACATTGGAACCTTCAAAAAAGAAGTCTATACATACCTAAAAGGCCGGCAACGCTTCCGCGACTCCTGCGGTGTCGCGGTTGTCTATGGGCGGCGTTGATTGCTTTCCATCAGGCGACACGCTGGCTCGTTTGCCCTCCTATCCCATAAAAAAGAGGCTTATCTGCCTTTTTTATAGCAGAGCAGGCAAATGAACATTCGGATCACCTGGTAGTAAGTGATCACCGCTACTTATAGACATCCGCAACGGCCGAGGTGTCTCAGATGCGTTGTTGGCTTTTTCTGAACACGTATGCTTGTCTTTTTATGCCCAGTAGGTGATAAATCATTCCAGATTTACGCAGTTCATGGCAAACTGCGAGTAAATCGGACGTTAGTGAAAAGCCAGCCATCTACGTGATCGGGATGGAACTTATTTTTGCAGCGCGTAAAATGGTTGAACTGTGCGGCTGGGAGATTAAAAAACGCGCCCAGTATTAAGCAACTATCGCAAATGCATTATCTTCTTAAGGGTTAGAATGTAAATTATAATATAGGAAAAAGAGAACACTTAGTAATGGGAAGGGAAGAGTAAATTAAGAAAATAGAAAGAAATTGGCTCTTCTAATTCTTGCACTCCGTATCGGCCTCGTATCGGCCTGTACTCGCTACAAAGCTCTACCACTGTTGATAACATACCAAGTTACATGACCGGAAGGTTTCCTGATATGTCCCCCCTCCAATTTAATGGAGGTGCCAAATTCATTTATGTCAAAGAAAAAAAAATATTTTGTTAAATCTCTTACCAGCCACATAGTTTCACCATCGGATTACGCGCCACAAAAATAGTTTTCATTCCATCATCTGTATGACTAGTTTCGTCTTGTTTGCTCAATAAATATAAAAAATAAAATCCGCTCTTCTCTTCTTCTTTAAAGTTATTGCATTTTATTAATTCTTTGTATTCACATATCCTGTGCAGTTTTTTCTATTATTTATGGTTCAAAACCGAATTCTACCACAGACAACCTATATATCTCTGAACCGTATATTAGTTTTGATAGTGCTAGAGCCATGCTGCAGACGAATATTTTGTCAAGAACGGCAGAATATTTGTTTGTAGCTTAAATGGGCAGGCTCGCCCGGGGTAGTACCACACTCCCGCAGAAAACCGGCGTCAGGGTGGTAGCTTAGCTACCGCGCTTCATACGGTGAGCGGCCGAGTTCCGGTAAATTGTGCGTTATGCAATTTATTTTGGTAATGACTTCTATCTACACTTACATAACACTCTTTAGATGCGGTCGGACAAACATCAGTCTTAACTAACCCGACCGCGCGACGTCTGACCATTGAATGCACTTTTCACTTTCATTTGAGACGAAAAATATTTTTGTGGCATAGGAAGGCGTACGAGTTTAGTTCCATAGGCTTTACAGAAGTGTTGCCGGTTTTAAAAAAAAGTCTAATTAGTAGTAATATGCTGAATGTTAACCCGATTTTCTGAGTTCGTCAAACAAGGCGGTCTGTGAACAGAGTTCTGGTAACACGCCTCGGGGTTCATACCCGTCGCATGGAATTCACCTGTAGAGGCAATCACTCCCCCATCACACTTAACACACTTTTTTACAATCCATACATACATGAATAAAATGGGCATGAACCCAACTAGCATACAATGATAATCACAGTCCATATATGTACATATGTGAGCCATTTAAACATTGAAATATACGTTTATTCTATATACAGTGGATCCGCGGTAATTTGACAAACGTTTTTTAGGGCGATGTCGGATTATAGAGTACTGCCTAAGACCCTCTATAGTACGGAATTTTTTTTAATAACAGTACCTTGTAATACGACAAATGACATAGGACCAATCAATTTATAAAAGCATTCAAATATTCATTAATTTTTTAAATTGTTGAAACGCGATACGAACTCTTTATCCCTTAGTCTTCTCTTCTTAGTCTTCTCAAAAGTAAAACCTGTCCAATCATGCATAATATTATTAGTGAAGATTATATTACAATCGATGATAGGCGTGTCGGACTAAAGGGGGTGCCGGATTAGACAGGGTCCACTGTAGTTGACAGTTTTAAAATTTTTTGAAAGACCTAATAGTTGCTAAGCACGGTTGCAAAGGAAACCTAGGATGGGTTAATTCACGTCGTAAGTAAATACCAACTCGTGCTACAAGATTTGAAATGTTAGCTTGGTGTGTACATAAGTGGGTCATTGGGTTGCGTGGAGAAATGTCTGCATCACTAAGCCAGAGGTTACATTGATGGTTAAACAGCGTATACGTACGTATAAAATATACTCGTATGTATATATATATATATATATATATATATATATATATATATATATATATATATATATATATATATATATTAATATATGTTTTTATAGAATATATTTTTATAAAATATATTTATGCTTTGAAATTGAGATATCACAGAGGACCTAATCGGCATCATGAATAGCATGGGATTGCGGATTCGGCTATCACGTTTGAATGAATCTGAATGCTCCGACAATCGGTTTTAGACTTGACAGCGTGGTGGGCTAATGTTCTTTCCACCATCAATAAGAAGTCCCCACGCCCAACAATGGGACATATACATATAAGCGAAAGATAGAAAGTAAGCGATCAGTATTAAGTGTCAAAAATAGGGTTGTTGCTAGTAAAGGTTGTAACGGAAGGTAACATGTTTTTAATAATGTGACTTTACAGTAGTAAGTTTAAGTTAAAAATATTAGTATTAGTACACTATTCCTTATTCAAATTTAAATACTTATTCTAATATTAGTTCCCCTTGGTGTTTCCATAACGGACGAACCATCACTGAGGTGGTGTCGATCCTCGGCACCCGTCAGTAACTTCCATAAAAAAACCGAGCGGTACATGAATAAGGCCGAAATAGCACGAAGGCGCGAGCGCCGCACCTACACCTACTTGAGTTTACAAATTCCATCAATCTGTCACCGCGTAGCTTTGAACACTTAACTTATGACAAGCAAAAAATGTTCGATGGCAGATCGTGTTTTTGTTATAGTAATTTATTAATTCTAATATTAGAATAAGTATTTAAATTTGAATAAGGAATAGTGTACTAATACTAATATTTTTAACTTAAACTTACTATTGTAAAGTTACATAATTAAAAACATGTAACCTTCCGTTACAAGGTTTCGATTAAATTAGCGGAAATGGATTTTGAATATACTTATTCACTTACGTTCTCACGGAAAATATCACGTAATTGAGTATTACAAAAATCATAAGTATTTTAAAATTTTCCGTGATCGAGTACTATAGTGCTTTACTTCAGCATGCCGGGCTCTGCTGGGGCTGACCTCCAACCTCCCTTGCGGCTCGTGGGATTCACTATGACGAATTATAATAAACCTAATTTGTTAAAAATGACGGCGTCTTGGTTCGCCATTCGTCACGTCCTGATTCTCACGAGGGCGAGAAGCGACTAACGGAGAGCCGTTTCGCTACGATGAATGTGAGAGGAAGGATGGATGAAAACATGGATAAGGGTGGACGTAGTAAGGAAGGTGTGCTGGGATCGTAATGGATGGAGATCTGTGGTCTCTAGTAGGCAGAGAAACAGGCGAGACGATATGTGTGTATGTAAATTAAAACGTTTACTTAGATCTTTTAAATAAATAATTTTATGTTAATATATTATATTTATAGGAAGATATAATGATTGCTCTTGTATTCGTTAGTTTTGACTGGACGAAAACTCGTGCTTGAAGCTGATGGAGGATGAATTGGCCATACAAACATAATACGAAAAATATTTACGATTCGAGCATATTTTCCCATAATTTGTTATTCTTTTTAAGAAAGTATTTATCTAGGTTACTATGCAATATTTATTGCAAAATACTTACTTAAAACGAAATGCAAGTGATTTGTTTTTTGCGCACACACATTTTTAAGTTGAAAATAACATATTTTCTAGATATTTGTTCATATTGCACACATAGCTTATATTTTCAATGTACAGATTATTAAAAAAAATTGCATTTACATTTCATTTATTATTTATGTTTCGACGGAACATTTAAATTTATGAAAAATTTAAATAATATATGTATGTTTAACTTATATGTATACCTATCTATTTATAAACAGGCAATATGATTCTTAGTTAAATGAATTATTCAAGAACTAATATTATCATTCTAAAGTTCATTTACATAAGTACACGTACAACTCGTATTTTTGCATATTTGATTTCATATACACATGTATTTAAATAATATTAAAGTGTCTGACGGATATTTAAAAATAACGGGAATGAAGTTGTGCTCTTTTGTAAAATTTATAATTGTATATCCCGTATCGTTTTTGACCTTCCCCTATTGCATATTAATCAATCATTCAACAGCCCGTGGAATGTTGGAATTAGGCCTTTCCCAAGAAGCGCCACCTAGCCCGATCTTCGGCTTCACGCATCCAGTTTCTGGCAGCCGCCCAGCGCCGATTGATGCGAAAGATTTTACAGTATAACGTATTCAATTGCGCGCTTTTTGTGCGTATCGTTTGATTAATTAAAAAAATATATATCAAGTCATTCAAAAATCAACTATAGACGAATTCAAATCGTCAAAAAAGACAGATATCAAGAAAAATAAATGTATTTTGATTATTGGCAATCGTCGTTGTCAATGATTGAAATAAAATATAATATATTATTTATCATCAAATAATATATACGAATAATCATAATATTATATATAATATAATACTTGTTCCGCCATTACTGTGATAACTTCGCATCACATATCTCTAACTCAGCGGTCTGAGCTTCGAACCCTATTATTAAGAAAGAAGGTCAGAATGCGTAGTGAGAAGTATTGCTTACACCATATTAATGATCAGCAATCACTTCGTGGTATTTTAATTTCATCATATCGACTGACGATGCGTTATTTGTATATCGACGACAAAAAAATTATTTTTGTTGTATGTTGAAAATGATGTATTTTGATTGTATACAATATTCAAATCAAAAAAAAAAAAACGCCTTCGAATGGTCTCGGTCGTTTTTTAAATTTTTTTCATTTCTTTTAATAACGACCGAGACCATTCAGCGCAGTTTTTACATACATACATATTGTCACGCCTGTCTCCCGTAAGTTGCCTAACTTGGCAAGGCCTGTCTCCCGGTTAACATCCCGGGTACTCTTAAACTGGCCTTTCTTACAAACCTCAGCAATTTGGTTCAGCAAGGTATGTTTTCCGTGATCTTCCCCTACCGACCCTTTCATCCACATTCGCAAAGTAAATTTCTTTTGCCAGTCGTCTTTCATCCATCCTCTCTATGTGTTCTTTTCTGATTCAAATGGTCTATAAAACCAAATTACTTCGTGTTCTACTTACAGCAAATACGTTTTCGCAATCAGCATGGTTATAAAGAGACCAAAAAAAAAAAAGAAAAGCCTTCGGAACTCGGCTGCTCACCGTACGAAGTGCGATAGGTGAGCTATCACTCAGACGCCGGTTTTCTGCGGGAGTGTGGTACATCTCCGGGCGAGCCGGCCCATTCATGCTACTGACAAATATCATGCCATTCTTGACAAAATATTCGTCTGCAACGTGGCTCTATCACTGTTAAATTGTTTATTTTAGATATTTATTAACTTTATTTATATTTTATTATTATTTAAATATAAACATATTAAAATATTGATATTTGCCTTCGTGACGTGATATTTATAGTATGATCACAAAAACAAACGAAGAACACTTATATAGCCTTTGATCTTAATTTCCGAACCGCTTTTCAAAACACATCAAACACACAAACATACACACTCATAATAGCATAAAGTACAAGTTTATAACAATAGAAAGAATATTGTTAAGTAATAAGTAATATATATCTTAGTTACTAATTTAGTTAAATGTAAATTTAATTTATTATGTTATCAAAATTTTTTATATTCTACAAATACAAATACTGTAGAGGGAACGGTAATGTTTGGTATTGTGTAAACGCTTAGCACAATAACATCAGCTAATGAAAGTACCAAAATTATTATTTAATAAAATAGTATGACGCAGTGCACACATACATGCATACATACATACATATCGTCACGCCTGTTTCCCGTAGTGGTAAGCAGAGACCACAGATCTTCATCTGCTACTATCTTGGCATACTTACCTTGCTTCCTCGACACTCATTGCTCTCCTCATGCAAGCCCGCCGGTCAAGGATACTCTTGACCTAACCTTTCCTGAAAATTTAGGCAATTTGGTCAAGGTATGTTTTCCTTGATCTTCCTCTACCGATCCTTCAATCCACGTCCGCATACCTTAGCATGATGTATTTTACATACTCGCATAACCATTAACTCTTAAATCTAATATATTGCTTAAGTATTGTATTATTATACGCTTATCTCTTGCTAGTAGATACACAGACGTGTATATTTGATTTGCAACTTCGCCCCGATGTATACTCTTTGCAATAGCAGATTCAATTGCAAGGATTATTCTAAAAGATACTGTATGAATATTATAACAAAGATGCAAGTAGCATGGTTTAATAAAAGTTCTTGTGCTAGCCGTGAAATGGATAACGATATATAGAGATTTTTTAAGGCGATTCTAATTTTATAAACACAACGTAGTATGGGGTATGAAAATATATAGAAATTCCAAAAGGCAGTACTACTGTTCGGCTTTGAAGGGTTTCTTTGTGAACCAAGGGTAGTTCGCATCAGAATAAATATTTTTTTGTGTATGTATATTTTTTAGAATTGAAGTTAGTTAATAGTAGTAGAACCACGCTGCAGACGAATACTTTGTTAAGAATGGTATAATATTTGTGTGTAGCATGAATGTGCCGGCTCGCCCGGGGAACTACCACAGTCCCGCAGAAAACCGGCGTCTGAGTGGTAGCTTACGTACCGCGTTTCGTACGGTGAGCGGCCGAGTTCCGAAGGCCTAATACCCTACCCCCTCTCACTACTCCCCCATCCCATTCCCATTCTCACTCCTACTCCCATAATGATAGTTTCCTGCCTGTGGCACTGCGGAAGTCTTTGGCGGCGTTGATTGCTTTCCATCAGGTGACACGCCTGCTCGTTTGCCTTCCTATCTCATAAAAAAGAAAAAAATAATAAAGTGGTTCACTGGGGACATACATAGGAGGAGAGGAAGGCTATCTACAAGATGGGCCGATGAAAAAATGGCTACAGTATGTGGCACATGGACAAAAGCTGCAGCAGAGGCACACAGACAGGAGTTATTAATTACGTATATTTATATGTAATTTGTACGTGTATGAAATCTGTTTGAATAAAGGCTATTATTATTTTTATGTATGTAAAATTTTGTCCAACAGCTATTTGTTATAAGTTTGGATGGTTGTCCGTGACATTTGTGTTTTAAATGTTACACAAGACACGGGGAACGCTTTGAGTGTAAAATGTTTTGTAATTTTTTGGTTCTATAATCAATCAAACAGGCAATAAATTTAATGAATGATTCATTTGTTAAAAGTCAGTCGGTTGAAAATTACAATTAATCAACAGCCTGCGGCAGAAAACTTCTGGACATAGGACAAAAAGCGCCACCTAGCTCGATCTTCGGCTTCACGCACCCTGTTTCTACCAGCCGCCCTGCAAAGATCGTCCCACCGTCTAGCCCAGGGGCGTCCTGCACTACGTTTGCCGAGACGCGGTCTCCACTCTAGCATTCGTCTGCTTAAACGATTCGAAAGACTATGTCGGTGACTTTAGTTCTCTGGCGGATATGTTCATTCCGAATCATATCTACCAGAGAAACTTCGAGCATAGCTCTCTGAGTGACTCTGAGCTTGTGAAAAGTAGACGGACTGTTAGCGTCCACGTTTCGGCGCGGTTCAAAATTAAAGTTTTGCTCTGGTTTGTGTAATATTCTGATCCCTTCACTCATCATACGAATATATATATATATATATATATATATATATATATATATATATATATATATATATATATATATATATATATATATATATATATATATATATATATATATATATATATATATATATATATGTATATAAATAGATTATGTAGAATTACAATGTAGATCAAAGATCGATGGACGGTTGACCTCAATTTTGAGTTCATTAGTCGTCTGACTAATGAATTTTCAACAATTTTGCCGATATGCTTTATTATTTCATTTTGTTATAGATGTTTTTATATATGTTGTATAGTCAGCTGCTGATGAATTTTAGTCAACATTATTGATAAAATAAAATTAATAATTTATTTAACTAGTTTTTGTTCAAAGCAAGAGTTTGAAGCAATACACTTTTCGAAAATGGAAGTGCAGAAACTCGACATATGAGCTTCAGCTTCGTCATTGTACTTCATTTGGTGCCTGCTGAGAAGCGGAAGCCTAACTCTATTTCTATTACTTCTCTCTTCTACTCCCATGAATTGTTCTATTATTTACAATTAATCTTCTTTTCCCACTTATTTTTTTTATATATTTCTTTTAGTATTTTGTGTGAATTTTTATATTTATTTTTTGTCAATTTATTTCACTTGTTTTATTTTAGCCGCTTTATGAGACTCTCTTCATGTGAATCACTAATATCCACTATCGTTGCTTAGCGTGTAGTTCGATCCACTATCACGATATTAGGCCTATTGGTAACAATATGTCTATCCGTGATAATAAATCGATACTAGTGTAATAGTAGAAGTAATTATACATTATTATTATTAATAATTGGTTAGTATATATTATTATACAATAGTTTATTATGGTTTAAGATGAATATTTTAAAGCAGATAGAAGCATCCTATAACATATTACGTATTTATAATTCGAGGTTAAAATATGTCCACAGAATTATTACATCCATCAGTTAATTAAGTAATATCCAATTTGATTATTAGAATATGAGAGCCGATCTTTTCGTAACAGCAATGAAATCTTGTAACTTTATATTGATGCACCGTGTGTTCGTATAAATAGCTATTTAGACATCATTGAGTTCAAGGCTTCAAATTCCAGTTTAGAGTTGAAATACCACTTATAATCAATCAAAACATAAAGAATATAAATAAATCACTTTCTCTCACGCACATTTACATACACGAACGTGTTGGTACACTCATATATTACTTTTTTATATTACCAATATGGAATTTAACTAACTTTTTTCGTTATTTCGCTTAAGAAACAAGTAGATGTGGTAATAATATGATATCAATTACAATTGTTTCTCTCAAAAGTATAATGTTATATTATTAATAATGATAATTACGCTTAATTCCTAAATTTCTTTATTTTTCTTTCTTGCAATTATGATTAAGTGATATTATCTTTAATTTTACTGACCAGTGTGATTATTACAAGTGTGGACAGTCAAACTTACTTTGCTAATATCCGCGAACATAAATCGGAAAAATAATATTGTGTGTTTGCGGATAAGTGTATAACTTACAAGTTTAATCTTCACCGAAAAGCGGCCAACAGCAAAACTTCCATTACTTCACCATGGTCACCAACGTTTTCAACCATCCAACAGTATCTGTAACGGCTTCTTCTTCTAAGAGTGCCTCTCCGACTTGCGAAGGTTGGCAGCCAATTCAGCACAACTCTCCTCCTCCTTCGCGAGGTGCAGCAGTTCTGGAGCACTCGTTATTCCGGTCCATTCCTTGATATTACGTAGCCAAGACTTTCGTTTTCGACCAACTTGTCTTTTGCCCGCGACTTTTTCCATCATGATCAGTTGCAGCAACTTGTATCTGTCTCATGATATCTGTAACATCAACTCCTCTCAATTTTGAGGGAGGCCAATTTTAAAAATCATTACCAAACAACTTACTTCAATAGTCTGGAAGTAATTTGGCAAGTGATTGTAGTCGAATTACTCTTTATTATTATACACTTGCCTTGAGTTATTTCGTTTCGATTATAACTTTTATTTTGCGTTTTATAACATACCAGTTTACTACTCTGTGCAATAGTTTACAGTATTAGTTTCTAAGTGTAATCTATAATATCACAGCGCATACTTAACATTCATTTAAAGTAATTGTGTATTTATGTTATTATTAACTGTGTCGTAAAGAAAGAAAAAACTACGAAATTTCCATATTAAATTATACTATACCAAAATTTTTAGTTATCGATATTTTCCGTGTTAAATTTTATTTTTTTACGTATATTTATGTGATACCGGCCGATTGGTTCAGTGGCGGGGCCCTTCGCCCACGGAGTCAATGGTCGCGGGTTCGATTCCCGCATCGGAATATATATATATATATATATATATATATATATATATATATATATATATATATATATATATATATATATATATATAAAAGCACCATCTATTCCTCCTCGTTTTAGGGCTTTGGGGAATTTTTTATTGGACATTTTTTAAATCTATTTAGTAATACAAAGCTAAGAAAATAGATGGCGCTGTTACACATAGTAACAAGATTTATAATCATTTTTTAAATGTGTTTGACATTAATGCGTGTGTGTATGACTTCGCCAACATTGTCGGTTGCTTTTGAAAACGTGTCGAAAATGACGAATTTCATAAAGACATTAGTTCGCTTCGCATGCAGTTTCAATTTGCTGGTGTTTCGTCAAAGTGTTTTGCGTCGGCTTTTCAGGTCAATAACGTATATTACAAATGTTTGCGAGTATTACAAATTATGGCCGCTGTAATTCGTCGTACCGTGGGCTAAAGTAACCGCAGTTTATATCGTGTTGGTTCGAGTGTTTTTGGTGTTTCCGACCGCAGATGATGATGGGACGCTTCGGAGGATCGCTAAGGAATTTACTGAGGTAACTCTTCACGTTCAATAAAAACATTATCATTCTTTTAAAATATCGATGTTTCCAAACATACAAACTTGATACAAAATTGATAACTTCAAAAACCAAGTCCACTCATTTTACTGCACGCTGCCCAAAGAGCGTTGATTACTTTTCATCAGGTGACACGCTTGCCTTTCTATCTCATAAAAATTAAAACTTTCAAACGACTGACTATGGGGTGCTCGACATCTTCACCAGCCATTGACTGCCCTTTACTAAGCCCCTGCGTGATGTTCTTTCTTCAACTTCTACTATGAGTTCACACTCTCTCTACATATATTTATATGTATATCTTGCTAAAATTTTCACTTTTTAGCAAGATTTTCGTTAATAAAATACTTTTTATTCATCCACTCAAGTTCAAATACATGCACAATATGGCTGTTTTTTGAATTTAATCCACTTATCCGAGCCTATTATTATTATTAATAAAATAGGCTTGAATAAGTAGAATTTCTTATTAACAACTGCATCATAATATTGCTCAATTTAGAAAGCTTAATTTAGAAAAAAATACTTTAAATTTAGAAAGTATTTTATATAGTTACGAGCATTACTAAATAAAATAAAACGTAAATATCAAAACATAAAAAATAATGTACAGTAATACCCCGACTTACGCTACCTCGACATATGCGAATTTGGAATTACACGATTTTTTAAATTTTCACATTTATTTTCTAAATTATTGTTTTATTTAGCCTCTGGTCACAATTAAACATACTTTGTATGTCTTTATATGCAAAATTGTATCCCGATTTACGCGAATTCGACTTACATGAATAGCGCTCGGTCCCACCTATCGCGTAAGTTCGGGGTATTACCATATTTGTATATTTTATTTACATGCCATACACATATTTAACATGCCTAATCAATTAACGAAATATTACCTAAATTATAACATAACATGAATGAACGTTGTGAAAAAATGCTGATTTTAAATTGAGAAATTCGTTTTAGTTCTTATATCTTCGACTTGAAGATTATCTAACGATAACATTGGAACGGCATTTAGGCCGCATTCATACGTTACGAGTAGTGGTACGAGTGTTAGAACATGCAACTTAATGATCACAATGGCCTTACTTGTTTTGAAACTTTCACAAGGTTATATTAGATAATTTGACATCGATAATTTATAGTAATAATTAAAGTATTGTCGACATGCAAAAGCAATACATATATTTTAGTAATCATTTTATGTTTAACTGATATGTTTTATTTTATACATAAACTTGTATAACATCTTATATATAGTGAAAATTTCAAGTAGTATTAACTTTGCTTATCTATTTTTGATATATCTAATAGTGGTAGAGTCACGCTGCAGACAAATACTTTGACTTTTTAATTACCCGAGAAAATTAAGTAGTATGTTCAGTTATCTATATACATTAAATTTAGCGAACAAAAAACTTTTTATTTATATGAACAAAAAATCTTGCTAATTCAAATAGACATCATTATCATTCCAATATGAACTGCAACCAAACCAATCTAATTTGGTCGCGTAATATTTACGTACGGAAGGGATAACTATGAATGAAAACAATTTGCGCAACCTGTCGACAAAAGACGTTTTTTCTCTTTCGCACGCACTGTTGCCATACTTATGAATACATGCGTCTCATGCATAGTAGTAAACAAATACTATGAAGATGGCATACAAGTATTTGATGCATTTACAGGATTTCTTTGAAGTCCCATAAAACAATATTTTTGTATGAACGCTATAATATTTGAATGTTACTTACTGAAATACATATTTTTACAAACGCGAATTTTAGTTTTCTCGGGTAATTAAAAAGTCACTGTGTATATATAAAGAGCGTAGCACATTATTTCCAGACAAATGATATACAGCAGTGGCTAAGCCTAGTTTTACCAGAGGAGTAAAACTTAACAAATTCCAAGGAAGCTCTTTCTCTATATCTCAGGTCATACACGCCATATTATATTGTCGTTGGAACTTAATCATGACTATGTTTTCTGCGAAATGTTAGATTTCACCTTACCTGTAAATATAGCTTTGACGACCAATTGATGGCTTTACAACCATCGTGTATTAGTTACAATTACATTACATTGGCCATTTGCTTTTCTCACCGTCCGTCAGATTTATTTCCTCTGCAAGCATAAAATAGAAATAAAAATAAAGAATAAGCCAAATAACTTAAAACTAGCTTCATTATTACATTTAAAACTCAAACGAATTGAAATACATAAAAATAAATAAAAAAAACAATCCAGCGTGCATACTGCACAGTAGAAATGGACCATCGCTCAAATACGACTTCCACTTCGAGTGAAAAAGAAAAACAACGGTTTTCTGTCATCGCTCGCTCCCCACAGAGTTAAAGCGCGTCTGCGATCCCCGATTCGTCTGCGAAAATCGTGGGGATAACGCCAACGCTCGCCAAGCTTTGATGGTGGTCAATGTCTAACCAATGGTCGGCTGTTTTGATGATTTACAATAAAATGATTTGATGATTGATTATATATATATATATATATATATATATATATATATATATATATATATATATATATATATATACATATATATATATATATACATAGGCTTCACTCAAGGCGCGCCAACTAACCCGATCTTCGGCTACACGCATCCAGTCTCTGCCAGCCGCCCTCTGCAGATCATCGCTCCATCTAGCAGTGGGGCGTCCCACACTACGTTTGTCGAGTCGCATACGTATGAATGACCGTCAGTAATTTATTTCAAATCTATCCTGGAAAAATGTGGTGGGTTATTGTCCGTTTCTTCATTCTCTATGCATTCGCGCATCGTTTGTCCGATGTAGATGAAAGGTCGTGTTGTGTTATTATTGGCAGTTGTATGAAGTTTTGTGACTTGTACCATCAATGCCAAAACCCATCCACTTACCCAAACATCTATGTTTACCCACGTATTTACACATAGTTGTTAGGAAGATTGTTTTTAACAATAATAGTTCTTTATTTACAAAATATGAGGTGTAACAAGATGAAAAAGGACGTATAAAAGCTCCATCACAATGCCACTTATGGCGTACAAATTTCTTTAATTATTACATACTATTAACAACAACTAAAACAATTATTACAGATCCAAATACATAACTAAACTATTATATTGTCAGTAAAATTATAATTTATTATTTATTATATTTATTTATCTAGTACATACATTCGATTGATCTTTTAAAGTAAAAAAGTCCTTAATATTATAAATATTGGCATCTATTAGCCATTCATATAGTCTTTTTTAAATAATTTTGTGTTCAGGCAGCATACAGCAGTACAGGCAGCTTTTGATATATCTACTCAGTCTGGGGTGATCATCCGGCACTAATCTTTGGGGATCACGCCGTTGAAGCTGATCTTCATTCATTATCATTAGTTGTTTTAAATAGTTCTTTATGTCTGCACACTATCGTTACTATAGAAATCGTTGATCATTACAACTGAATGTTAATAAGAAAACGTCGGGCACAACAGCTAGCTTAATATATAAATGTAAATAAGATCGTAACTTAAAATAGTACGGAACCTCTAATCGGTTTGTTAAACACACAGCTGACCGTTTTGTAATGTGCGTGAACAGTGAGAGTAGGGATTTCCGAACGGTAGTCTTTGGACCGAGGTATTTAGGACAGCCAGCGGACCGCGACAGTGGCGAAACAACTTATACGTAAAACACATTAAACAAAACCACTCTTACTACTTGCAGTTAAGGTCTTCTCCGAATGCTTTAATTCGTACAGTTGGTTTTAACAAACCGATTTAGGAAGACCTCTGATCTATCAGTTCGCTTTACACATAGCCAAGCACAAGATAGATCAAAGTTTACTGTTGTGATGTTGAACATATAAGGCTTTTAGCGATGTCGGCATGAATGAGTAGTTTATTGCGAAAATGAAACGTGGGTGCGTTCTTTGGTTGTTGTAATGCAAATGTTTGTTCAAATGTTGGCGAGTGTAACGACCGCTAAGTGTTTTCGCTTTCAGTTGTGTCAAAGCGAGAAAATCACGGTCAGTCGATTAATAAACTTGATATAAATTATTCTTATCGGAAATTAGCTTTTATGGGATTGGAAGGCAAACGATGCAAAATGAAATGATGGAAAGGACTCAACGTCGCCTATAGAAATCATAGATAGGCATTACAGAAGTGTTGTAGCTATGTATGACTCTATTTAAGTGTAGGTTTGTTTTCTAAAGGTATCAATTTTCTAGAAAATAACACTGAATTAAGTAGGCTTTAGTTCGACTGACGCTTTTTAAAAAAGAGTAGACATATCACCCGTCCGGCACGTGTGATTAAAGTATAATTAATATATAATTGTATAATGAAACGCAAGAATAAATTAATATCAATTGAAAGTGAAAATTTTAAAGAATTTCATTTATAGAAGATAACCCCCCCCCCCCCCGTGTGTCGCCGTAAGAAGTACAGGCACTATATTACTTTAGTCATACATTAATAAACGTATCACTAATGCAATAAAACTTTTTATATTATTTCTTTTTAATTTCGTTATTTAAAGAAGTAAAAAAGAAATAAATTGTTTTCTATTAAAACAAAGTATTAGTTCGATTGACGTCTTTAATATATACATGTCATCCGTCCGGCACATATATAGAATGTAAATTGAAAAGTTTTAATAAAATATAATAAATAATAAATATGAATATGATATAAATGTACAATGAAACAAGAAAAATAAATTAATATCGTTTTGAAGAATTTTATTTGAAGAAAACCCCTAAAGATCCCGGGTGGCGTCGTAAAGCAGAACGGCAGGCACGCCATAGTACTTAGTTCTACAAAGTGACTAGAACACGGTGGAATATAGTTCATATATACACCAAAGTAACTCCTTGCAAAGCTCTGTGAATAGTTCTCTGAAATACTTTGAGTTTGTGGAACAATTGGACTTTCGACGTTCAGGTTTCGGTTCAGTTAGGGAGTATAGACAGGATATACGGGATCGGCTCAGTTAGGGAGTATAGACAGGTCTAAGACTTTGGTCTACTGTCTCTGAGATATAGATGATAAGATGATGACCTTCTTAAATGTCGCCTAGCCTAATTGAATCCTTCTATTTGTTTCTTTCTCGAAATTTTCTTCATCTAATATCATGATTTGCCCGTGCAGTAGACATACTCTTGGATAAATTGGACAATTTTAACATCAACAATATTTGGTTTTGGCTCAAGGTAAATATTTACTTTGGGTTTATTCTAATTCATTGCCAAACTAATAGGCAAAAAGAGACGACTCTACATCCTCGGACTCTATTCGTAAACATACACGTGCGTAGTGGTAAATCCACGCTGCAGACGAATACTTTGTCAAGAATGGCAAATTATTTGTCTGTAGCATGAATGCGCCGGCTCGCCCGGGGAAGTACCAAACTCCCGCAGAAAACCGGCATCTGAGTGGTAACTTAGCTACCGCGCTTCGTCCAGCGAGCGGTTGAGTTCCGGATCCCAACCCCCCTCCCCTTCTCCCTCATAATGACACTTTCCTCAAACGCCAGCAACGCTTCTGCACAGCCCATGGCACTGCGGATGTTTATAGGCGGCGTTGATTGCTTTCCGTCAGGTGACACGCCTGCTCGTTTGCCTTCCTATCCCATAAAAAGAAACACTTTTTTTAAAAGAAAACTAGCAATGTTTTTAATATTACTAGATTCCTTGTTAAATATTCCAACTAAGCTTACAATGTTTGTACTAGGAAATGGATCACATGAATAGTTTAAGATATGAATTCGCGACGTTCTGATGAGTGAGTCTGTGAGAGAATGAGTCTTACTAACTGAGCTATTGCTGCTTGATTTAAAGGCAAAAATTTTTAGATTTAGGGCATATTTAACGATTATATTATTGGTACGAGTGTGAGACATGGAAAAGTATGAAAGACCTAGTACGCAAACTCCAGGTATTCGTCAACCGCTGCCTACGCCGAATTTTAAAAGTATATTGGTCAGATATCATGGTCTCCAACGAAGAGCTGTGCAGAATCTGCAAAGAGGACCCGATAGATGTACAGATACGTCGACAAAAATGCAGATGGATAGGGCATACTCTCCGGCGCCACGCTAGTCATATCCCAAAAAAACACTCGAATGGAATCCGCAGGGGAAAAGAAAATGTGGGCGCCCAAAATAAACTTGGCGGCGTACTGTGACGGCCGAAATGCAGAAGATGGGCCTATCTTGGAGCGAAGTGAAGCGTACGGCCTCCGACAGGTAGAGATGGAGAAACATCGTGTCTGCCCTATGCCCCAACAGGGGGACTTAGGACTCAGAGAGAGAGAGAGAAAGAGAGGATATTATTGGTACATTACCATCAGATTCAGCGATCTTACATTTGTAAGATCGCTGAATCTGATGGTACTTACATCAATGGCATATCGATCACGCCACGGTCACCCCTAGCGTTCATACATCTTGCGTTCAAAATGGCGCATGGGGTGGGGTTTCGGCGCAGGAAATTTTGAAAGCTCTACTCAGTCTTTTAGCTGGCATCGCTCGCTGTACGCGTCCAGTTTATGTGGAATACATTTCGAATTTTTAATAATGTTATAACGAATTGTGAAGTATTCTTAGTGATATCAAATGTCTTCCATTGGATTTTAATGTGGTACCGCTGTACAAATATGGAATAGGTATGTTCCAAATATTTATCGACATTACACAGTATTACATAGACGGCATTAGACAGCTATGTTTTTTCTTTAAAAAAATCATTTATTTACACTATATTATGTACATATATAATACATAAGGAGTGTCGGCATTTATCCCCTATCAGTCTTTCTTCAAATAATAACCTTAAGATAATGAAGACGCATGTAATTTATATTTATTACATAACTAATTTACTACATCTACTATAATACTATATTTTATAAATAATTTGTTTTTAATTAAAAAAAATGTATTAGACTGTTTTATTTAAAACTATGTAGGCAGTCATGTAATATTTACCGAGCAAAAGCTTATGTTATCACATAAATATAATATATATGAGAGCATTAAACGTGATATTGGAATTAATTTATAACAAAATTTTTGATTTACTTAACGAATGTCTATTATTTTTCCATATATATAATCCTTTATATCTATATAATAAGCTTTGATTTTTAAAGAAGCGAAATATTTACATATTTAAAACAATAATACTATTTATCAATTTAAACTATGTACATGTATTTAATAATTTATCTTTATGAACAGACAAGTGCTAGAGTGGTGACCGCGTATTGTTTAATGTAGAGCGTAGGACACTCATTTGGTAGGACGATCTCCGAAAGGCAGCTGGTGGAAACTGGGTACATGAAGCGGAAAACTGATCTAGGCGGTGCGTTTTTTCGGAAGCCTATGTTCAGCAGTGGACTACCGCACTGATGATGATGATGATATATTTGCCGTATAGGATATAAAAATAATAGATGTATAATTAATTATGTCTACAATATTACTAATTTATATAAAGATGATAGTGATTAAAAGCTGTTATAATTTTCGTACTAAATCATTGCCGTTAAATTAATAATTCTTAAAAGCCTGCAATGGTTCTTCAATGCGACATTGATTGCTTTGTTTTCCTTCCATCTCATAAAAAAGTCAATAAGCAGTTATATACTTAACAAAGAATTTAATAGTGGTAAAGCCACGCTGCAAACGAATACTTTGTCAAGAATGGCATAATATTTGTCTGTAGCATAAATGGGCCGGCTCGCCCGGGGAAGTACTACACTCCTGCATAAAATCGGCGTCTGAGTGGTAGCTTACCTACCGCGGTTCGAACGGTGAGCGGCCGACTTCTGGAGGCCCAACACCCCCCCACCCTCTCCCCCTCTCCCTCCCATTCTCATTACCATAATGACACTTTCTTTAAAGGCCAGCAACACGTCCGCACTGCCTATGGCGCTACCGAAGTCTCTGGGTGGCTTTGATTGCTTTTCTGATGAAAAAACGAGTAAGCGTGACCGTCAGGTCGTTTGCCTTCCTATCCCATAAAAAAAAAGAAACGACTTTTAAGGATACGATGAAAACAATACCAGGTCTATTTGTGACAATTTACGATTAGCCTTCTTTTAGGAATACTTATACCAGTCCTAAAGGACATAAATATGGGTGCACCCTTACAACTCATAACTAACTTCATTATCATCATCAATATAATCGTAAGAGTCTAGTGGCTTGACTGAGAAAGATCACACACCAGCTTTTAATACTTAGATATTTCTAGTCATCTATAAGTATTGCTCCCGTAATCGTCCTGTACGACTTCCACGGGAGAAATATGATTTCTCTATGACTATATACTATAACGTGACTGCCGTACTGCTCACGGCGACACACGGAATCTTTAGGGGGTTTTATCTTCGATGTAATTGAAATTCTTCCAAATGAAATTCATTTTCACAATACAATATACATACATTTATATTGTATTCATACTTTATTCACACTTTATCAATTTACGTTTTATATATTAAATCTCAATTTCTTATGCTGGACGGGTGACATGTCTATCGAAAGACATCAATTGAACTAATATTTTTTGTTTTTATATAAAACAATTTATTTTAAATTTTAAAATTACGAATTTTAAAGAAGTAATATAATATTATTAACCCTTCTTTGCATACTGGTGGAAATTTGCATTATAACATTGAATGCCCTAAAATTATATAAAAAAACAAGTTCTCAAGTTGATCGTGTCTGGATAGTTTTTTAATGTCCATTGCATAAAAAAACATAGTTGTCAAAAATAAGCAAGTATCACTTTTAGTAAAACGAGCTTGAAGTTATCATTCCGCTGTTAGTTGTAGTCGCAATAAATGTATGATTTTGTTTTATTATATTTTACAATTTCTTGTTAATTATCATAAAGAATAAAAAATATCCAATTATATCCTCTTTTATTTCTATTTAGTACTAAGCTATTGATCTAACTTTCCATGATGATGGAAATTGCCATCATATTGTTTTTTGCTAAATTTTTTAACCATTTTTCCTTTAATTATGAACATGAATTATATCACCTTGATTTATTTCACCAATAAAGAAAAAATCATGCAAAGAAGGATTAATAAATTTTAGCGTATTCAAATAAAAAGTTTTATTGCATTAGTGATACATTTATCAACGTATCTCTAAAATACTTTATACATTGCAAGTGTGATATTTTTTAATACTAACAATGTTTCTAGATTGGATACAATAATGGGTAATAACACCATAGGTCAGAATGGAAAGGTAGAGAAAGTTAAATCTTTTGTGCTTCTAAAAAGGTCGACAGTGAAGAAGATAAATCGATATACATACAATAGTTAATGTGTAATGATTTATTTCCTTCTCATCTTGACCAAGCCATTGCACGTTTATTTTGAAAATTTTCTGATTTTCAAGAATATCAAAAATATACAGTTAACACCTACATATATCTTTATTACTAAAACTACAGTCATTGATCAAATACATACAACGTAATACATAATTTAGAAAATAAACACTGAACACAGTTTGAATTTTAACATGACTTTTCCCGCCAATTTACACCAGTAACGTTGTGTTTTTTTAGTTCATTTTCATAATCTTATATTATTATCAATTATATTGGTTAGTTGTGGAGGCGTATTATACAATAAAGTTCGATTAAGACTTATAAGTGAGGTGATACGAAATAAATGTATGTATCGTGACTTTCTAATTTGACTGAAAAAGTATGGACTTTTTCAGTCAACTTAAAAAGTCACGATATGGTCACTTAAAAAGGTCTTGATAAAACGGTGGCCATTCTACCAAAACCTATGTAGGTTTTGGTAGAATGGCCACCGTTTTATCAAGACGTGACGTGACGAGATGACTGGATATTTCAAGAGATATGATATTATTCCATTCTACTTGACACTGGCATAATAGTTTTATCTAATTGCATTCAAAAAAAAAAGAAAAGTCGCATGCAATCGTTAATATTAAAGACAAAAATGTGTTAGTAATTATAAATTAATTTTATTTAACTTCAGTAGTTACAAGATGGGGACATTCGATTTCTTTTACGAGTACATTGTCGCGTTACACCCGTATTTTGCATTGTGAAATAATAAACACGTGTATTGCAAAGTTCTCACCATTTCTACTATTGTGATAATGGCATTTTTCGTTACGTCACTCGCAAAGGTTAAAGCTGTTTATTGTTCTCGATTGTTTTGTTGTTTAAGCATTTAATATTGTAATTGTGTGTGGAGCAATTATTTCAGCTTGAATATTTATCGTCGATCACACCTAACAAAATGAATAAATGGTGGTGAATAATTATTTTTAAATATTAAATTTAATGTTTTTTTTTCTTGTAAAACCTGTGCTAAACCTGTTGATCACTGAGACAACTCTGAACATATGCATTTTATCGGTCACGATAAAGTCAATCTCATTGTTTGTACTCTTTTATTGTTTATACACTTCCTTTAGGGCTTTTTCTGAAAAAAAGAGATTTTTCCACCAGTTCCATAATCGATTCGATTCTTTGTCATTAAAGTTCCCCATGACAATATTGAAATGGAGCTTTGTGATGTTGTGCAAGGTCCTGGCTATGTCGTCCACTTCGTCTTCCGTACGTCACCGTAGGTCGCCGAAGGAAATTTAAAATACATGAATATTAAAGTACAAGTTGTAATTAATATAAATGTTGAAAACAGATGGCGCTGAAGGTAAATCTCCCACACTGTTACTAAAAACAACTTCGTGGAAAGGTCGTGTTTAATTTTTGGGAAAGTGCTTAACTCCGGTTTGTACAAGAATGAAAGAAAAAATTTATTACAAAAGACAAATTTTGAAATATGTTGGTTTTGATAGAATTGTAAAATTTATACAAATAGCAATTCGTTTCCCTTCCCCCTTCTTAGCTCTAATAATCTAAATGTGCAGTACCTTTTTTAACCTTTATCAGTCGTAAGTCACCTCTTACGTGACAACAGTATTTTGTCGTAAGTCACGTGAGAGGTGACAAGACGAGACATGTTGAAACTCGCTCTGTGTGAAATGCAGGCACTATTGCCTTATTAGTTAAATATCCGTAACTGAGCAATTGACATCTCCAGTTATATATCATTGCCGTTTCTAATTATTTTTTAATATATTGAGCCCAAAAATGAATAAAGTCAATGAAAACTGTATCTGTAGCTACAACCTAGCGAGAATCACGTATAATAAGCTAGCTACCGATAATTTTTAAATACCCGTCAAAATTAAGTAATATATCCAGTTATCGATATACATTAAATTTAGAGAAGAAAAATTTTTTTTATTTTTATGAAATACTTATTAAAAATGTCCTTAATATACACAAAAAATTATACAATAAAAAATCTTGCTAATTAAAATAGACATAATTATCATTCTAATATGAACTGCATCCAAACCAACCTAATTTGGTCGCGTAATATTTACAGGATTTCTTTGAAGTCCCATAAAACAATATTTTTGTATGAACGCTATAATATTTGAATGTTACTTACACTTGACATACATATTTTTACAAACGCGAATTTTAGTTTTCTCGGGTAATTAAAAAGTCACGGCGTATATGTCAAATTGACTCATTAAACATCCAAACAAACAAAATTATTTTCTATAGTTTCATCTATAATAGATATTTCATTTTTTCAGGTAACACGACGGAGGCTCTCAGCAATGCAGCACTGCTTATGATATTGTACAGGTGAACACGTGGAACCACACACCGGAAACGGCCGACATGGCGCTGTCAAATAACTCGTTCGCGAAGACCTACAATCGGCTGTTCGTAGAACTAGCCGGTAAGTGATTCTCAGAATTGTCTAGATACCCTATTTAGGTATTATCCTAGAAGTCAAATAACAGTTTTGGCTGTTTAGTTTATCTAAATATTTAAGGACATGTTAAATATTTAGATATTTTGCTAGCTGATTCATCCAAGCCCACCTTAGGAAAATTCCATAAATGTTCACATTATTTCGTTTCCCTAATAAACAGAGTTCGTAACTCCATAAAAACATTGTTTTTCACACTTTTAATGCCATTAAATGGATAATCATAAGTAAATCCGATAGAACACTTTATATTTGCCACAAAAAGTGCCTTTTTATATCCTAACTAAGAATAGTTTTATAAAATATTTCTCAAACTGTAAAAGAAAATTAGTTTTTTATTGTATTGGTAAAATTTAATCAAATGAACTAACGGATTCTAATAATTAGGCCGACGATATGTCCATTGTTTATCTGTACTTCTATATAGCTACATACATACATATATATCGTCACGCCTGTTTTCCGTAGGGGTAGGCAGAGACCACAACTCTTCATCCGCTACGATCCCTGCACACCTTTCTTGCTTTCTTCACACGCATCCGTTTTTTCATCCATCCTTTCTTTCACATTCATCATAGTAAAACGGCTCTCTGTTAGCATCTCGCCCTCGTGGGAATCAGGACGTGACGGGTGGCGAACCACGTCGCCATCATTTTTTAAGAAATAAGGTTTATTCGTCATAGTGAATTCCACGAGCCGTAAGGGAGAATGTTGGTCAGCCCCAGCGGAGCCTCGCATGCTGAGGTAAGGCATTATAGTACACGGGGAGTCCAATCCCGGGACGGTCGGCACGCTTGCGACTAAGCTTGCCTCTAGCCACGCGTTCATTGGCACGGCAGACCGTGGATTGGCGGAGAGGAAGGGAAAAGGATCTTTTCTTTTCTTTGATGGCAAGTAATTGTAACTATTATGCCAGTGTCAAGTAAAAAAGTTACGTCTTGATAAAATGGTGGCTATTCTACCAAAACCTTCTATTGACTTTTTCCATCAACTTAAAAAGTCACGATACAGGCATTTATTTCACATTACTTCACATATATGGCTGAATTGAACTATATTGTATACACCACAACAATTAAACAATATAACTGATAATAATATGAGATTATGAAAATGAAATAAAAACACAACGTCACTGATGTAAGTTGGCGGGAAAAGTCCGAAGCAAGGCTTGACAAAAATTTCCCGTCTTACGATTATGTAATTTATTTTTGCAAAACAATGTAATTTTGCAAAAGTAAGTCATGTAACAAGGTAATAATTATTCTTTATTTCCACAAAGATTTATATCATAAGTGGTTGTGCGTATACATATATATGTGTATACAGTTTTATTAGTGTCTGTAGCTAATTTGGGAAAGTGGTACATACATCTTTTAACTACAGCGTTGCCTGCATGTTTCTTGTTGAAAATTCATGTATTTTGTTTATCGTATATACAATATTTATATTTTAAAATTTATAATACCTATAACGATATAAGTATTATTAATTTTAAATTATTAAAAGTTTTAAATTATTTTTTGACAACAAATGTGACTTCTTCGTATTTGCAAGCATTCTTTGTTCTTTATTCGCATTGCATGCAAGCGCATTCTTTTAGTGTAAATTGATTTTGGTCGACCTTACCCCTTTCTCTTAGTCCGAAGGACTTGCAAGTTCACAAATGTAAATAAAGATACAGACGATTAATGGAGTTAGGCGTTACTTTGTGGAAATCCATTACTAGGTGGACAGTCAGAACTTTTACTTAGCTAAGCTTCCGCAGAGTCTACTATACCTGATGATGCCTCTTGTTGAGGCGAAACACTTGTTGTGTGCAAGGTGGAAAAGTGGTAGTTTGTGTGGTGGTGGTGCGATTCGATACAGGATCGCTTACACGTGGCCGTGCTCAGTGAGATGACACTTTTCAGACGACGCTACATTTTTTGGCGCGTATTCAAATATAAAATAATTTTAATATTTCACATCTACCAAGAGTCCTATGACGGTTCTCTTTTTTTTAATTAAAAAAAGAATCTTATTGCATTTTAATGTTGTTTACAAAATGTAATTTTGTTCTTCACAGATCCCCGAACCAACGACTGGTTCCTCATCACAAGCCCGATTCCAGGGCTGACAATCATTGGGTTGTATCTGTACTTCACGCTAAAATGGGGCCCCCGCTACATGGCTAACAAAAAGCCCTTCCAATTGCAAACCACGCTAGTTGTGTACAATTTTATACAAGTTTTAGTAAGCTGCTGGTTGTTTTACGAGGTTTGTATACTTTTTTATTTTTTTTTAGTTTTTGGAAAAATACAGCAAATTTGAAGACTTCTTAATATCTAATGACACTTATGCGTGTGTACATACGCGCGTCGCCTATCGAAAGAAGGTGTATTTCAGTAACCTTTGCGGGAGTGTATTCAACCACTTTTCAAAGGTTCCATAGTCACTTTAGACGACTATCTATGGGAAGAAATGATCCTATTCTATGCCGTAATCCCCAAGTGCAATAATAAGTTTATAAAAATACATACATATTGTCACGCCTGTTTCCCGTAGGGGTAAACAGAGACCACAGAGCTCCATCCGCTGCCATTCATCGCAGCGAAACGGCTCGTCATTGGTCGCATTTTCGCCCTCGTGAGAATCAGGACGTGGCGGGTGGCGAACCACGTCGCCGTCATTTTTCGACAAATTAGGGATATTAAATTCGTCTTAGTGAATCCCACGAGTTGTAAAGGAGGATGGAGGTCAGCCCCAGCAGAGCCCTGCATGCTGAGATAAGGCACCATAGTCCCCGGGGGAGCCCGACCCCGGGACGATCGGCACGCTTGCGACTCGCCCCTAGTCTCGCATCCATTGGCACGGCAGACCGTGGATTGGTGGAGAGGAAGGGAAAGGATAGAGAAGAAAGGAAGGGGCAGGAAAGGAAATGCGGATTGTGGGGGGTTACCAGACTCGGAATAAACATTTATAAATCCATATAAATATTTATTCCGATGCGGGATCGAACCCGCGACCATTGACTCCGCGGACGGAGGGCCCCGTCACTGAGCCAATCGGCCGTCCGTCCGTTCCTCTCATATTCATCGTTAAATAAGTTTATAAAAGCTAAAAAAAATATATTGACCTCACGCAAATTTCCGCCGTGCCGCATTTTGATTCCACAATCATTGTACTTATAACAGTCTCTGTGAATGGACTTATTGGTAAAAATTTGGATTCCAATCTATACAAGGTAGCATTAGGTAAGTGGTATAAATTCATAATTAAAAAATAAGCCATATTGTGAACATCTAGGATCGTGAGAATTTTCCTTTCAATGGACGCCTATATCCTTCGTTGCCTTGATTTATCCCGCCACGAAGGATTTATAACCAAAATATTAATATTATTTTTTATAGTGTTTGTAATATTGTTATTTAGACAGAATTGTATAAATTAAAATAAAAAATAGACATTATAATACAAATATATAAATTGATAGACAGGCATTGTGAAAGTTGGTCCAACTATAAAAATAGTGTTTGCAAATTGGTGATAAAAACAAATAGACTGACGTGAGACTTTTGACAACTTAAAAAATCATTAAGGACACGATTGTTGCGAAATGTCTTCCTAAACACCTTTGCCTGAATCTATTCAGTCTCACACGCTTTCGCGTTCACCTTTGCATCGTTAACCAAAATTATATATATTTAATAATAACGTAGTTTATAAAACCGGTCACTTTCCTTTGTCTGTCTGTTACACTCTTACATCAATATTAATACATAAGATACAAAGTAAACCTTCGGATGACATGAACAATATTTAATAACTGTTTTTTTCGTAAATAATAAATAATAAAATGTGAGCTACTGGCAAATAATTTGATAGTTTATAAAATAGTGCTGTCCTATTTTTCTACTGAAGTAAATACTGGCAGATGAGCGGTAGTCTGTGTTTTCCATCGATCCTCTCGAGAATCGTGAGTCGTGTCAGTGGACTATCATGGCTGTATGAATTTATTGATAATATTGTAACATTTATGCAAATATGAATGAATGAATTCTTTTCTAATAACACATACATACATACACAACATTAAGAACAGAAGAAAAAAAAAGGGAATTAATTTATTATATGTTATAACTCTAACACTTTTAAAATTTACCTGCGACGGCAATGTCATGTTACATAAAAAGATAATTGAAATATAAATTTGAAACTAAAATATCGATTTTGCAAAAACATATCGAGTATTTGTAATGATTTTATTAACCTACTTTATGTCGGTCATAGATGCATTATTTTTTTTATAGATACTGCTCATATATGTTTTTTCCACTACTGGGCACGGTCTGCTCGGTTTCTGAATTGGACATTACCCCCCGTATATTTTTCCTGATGCGGGAATTGAGCCACATCCAAAACTGTAAAAAATTTTCGGTTTTTGACAATTTTTATTAAGTTAATAAACAAGTATTTTAAGGCCTTTGAATCGTTATTAAACAGACCATGTTAAAGTATAGCAGTTCTATATAAAATATAAAAATATAAATGTTTTTTATTTGATTTGGCTTTTATTTTATTAAGGCAGTATTTACCGTTGAAAAAAATACCCTAAAATAAACGATGCCTCATTATTACTATTTATTATACATACTATTTATTCCGATTTATAGATTATAGATATCCGTATTATTAAACTTGTCTTCGACGCACCGTCGCACCTTTATATAGGTAAAACGATCGAAAGTTCTAGCATTCTCAAAATTCGAAAATGTTCCAGCAATATGTAGTCTTTTCTAGACATCATCTTGTTTCTTTTCCGCGCGCAGCTATTTACTTTTAACTGATCTTGTCACGCATTGACGGACGTCTCATCAATTTATTTTTAAAAGTTGAAATGGCTTGATTGACCAGGAGTTTGAGATTTAAAAATCATTTCATAAAAACAATATTTTTCATATGTGTTACGCCACAATATTTTTAATATGAAATACACAGGGCCCTATAAAGTCAATAAAAAAATGAATATTTAATACACAAGCTATTCGCCTTTTATCAAGAAATAGCAATACATTGCTAAGAATTAAAAATACAATTTGCATCGTAAAATTGTTTGCAAATATGCAATTTCTGCAGGCGTGATTAAATAAAACAGATATTTTAGGCATTTGGGCCACAATTTGTATAGAATTTATTTTTCAAACTTGTGATCTGTTGGTTTGGTTTTTTAATAATAATTAACTTATTTTCTACTGCCGTATGATACTTTACCATCCTGTGGCATTTTTCACGATGCTATCGCTTTATTTTTTTTTTTTGTTATATTGGGTCAGCTTTATTTAATTATATCAAGAACATGTATCAGTACTTTGGAGCAATACACCGATAGAATAGTTGCCTTCCAAATTTAAATATTCAGTGTAAGCTGAAAAAAGTTATAGTTCAGTATATTGTTATTTTCTAAAATTAAAAATTGTTTCTAACAATAACAAGTGTTATTTTTTCATTTCAGGGCCTTGACGCAGGATGGTTGAGGACTTACAGTTGGAAATGTCAACCAGTGGACTTTTCCAGAAGGCCGGAAGCTATGCGAGTATGTATATCTATTTAGTACTAACTATTTCCTGTGGATAAGTTAGCGCTCCAAACTTTTAAGGGTTTTTAGTTTAAGTATTTTTTGAAGTCTTCTGTATTTTCATAAAAAGTTTCGTCTGATGTTTTAAAACAATACCAGACCAGATATTTCCATTCAATTATTTTAGAGTTTCTAGGTGAATGTCTATTGTGTCGCTAGTTGTCGTCACTTTTTTATGGGATAGGAAAGTAAATGTGTAAGCATGTTGCCAGATGGAAAGCAATCAATGGCATCCATAGAGATTTGCAAAGCCAGAACTTCTCCGGCCTTGAGGAAAATACAGGATTTATTCAAAGTTATTTGTATTGGCTTGAAAATACCGCTTAAAATAACTGATTCCAAAGAGCGTGGAATAAACATTCAGTTAAAAAACGCACCGTATTAAATCGCCACAAATTTAGATTTTAGATGTTTTTTTTTAACTCTTGCTAAAATAAGTTAAGCTTTAATTTTTTAAGTGAAAACTTCTATTACTGCGTTACACGACTCTGGATAGGGAAAAAATCTATGAGTTCGCGTCAGCAAAATGTTAATGCTTAAGTTATATCTATAGCTATGAGTATAGACATACTTTAAACACAGGTAATGCGCGCGCAGCATCACATCACGCATCACGCCAACACATTTTATATACCTGATTGTATGTGTGTGCGTTAGACGCTTCATGGATGGATAAAGTTTTGTGAGTCGTGTCAGCAGCATACTGTAGTAATAGTAGCATTTAATATCACAATTAGATTGAAATTTCAATACACAGTTTTAGGTTTTCATTTCTATCGGCAGTCCTCATAACTACTTCGAATTTTTTTTAGTATTAATTTTTTTCTATATGTTCTGGATTCCAGATTGCTCGAGGAGTTTACATATACTTCTTGGCGAAAATGTCCGAACTCCTCGATACGATTTTCTTCGTGATCAGAAAGAAGAACAATCAAATCACTTTCCTGCATATGTACCACCACACCGTGATGCCCATGATATCCTGGGGCGCTACCAAATACTATCCTGGCGGGCACGGAACCCTGATAGGTGTGATCAACTCCTTTGTCCACATCATCATGTACACATATTATATGCTTGCTGCTATGGGACCCCAGTACCAAAAGTTTTTGTTTTGGAAGCGTCATATCACTACCCTTCAAATGGTAAGTTGCCCCGTTTCTACTATAAGATTTAATAGTGGTAGAGCCACGCTGCAGACAAATACTTTGTCAAGAATGGCATAATATTTGTCTGTAGCATGACCAGCTCGCCCGCTGAAGAACACACTCCCGCAAAATAACCGGCGTCTGAGTGGTACCTCACCAACCGCGCTGCGTACGGTGAGCGGCTAAGTTCCGGAAGCCCAACACCCCCCCTCCCTCTCCCCTTCCCCATTCTTACTCCCATAATGATACTTTCCTTAAAGGTCGGCAACGCTTTTGCACTGCCTATGGCGCTGCGGAAGTCTATGGGCGGCGCTGTTTGCTTTCCATTAGATGACACGCCTGCTCGTTTGCCTTCCTATCCCATAAAAGAAATAAAACAAACTGTTTTTAAATAAATGCTTGATATTTTTTTATTGTATAGGGAGGCCAACCAACAATAGTGTTGCCTTATGTAACACAATCAACGCCACCTATAGACATCTGCAACACCATAGGCGTAGAGGGGGCGTGACGTGTTTTGAGAAATGTGCAGGCTTATTTCTTTTAGGTTACAGTGCTTTTGCTTAATAGGAGGGATTTACCTATAATGGTTATGCTAGGCAACCACAAAGATATATATAATTAGCAGAGTTTTGCCTTCAAAAAAAAAAACATTTATTCACTTTTGACGCCATCTAACGGATAATTTTCAAAGCGCATCTGACGGAATAGTTTGTTTTTACCTCAAAAATAGGAGGGGGAGGAGAGGGGAAGGGGAGGAGGATGAAACTAAACGACTACTGAAACTTCCTTCCACGTTTGCCAAGACGCAGTCTTCGTTTTTTTTTTTTTTTATGGGATAGGAGGGCAAACGAGCAAGCAATTGTATTTTCCAATTAACGACGAATAGAAAAACGCGACCAGCTCATTGCCATTTCATTTTGTTAGCACGAATACCTATGTCGGTGTCTTTGATTCGCCAGAAGATTTTTTCATTTCGAATCACTCCACCGGAATAATTCTGAGAGTCCTCTCCATACCTCCCCTGAGCAATTTTGGGATTATGAAGAAGACATATCATCCAGACAGAGATGTTAACGTTTTGGTTTCGTATGAGAGGCAGGTTGCACTGGTCGAAGACTTTCGTCTTTAGACTCTGAGGTATGGGTGGTGAAAATACATGAAAGATGTTTCTTAACACATTGAAGATGGTATGCGCTGAAAAGTGTCTAGCCTCAGTTCCCGCACATTTTTATTATTATCACTACAACTATCATTTTATGCATGTCTTTGTGTTGTCTTTACTTGCAATTACACAATATTGCATCAGATTCCAAAATACGTGAATTTTCGTCATACGTCGACATTAGTTGAAAAATAAATCACGGGAATTCCCGTCTTCAATGTTTTAATGGTGCTCAGTCCTACTGAAATCTTAAGCTTGTTTATTAAAGTTGTTTCCACCTAATCGCATTACTAAATCGCTTGCTAAAATTAACATTTACTCTTTATATTTTTCCAGCTCCAGTTTTGCATAACGTTCATACATTCCTCTCAACTTCTCTTCTACGATTGCGGATATCCTCGTTGGTCTGTTGTCTTCACGTTGCCCAACTCCATCTTCTTCTATTACCTTTTCTACGACTTCTACTACAAGGCCTATGGGAAACCTGCACATAAAAAATCAACTAAAGATATCACCAAAAACGGCAGCTGTGAAAAGGAGTATTTCAAGAAAAATGGTATAACTAATGGTCATGTACCAGAGAATGGTGTTATCACAAATGGTAACGGTGTGAAAAAGATTGATTAATAATCAAGGGGGTAATAAAGGAAATGTAAATATTAAATATATATGTAAATATTGTTATTGAATAGTAGGCGATCGAATAATTTTTAATGTTTTTCGCTTAAAATTTAAAGCAATGCAATTGCTTTTCGCTTTAAATTTTAAGCGAAAAACAAAAATAAAAGCAATTTATGAACTTTATAGGCTGTTGTTTTACACCAGAGAACAGATTCTTATCTGTTTCTGAAAATAAATCAAGTATTACATGGAAATTATTTTTAACTGTAGAATGAGGGCTATTATTAAATGAAGCTATTACTTGATAAGATAACCAATAGTTAGAATGGAAAAGAAGAATGATTTAACGATGGTATTTAACCACCTATATTTAGATAAATAGTGTTCTGTAGAAAAATCAATTAATTAATTTCATGTTACTTGTAAATATATTAAGTTATTTTCTGTACTTAATAAATATGGTCAGAATTATCCGATGATAGTTCTAACGATAAAGATAACTTTTTAATTAAGAGTAAAAGAGGTTGAAATTAAAAAGCTAACATCTGCGTGTAACCAGTGACAAAAATCTGTTTGTATAAATTGAAATATATATTCTGTAGAAAATTATTTTCATTTAATTGTCAATTGTGCGGCTAAAAGTGGTGATTATTTATGCCATGGAACAAAAAATACTTAAAAAAACCAATAACTAATTTGTCTGTTCAACCAATTTCATTTTCAACTACAATTTAATCGTGTTATCTATTCATGAACTAAGCTTCAGTATAGTGAACTGGAGGTTTCCAAATGTATCTACGATATGGAATATGAAAGGTTTAGCCTGGTCATACTGTGCGTCAGAAATGTATACTTTTCGGACCATATTTTTCTGTGCGACAAAAGTAGGAAAAATAGTCAAGTTTTCTGAAAGACATTCAGTTCCCCCAAAAATTAAAAGCTAACATATTAGAAGGAAAATAACAACGTTGGAAGTATTTGTTTAGAAAATAGCTAAGTTTGTTAGGATTGGGCTTACGATCTGACGTCGTGAGTTCGTTACTTCCATTGGACTATTGATGTGAACCATTTCCTAGCTTTGTGCTACCAATTGATTTAGTTGAAATGCTCAATAAGAATTATAGAAGTATTAAAAACATAGATGGTTTGAGCACGTAGAGAGGATGGATGAAAGACAAATGATAAAAGGAGCTGTTATTAATTTTTTTAAGATATGTTTACCATTGTACTGTACAACGATTGTTACTATTTTTTATAATACCCCGTCTCTCTTCTTTTACCACCTTCTTCTAATCTGTGCTTCCTCCGCCAAGAGTCTAAAGGCCGACATAACAGCCTTTGCTTATTAATCTATCTCCCCCCTTTCCACAAAAAAAGCATTAATGATTTTTTGGTTTAATTATTGAAATGAAGGACCTTTTTGACTCTGTAGCGAAATAATCGCTTTTGAAATCGAGTGTTGCGGACTTAATTGACGCTTTGGGACAAATACATATACATGTATAGCTTACAGATTTTTGTATCCATCAGTCATGGTGGGAAGGTCTCGAAGCGTGGAGAGATCGTCCAGCAATGGAATCGAGCTGTGCCTACATGAGTGTGATCGATTAAAAAAAAATAGAATTTCTTTTTAAAAGTATTTTAAGCTTAATTATAAAGAGAGAAGTACTGAGCAATAATAGAATAATAAATATATAATATTGTTGTTTTTGCGCACAAATAATATAGAAACAAATAATTGTAATTATAATGTTATTCTGTACTTTATATAAGTCTTAATAACACGCTGTTTAAGTTGATCACCATTTGATAAATTTAAACGATCTGGGTGTCTATAAAAATGTCAATATTAACACTTCGAACGTCACATCAGTCACCCATGACTGTCACTGAACTTTCCGTTGAGGCCGCGTCAGTTATCGATAACTGGCAAATAAAATGCGATATACAAGTAAAAAGGTTGTTTTCATAAATTTTAAATGTATTCTGTTTAATAAAATATATATATATATATATATATATATATATATATATATATATATATATATATATATATATATATATATATATATATATATATATAAATATATATAATCTTAATAACTATACATTTTGCATACAGGCCCCTGGCATGAATGCGATTTCTTAATTGATCGTGTAGCAGCTAACATGTAATTTCTATAATATAAAAAATATTATTAATAATTATTAAATTTTGTAATAGAACTTTGGCACTACAACGTGCCTGCCGTACTGCTTACGGCGACACCGGGTATCTTTAGGGGGCTTTTATCTTCAAATAAAATATCTCAAAATGATATTAATTTATTCTTGCGTTTATAGTACATTTATATAATATCATACTTTGTTAACACTTTACATTTTTATATACCAATGTGTATATTATAATTTTAATGTTTTGTCCCGACGGGTGACATGTCTATTCAAAAGACGTCAGACGAACTAATTTTGTTTTATAACAATTTTTTTTTCAGTTTAATTTTGAATATTACGAATGTAAAAAAAGTAATGTAATATAAAAGGTTTTAATGCATTAGTAATACATTTACGAATGTATCACTACACTACTTATTACTATTTGTTTATACCTGTATAATATGGTTGCGTCAAAGTGTTTGTTTGTTTGTTCTGGCGTACATTGCATCGCGACACTTTAAGATGCTTTTAACATTTTTTCTATTTTTGTACATAAATACAAAAATATGTTGATATTGTTTATATATTTCGTTAATAAACATACATGCATATATAAATTACCAAATGGAATAATGTATACAATTAAATACGAATGTTATCCATTGTATGTTTTATTTATGTCGTCGTCAACTAACTACATTCTTTGTCCTGGAACACCAATGTTACTTTTATTTTTGGCAAAGAAGACATCCAGATAAGAAGGAAAGATTGTTAACGGGTATGTTGACTTGGTACCAACATATTTAAAAAATAATCTATCTCTATAATACGATCTGATACGACATTGGCACCTTCTAAAAACAAGTCTACACATACCTAAAAGGCCGGCAACGCTTCCGTGACTCCTGTGGTGTTGCGGTTGTCTATGGGCGGCGTTGATTGCTTTCCATCAGGCGGCACGTTTGCTTGTTTGCCCTCCTATCCCATAAAAAAAACGAAATCGACTGCTGTAGAGCTTGAGTTGAATTTTTATATCCAAGAAATACTTTTTTACATTGATCTGTTTGTTTCAATGAAATATTTCTTCAGTTTCAGGCCTATTCACATAAGTAATCGAGATGTTTTAAAAACTTTTCAATGTGAGATGTCAAAAATTAATGGTGTATTTAGTTCTGTTCACTTTTTGATCATTATTTGTATTTATTTACCACTAACGTAAATTAGTTACCAAACAAAAAAATCAACTCGGCAAAACAGATCAGGGATGGTGCGTAGTAAGAGGATTCGAGAAAATCTCACCGTACTAGATCGCCATCGTTTTTGCAATGATTCTTTGAATTTATTTAAATATACCATACATTGAATATCGATCAGTAGATAACCAAGTTTCTTCGTGTGATGCAATTGTCCTAATACTTTAACGTGTTCACAAGATCAATATTTACATTTGTGTGTAATACGTTGATTGTTTACAATGATAAAACATTCAAACAATGAACTTCTAAAGAGCAATGAACTGCGGGTCACACCGCTTGTTTCGTATTCTGAGACGCCGGTCACAACGATATCAGATTTTAACCACATCACCTTTGTAATGTAGACGGTCGGCACGCCCCTAGCTACACATCCATCGGCCGACAGACCGTGGAATGGCGGAGAGGAAGGGAAATGGATAGAGAAGAAAAGAGAAAGCAGGGGAAAGAAAATATGGATTTACACAGAATGATAGGGATATGATACAACCGTAATGGAAGACAAGGAGTGATACGGTAGTAGCTCGGGAGACCGGGGTCGAGTACCCGTATACAAATACCATAATTACCGGACAAGCGGCTTAGCAAAGATACTCCCTGACCTTATATAATTACTCTTATATAATACCTTTGTTATATCGCTTAAAGTATCAAAGTAATAAAACAACAATTGTTAACAAATATTTATGTAATTTCTAATGAAAAAGTGTACCTATAAAACAATAGTTCGTTAAAGTATTTTGGTATTCTTATGTTTACTTAATTTTTATTTAAAGAATTTGACAACCTATCAGGATAATAAATTACTATTTTTATCTTCTAGTACATGCCTTCCTTGACATCCATAACTTTTATGCAGTTTTAATTTGCTTCTGTTTTCTATAACTTTGCCGGTAGAAGTTGAGGAATAAGAGGAGAAAAAATCCAGTATTGGTAGCGACGAACGTAGCGACCCCTCTTGCAGGTGGACATTCAGAAGATTTCACAGCGAATATGTATTGGATGATTATGCATATGAACTGTACCTGTTATGAAGAAAAAAATTAAAATGTAATATATATTTTTTTATGAAACATGCAGGCAAAGAGCCAATGCTATCTGTAGACACAATGCCACATGTATTACAGAAGCGTTGTTGACCTTAGATAAATGTGCAGGTTTGTTTTTTTGAAGATTCCAAAATACCATTGAATGTAGCTGGTTAGGTTCCATATGGTGAAGGAGAAGGTGTAATTGCCCCAGGTTTTACAGATAGAACACTCAAGTCAGATCTCCACTACAGTGTTCTATCTGTAAAAGCTGCCTTCAAGCTTTTCTTCACAGCCCCTATTTGTTCCATTATTGGATACAAGCTTCCCCATTTCTGGGGGAATGGATATTGACCACCACGCTTGTTATAAGCGAATTGGCGAGGCATTCAGACTTGAAATAAATACAGGAGGGCTATACCTATGCGGTCGTCTCATATTTGAGTATTTCACCTGACTTCCGCTTCGGTAACTTGTAATAGTATAAAAAACACATTTTTAAAAGTAAAGGTACTTACGAGCTGAAATGTAGTCATGTATTTCTTCCAAAATAAGTATTTAGCAACGTTAGGTCCTAGGGCCGACAGTCCGTAATATGTGTACATGAAAACGTGAACTAGAGAGTTGAGGAATCCGATGAAGAGGAGCGTGTGCGAAGGCCAATATTTGACGAAGGCCCATGTACCGACCATCATTATTGAGTGATGATACAAATGTAGGAATGTAATTTGGCTATCTTTCTTTCTTAAAACGAAGAATACTGTGTCGAGTAATTCCGTAACTTTGGCCGCGAAATACAACCAAATTCCAAATAATATCTGTAAAAACAAAAGTATATCAGAAACTTTTAAACCACTCCATAGATTAACTTTTTATGATAATAATAATATAAGTAAAATTACTATCCAAAGTCAGTTCTCAAAAACAGTCCGTTACTGGGAATCCCATTCACGACGATCCCATGTACGACGCTGTTATATTCTTTTATTTTCTCTAGAGCACCATTCTGTGATGTCTTTGGATCATTTGCCCTTCTTGTTTCTTAACAGAAGTCTCCTCATTACCCATTTTAGTTTTTTGATATAAATTTTAATGATGAACAAATACGAACAAACAAGAATATCATCTCACTGTAACTCTAAAAGTAAAAGTAAATCTAAAAGTAATGTACGAAACTTCAAAACCAGTCAACTAAGAAGAAAAATGCGCTCTACGCTACCCATATATATCCGTTATCCCAAGTATATTACAGAAGCATTATTAGCTTTTAAGAGTCGTACCTCATGCAGCTGGTGTGGATGAAACCTATCTTTATAGTGAGTTGTGAGACCTTAAGAAACGCCACATAGTCCGATTTTTAGCTTCTAGAATCCAGTTTTTGCCATCCAAGCCTCACTCACTCAAATGTGAACAGCCCGTTGCCACTTCAGTTTGCTAACTATGTCGGTGATTTTGTGAGTTGAGTCATAGCGGACGGTTTTTTTAATGATTTTAAGTATATTCATATTACTTACCTCTTCCCGATGATTTTCATCTTGCATGTAACATTTCTGTGGCGTTAAACCTATTACAAGTAAGTTTCTTAGGTACTGAAAAAAAATATAATAATTTCAAAATTATAGCGCTTCACATCACAATAAAGGGCTTGTAAGGTAAATAAAGGTACAAGAAAGCGGCATAGTACGTTGACCTTCCAACAAGTGAATGATTTCGAGCCATTTCGGAAAATTACTGTGCCACATAGCCGACAGAGTCAAATATTTATTTCTGTTTCATTCATCATTTTTATTTTTAACCTTCTGTTTCTTTTTTTTGATGGCAACCAGCTATAACTAATATGCCCGTGTTAAGTAAAATACCATAATCAAATCTCTTAAAATAAAACTAGTCAACTTATCACGTTATGTCTTGATAAAATGGTGGCTGCTTTACAAAAACCTATGGACTTCTTCAGTCAACTTAAAAAGTCACGATACACGCATTTATTTCATATTTATTTTATTAGAAAAGGTACAGTTACAGACTACAGATTAAAGAAAATATAAGATAACAAACATGCAAAAGAATCTAAAGTAAATCTGAAGTCCAGTTACAACTATACACAACAATTACAATTAATATTTAACAATAACAATATGAGGGATTTATAATTTCATTCATATATATAATTAGGTAGACAAACACTAAAAGAAGAAACAAAAATTAAGATATTACTTCACTTATACGCCTTTATCGAACTATACTGCATAATACGCCACCACAATTAAACAATCTAACTGATAGTAATATAAGATTATAGAAATGAAATAAATACACAACGTCACTGATGTAAGTTGGCGGGGAAAGACCATTTTAAATCTGTTTACCCAACACCATATTTTAAATTGTAAATTAAATTAAATTCTTTGTTTATGGCAACTATCAGTGAATTCTGCTTGTTTCACACCAGTCATGGGAGTTATATTGTAAAAAAAATAACGCGAACCGTGGCTACTTTTCTTTGAATATGAGGTTAAATGTCAAAAACATATAAAAGAATTATGAGCAGACATCAAAAAACACAAAACATTAACGGCAAATTTAAAAAGGAAAAAATTAAAATAATCGAATGACGCCTGACCTCTGTCGTGAGAAATATTTATAATACATTCTTATTTCTAAATTGTACTCAACAATTGTTTCTATTTTTAAATTCCTTAATTAACAATTAAATTGCGAACTTGCCATAACCTAAACTTATTTAAATATTTTTTGTCTATTTACCGTATATCATCATCAACAGGCCACAAATTAGGCGAATTGGGGATTGCTGATTTAATTTTAATTCTTAGACGGACACTACTAACCGGCTATTGATATTTGATTTTAATTCACAGAAGGACGCTACTTCCCGGCTGCTGATATTTGATTTTAATTCACAGAAGGACGCTACTTCCCGGCTGCTGATATTTGATTTTAATTCACAGAAGGACGCTACTTCCCGGCTGCTGATATTTGATTTTAATTCTTAGAAGGACGCTACTGCCCGGCTATTGATATTTGATTTTAATTCTCAGAAGGACGCTACTTCCTGGCTACTGATATTTGATTTTAATTCTCAGACGGACGCTACTTTCCGGCTACTGATATTTGATTTTAATTCTCAGAAGGACGCTACTTCCCGGCTACTGATATTTGATTTTAATTCTCAAACGGACGCTGCTACCCGGCTACTGATATTTGATTTTAATTCTCAGAAGGACGCTACATCCTAATTACTGATATTTGATTTTAATTCTCAGAAGGACGCTACTTCCCGGCTACTGATATTTGATTATATTTCTTAGAAGGACGCTACTGCCCGGCTACTGATATTTAATTTTAATTCTCAGACGGACGCTACTACCAGGTTACTAATATTAAATTTTAATTCTCAGACGGGCGTTGCTACCCGGCTACTAATCATCATCATCATCAGCAGCAGCCTGCGGCAGTCCACTGCTGGACATAGGCCTCCCCCATGGAGCGCCACCTAGCCCGATCTTCGGCTACACGCATCCAGTTTCTGCCAGCCGCCCTGCGCAGATCGTCGCACCATCTAGCCGGGGGGCGTCCCACACTACGTTTACCGAGACGCGGTCTCCACTCCAGCACTCGTCTGCTCCAACGATCGTCGGATCTCCGACAGACGTGACCAGCCCATTGCCACTTAAGTTTGCTAATTCGAAAGGCTATGTCGGTGACTTTAGTTCTCTGGCGGATTTGTTCATTCCGAAACATATCTACCAGAGAAACTCCGAGCATAGCTCTCTCCATAGCTCTCTGAGCGACTCTGAGCTTATGAAGCAGACAGACTGTCAGCGTCCACGTTTCGGCGCCGTAGGAGAGTACGGGTAGGACACACTGGTCGAAGACTTTCGTCTTCAGGCTCTGAGGTATGGGCGACGAGAAGACCGGACGGAGTTTCCTAAATGCTGCCCAGCCTAACTGAATCCTTCTATCGGCTTCTTTCTCGAAGTTGTCTCCACCCAATTGCAAGACTTGCCCGAGGTAGATATACTCCTGGACAACTTCGAGAGTTTTACCACTGACGACGGTCGGTTGTGGATCCAGATGATCACTGACCATGACTTTAGTTTTATCAAAGTTCATGGTCAAACCGACTCGTCGAGAGGATTCATTTAGGCTGTTCAGCATCCCTTGCAGTTCCTCTAGCGATTCTGCCAAGATCACGATATCATCGGCAAAACGCAGGTGTGAGATATACTTACCGTTTAC